>JAKTUT010000003.1:0-474832 GCA_030556845.1 Sugiyamaella floridensis | reverse complement strand
GCTCGAGCTTCAGCTTCATCCGCTCGAGCTTCAACTTCAATTCGGTTTCGTCTTGCTTCATCAGCTCGAGCTTCAGCTTCAATTCGGTTTCGTCTTGCTTCATCAGCTCGAGCTTCAGCTTCATCCGCTCGAGCTTCAGCTTCAATTCGGTTTCGTCTTGCTTCATCAGCTCGAGCTTCAGCTTCATCCGCTCGAGCTTCAACTTCAATTCGGTTTCGTCTTGCTTCATCAGCTCGAGCTTCAGCTTCAATTCGGTTTCGTCTTGCTTCATCAGCTCGAGCTTGTGCTAGCTTTAGTTGAGCCTTGAGTTTCTTTACTTCAGTAGACTCTTCCTGACTCTTCGCCTGCCGGCGGGCCCGCGATTTCGTCGCGGCTCTTGCCATCGCGGGATCCGTGGGCTCTTGAGGGTTCCCTTGTTTCAAGATCAAAGTACAAGTGACGTTGCTAGAAATGTCGTGATGCGAGACGGGTCGTGATGAGAGACGGGTCGTGATGCGAGACTGAGAGGATCATGGCGGATGATGAGTGGCAATTTATGAGGAAATTGGCTGTTCCCTAAAGCACTGATCTGAAGCTAGCCCTAGTACCTTGTAGCGGACTGCGAAGCCAGATATGCTATTAAACAGCGGGGTTGAGAGTTCGCGTCTTCACTTCGCCATGGCTAGTCAAGACGGATTCGGGCTCATGAACAGTTTCGGCAACGATAACATGGCCAACCCGATGGACCTCATGAATCTTGGCGGGGACATGAGTGGGTTTGGCATGGGCGGTGTTAATGGCGGTCTTAATACGATAACGCCTGGTTGGGACTCGGGATTCGCTATCAACAATGACGGAATGGACTCGTTTGGGGTGAGCAACAACGGCAATATACCCAATAACAACGACATCAACGCTATGGCATCAGGAGGAGCGTTTGGTGCTGCGTTTAACGACTTCACCAACTCGGGGTTTGGTGTTATGGATGGATCGGTTACCGCACCTACGCCGTCGGTTCCCTCTGCTGCGCCTGCGGGTGTTTTTGCTGGTGGATTCGGTCACGGCGGCTCGCCTCCTCAGCAGAATGCACAACCACCGCGAGCGCGTCCTCAAGTTCAGCAGCAGCCTCAACAGCAGGCTCAACCACAACAGCAGGCTCAAGGTCGCTTCTTCTTTGAGCAACAGCAGCAACAGCAACAGCAGCAACAACAGCAGCAACAACAACAGCAGCAACATCAACAGGCTCAGGCACCTGGTCAACAGGCGCGTATTCAGTCACAAGCACAGAAACCTTCACCTGTCAACACCGTCCAGGCACAGGCCATGAACCTCGGTATGACGGGTCCCATGGATGCTTCAACGTTTGGCGGCCGTCCCACGCCCAAGTTGGTCCGTTCAGGTCCTGGTGTCATTCCTGCATCCATGGCTGGACCAGTGACCAACACAGTTGGCGGTCCTGTGCCCAATAGCAATGCTGCTAAAAAGCTGGAGATTGAGAAGCGTCGAATTGCCCTCATTCTACAGATCAACCAGGAACTTATTCGGCACGCGGCATCCAGTGCTAATGATGCGCGCGACAACACGCCGTCTCCTGTATTTGCGTCTTGTATGCGTCGTCTGCAATCAAATCTCGCCTACTTGTCAACTCTTAGTGATAAGACCCCCAAACCAGGCCAACCTCCATTCCCGCAGACGTTATCAGCACCACCCGAGGTACCTGCTCTTGCTGAGCCTTATAAGAGACTTCAGCAGCTGTTCCCTGAGGTGATTGCACTGATTCAACAGCGCCAGATGCAGTTGAAGCAGCAGCAGCAGCAGCAGCAGCAGATGATGTGAAGTGACAAGCGGGGGTTGATGGGTTAATATGGAGTTCTGGATGAGTTGAAGACGACGAAAACACCCGTCTTATGAAACAACCACAAGACAAAGTAATATTTTTGATTTGAAGATGTGCTTTGAGGTCATTCTATGATGCAAATGCCTTTAATCTTTTTGTATAGGATTCTCTGAACAGCAGAGCGCCGCGGTTGTAACTGAATATTTAAATGTACAATAACTTGATGATTTAGAGGGAAGTACGTGAAGCGATGATATAAGAGTAGGAGAACGATAGAGTAAAGGGTCAAGCAATTTAAGACTGGGGAGGTGGTGAGTATACTAGAGGTGGTTAGTATGGTGAAGTAGTTAATTATAGTGGACAAGTAGTAAGTATTTATATTGGCGATGGTGAAGTGGTAAGTATATTGAGGTAAGTAGTTAGACTGATCAAGTGATAAGTATACTGATGGTGAAGTGATAAGTATACTGAGAGGTAAGTAGTCAGACTGGTCAAGTGGTAAGTAGTTTGGTCAAGTGGTAAGTATACTGATGGGGAAACGATAAGTATACTGATGGGGAAGCGATAACCATACTGATGGTGAGATGGTAGTTCTACTGATGGTAAGCAGCTATACTGGTCAAGTGTTAAATATACCGAGAACCAAGTATACTGAGAGCTAACTAGTTAGACTGCTACTACCTCTCAAAGAAGCACTTGATGGCTTGTTTACACCATCTCAACAGCAATTCTTGCAATTCTATACATTAATATCATCATGGATCAAGCCTTTTTCAATGGTGACTTCCTTGTCAATCGTCGTTTTTCACGCACTAGGAACAATCATACAAATGAGACTTCCATTAAGAAGAATCTTGGGTAAAGGAGTCTCGTTTCCTTCAGCATCATACTGAATGACATCCTCAAGAACCATATTAACGAAATCATCGAATCCCACCAGGTTACCTTTAAATTCTAAGTTAGACGTCTTCAAAACTATCATTACAACAGAAATACCCACCTTTGCTACCCTTCATAATGACCAAGATCCGTGAGCCAATCGTCTTATCGACAAGCTCCAGCGGGAGAATGGGCGGAGGCACCAACACTTCACTCATCTGTGTCGGTTTTGTCGGTTGGTGAAGTTGTACGAGATAGCAAAACGACACCAGTAGTGGTTGTTCCGGGTAACAGGAGGTCCAGGGTACGGTGACAGGCACTGCTGGTGGGGTAAGGGATTTCCCCGCAAATGAGTCAGTTTTTAGCGGCATGGTGACTAATCAAAACAGTTATGATGACGTTATACTAATAGTGATGATGACTAAACCAAACATGCGCTACCCTGAAACAGCTTGTCATTCGACTCCATCGACTTCTTTAAACTCTGTTTTTTTGCTTCTCCTTCATCCTACAGTGCACTGTTTTTTTGCTGCGCCAATTCTCCACCTGCCTATTCTGCTTCCCGCTTGTTACGTTTCTCTTTTGGACCGAAAAAAGTGTCCTCTTTTGATTGGGTCACCGCACTTTTTTCGCTCATCTTTCCTATCGTTGTAGTTTACTATACAACTCTACTGTTGGGGAAACTGTTTTCTAGTCACTGAAAGAAAGACACTTTTGCCCTTATCATCACTCACCAATGACTAAAGAATTGCCTCCGCATTCAGTGATCCGTCCACTGGGATTGGCAGACGTGGATCAGTTTGTGGAACTCGAAGCCAAGGGATTCCCTCCCGAGGAACGATGTTCTCGTGAAAAGGCGCTTTACCGTCTTCGTGTATGTCCCGAACTCAGTACTGGAGTGTTTATTCGCCAATTCGAGTCGGAACCCGAGGCAGATTCGGACTCGTCATCAGATAGTGGCTCAGCTCAGTCTCATCTACTGGCTAAACCTCGTAAACTCAAGAAAGAGAGACTGATTGCTCACATTTTGGCAACCAAAATGACATCGGATCACGTCACGGATGAAGCCATGGAGATTCCAGATCTCGATGACGCTGGTCGCCGCCTCAACTCGGATGACCCTCGTGGTCATCGTGAAGAGGGCCGTTGTATCGGTATACACGCAGTTGTTGTAGATCCCGAGTTCCAGGGCATGTCCATTGGATCGTTGATGCTTCGAGACTATATCCAGCGTATCACCACCCAACATATTGCTGATCGAATTGCGCTCATTGCACACGACAAGTTGGTGCCCTTTTACCAGCGACTCGACTTCATTGATGATGGCCCCTCTCCCGTGAAGCTCGCTGGCGGTGGTTGGCGCCATGTCTGGGTACCATTGTCTGCTGTCGACGACGACGAGTGAAGGAAAAAAAAACACAACTTATTGGAATCTAATGACGCTTTTCGCATGGTCTTGCCCTCCCTTCCCCTGGTAACACACCGACATTTATTTGTTGTTATGTTTGCGTGTATCCATCTCATTCTCTAGACTAGTTTCCTTGGTTCTTTTTTTTGTCTAGGATATACCGCCGAAACGAGTCCACGACTGTACTTTGTCCTTAGTTGGCACAAAAAACCTCACTGTACAATGTACAAGCAGCAGTGAATAGACTGCCTGGGATAGACTGCCAGCAGATCCTGAGTTCTCAGTAGATTAGGTATAGTAGAGTTCTGTCCAGTCATCTAAAGGACTTAGCAACTAAGTGCAAAGGACCCAGCAACACAGTGGATGTTGAGGGGGACTCAGCAGTAGTATTATCAAGGTCTCACGACTGGGCTGACGACAGTTGACAGAGCAAGCATTTGTTACCACTTTGAATGGGACAAGAGCGACGAGAAAGCGACTAGAACCCTGTAGTTCTCACGTTGAAAGACAATACAAGAAGATGGTTCACGAGAAAGCGACTAGAACCCTGTAATTATCCAGTTGCAAGATGACGAGAACTAGAAACCATTTCTTTGACGACACGGGTTGAGTCGCTGTAGAGACATGATGCTGGTTGCACTTGTATATCATCAGACTTCCGTTTCAGCTGTTTCTTTGCGTTCTAATCGACTCTGGGAACCCCTGTAATGATCACGTTGCGAGTCAATACAAAAAATTAGTCCCGGTGAGAAATGGATACTCTTTCTGCTCGATAAATGAGACACCTCTTTCTGACCTCTTGTTGCCCGATAAATGAACACATCTGTTTGCCCGCTCATGACGGATTGAACGGAATTCCATGAAAATCCTCAAGATCAAAGGCCAGGTCGGCCTCGTCGAAATGCGGGAATTCATCATCACCGAGGTCAAGAGCTAGAAAGTTGCCGTTCGGAGTAACGACAGGGGCGACAGTGCCAGATACAGGCTGCGTCGTCGTCCCATTGAGCTGCCGTACCTCTGGCGGAGGTAACGGCCCTCGAGGCGATTTATAATAATAATGATTATTGTGTTGGTGAATGACAATCTGCTGGCCATTGCGAGCTGCTATTGCCACGAGCGCCTCGAGATTAGCATAAGAGATGGACATGCTGTTTTCAAATTGGTTCGACTGTCCTACCGACACAGAATACTTTGTATCAGAGAGGTCAGGTGGACCATTAGGAAGAATCTTAGATGAAGAAGAAGAAGAAGCCGAAGATAAAGTCGTGGCTGACGAAGGCAGAACACCGTTTCCAAGAGGAGAAGGAATAATAGCTTCAGGAGGGTTCAAAATGGTCGACAGTGAACTTGACGGTGGGACTGATGATGTATCAGAAACATTTGATAAGCCTACTCCTTGTGGTCCTGAACCAACAATAGTGGATGAAGGCAGGCCCACTGCGGGAACGACTGTTGGCAGAGGGGTCGGAAGCTCTTGTTTTGGAGGAGCAGCCACTGCAACAGCTACATTCTGGATGGAGTCGACATATGCTGGCTCAGGACTGGGTTGTTTTGTCTCGTTGCCAGACAAATCGTCTGCTGAATCGTCACCTTCGCTCTTTGTTTTCTGTGGGGCCAGTTTGCGCCAACGATTACGGCATGTAAGTCCAGTGCGTCCCTCCATATCATCCGAGATCTTGCGCCAACGGTTGCCATACTTTGCAACAAGGTCTAATAGCCGTGAGTCCTCTTCAGGTGACCAGGGCCGCAATCGAGACGAGATTTTGGGATCGAGAACATCATTGTATCGTTTGGCGCACTGATCGTCCGTTCGTCCGGGGATGAGCTGAGCAATACGCTGCCATACAGGACCCAGTTTATTAAAAGCTTCAAGAAGCACCTGGTCTTCGTGGTCGGTCCAGCGGCCTCGTCGGAGCTTCGGGTCCAGTGAATGAAACCAACGCTTGCGACAATCCTTGTTGGTTCTATTGTGAAAGTTGGCACTGATCTTGTCCCAATGACCGTTTTTGCCCGACTGGTCGCCCCAATATGATACTAATAACCGCAGTTTTTCGTCTTCTTCAGGAGTCCACGGTCGTCGTTTGCGGCCCTGGAGCGCGCTATCGCTTGACTCGGCGACAGAGCCGCTATCGTTGATATTCATGACTTTTATCTGTCTGTTTGACCCAATACTTTTACAGGCGCGGGTCGTGACGTGTTTGGGAGCGTCTTGGACACGCTTTCCGCCGCCTACTAATGAAGCCAACACAAGGCCGTGCAATTGGCCTTTGGCACGGAAGGCACAGAAAAATGCTGGTTAAAAAATAGGAGGGAGAGATGTTATAGTTCATTGGAAATGGCGGGGGGGGGGGGGGTATTTTTGACTAGTCTGTAGCCGCACACGAGTCTGGGGGGGGTGAGATGACGAGTTCCGCCGGTTTATCGAGCCAAATACAAGAGATGATTATATTAATGATTGATTCGTGGTTAGTATGATTGGAAAAAGTGATGATGACAAGGATGAAAAGTCGTTAGAGTCATTGAACGGTACTGTGGATCATGGGGGTACAGGTTCACGATATAACGAGGGGGTAATGTACACAATACAGAACACTTGATTTGAAGGAGAACCAGAAAGTTGTGGATGTCGATAAAAAGAGGGAAAGTTTTTGGTGGCAATAAAACATGAGAATATAATAGTATATCTGGTATATGTTAATTGGGTCTGTCTGGTATAAGTTGATTGGGTCTATATCATTGATACCATTACAGCACTCTAACAATCTATCGTATATACAGAGAAAATATAAAATAAATAACAGGAATAACAGGAAAAGAATGATAAATAATCTAGAATACAAAAACTGATATGATTTCGCTAAATTTATTAAATTACAAACAGATTTGTATTTGACAGTTTTCAAGTAATGCACCGGATTACCGGGATATTATAATTGAGACACTTTGAGCACGCAAAAAATTAAGTTATATTGAATGCATTGCTGAGGCGAATTGCAGCTAGCAACTCAAGATAAGAGACAATTGGACGATCAAGTTTTGTGACCGAATAGTACAAATCCATAGGTTGTAGTTGACAGGCTGTACAGCTCACTAAGACCTTTGACTTACAGTTCTATCATAAACACAGTGTAAGAATAATAGTTAACTGAAAGTAGGATATTTCCAGAGCAATGATAGCAAGTGTATCAAGAGATGATCCTCGGTAGCCGTGTTCGAGATCAATGAGTACAGGACAATACAACCATCTACAACACTACTACACTAATAGATCAGTGTAGTAACAACCATAGGATTAAAACCGCAATATTATACCGTTTATCTATCTATCATAACATCATAAATATATTTACATCTTGGGCAAAGGCAGCTTGGCCTTGTCATGACCAGCCAACACATAAGTGTTACCCTTGTTATCGTGAAGACGGCAGCTTGTGTAGGTGTATCGTCGAGTGTTGGAATCAAGACGGCATTCAACATACAGATCCTGATGCAAAGGTACCGCTTTGATGTATTGAAGACTCAAGTTACGAGTCACACCGAAATCAGCCAACATCATGTGAATACGCTCGCCAGTGTCCTCTACGTTGTTCCAGTATCGCTTATCTCCAATAAACGCGTATGTCGTCAGATAATCAATAATGGTAGCCGAGCAACCACCGTGGACAATCTGGTGCGAGTTTTGCATGCGTTCGTCTGTTCTCAACACAAAAGTGACAATGGTCTTACCATCAACTTCTTTGATGTTGACGATTTTGGCATCTTCAATGATCTCATGGCCCCATAGAGGGTTGAGCTTTCCCTGCTTGAAAATAGTGAACAAATCGTTGGCCTGCTCAAGTGTAGGCATCGTGGTTGAAGATGTAGTAGTTGAGGTCATAATAATGTGAACCGAGTCAAACAAAAAAAAAAAACTATTAACTCCGGTTGAAGAGGATATGAACTGCTAGAAATTAAAGAGGCCATCGGACTTTATATAGATCAGGTTTAGGGATCACATGCTCCTCGGACCTCGGCCGCAGGGCTGGCTGTTGCCGAGGTCTAAGTGTAAGTAGCTGCCAAAAAAGGCTTAAACAACTGGCCAACTTCAGGTGCACACATCACGTCCCTGAAGACATGAAACAATGAGTAATCCAACGACTTAACAGGGGCAGATATCCGCGGACTTTATTAAGTCAGCTCAGTTGTAAAGTCACCTCACCAGGGCTGCGGTTCTCGGGCATATAATAGACCGAGCAGCATAGCCGTGTTCATCGCACAATACCCGGAAATAGGCCAAATCGGTGTATTTACTTTGGATCCGGGCAATACTATTTACCTCAAAACGTGGCAGTAAATCCCGGTAATAGTACATCAACTCCTACTAATGAAGTCCCACGGGTCAAGTACTGTCGGTAATAGTAAATGCCGATGAAGTCCCAAAAGTACTACCGGTACTACTAAATCCCGGTGAAGTCCTGGTAAAGTCCTACCGGTAATAGTAAGTCCTGGTAAAGTCCTACGGGAGAAGTCCTACGGCAGAAGTACTATTTAACCATTGTATATCCTCTAGTCAACAATTCATGGTTATTATTGTATTAATCAACTATAATTGAGTTGAGTCTCAGTACTACTCATTAGCTTCACCATCATAACCTAGTACTTGTATGGTTTTAAACGCCCTGAAAATCCCTGCTAGTTGCCGCTAATTACCACTATGGATTACTACACCATTCCACACCATTCAAGTCGTGTTTCGGCCATTCAAACGCCTTGAATCGCCCCGTTTAACCCCGTTTAACCCCCTTACCCCCCTCTTACTCAGGCATCTCATCCCGTCGATCTCCCAATTGGGAGTTTCATCCGAGAGGTTAATCCGGAACGACCCAAGCCCCACGCGACACGATCCCTAGACATATAAAAGGGCCCATGCCGCCAAGAGTGGACTTGACTTGACAAAATTCTAAACGCTTGACTCCCCCCACCCCCGCGCGCTTTTCTTTCCTCCATCCCCCACGTTGCGCTCGCGCACTCTACCCACGCTCATCACCCACCGTCACCCCTACCCCCACTCGTGGGGGTTCTTGGCCTATTAATCGTCAATTTCCACCTTTTTGCTTCGTATCTGTCCAGTCTCTCTTACTTGTGTAGACTGGAAAGCCCAGTCAAAGGTTCACGGGTCGACCCAATCGCCTATATTGAACTGTACACCTCATTATTGAATCGACTTTGGCGTTGATTGTGGTGTCAAGAAACAAATAATTGGGATAAAAAAAATCTCTTTCTTGTCGCTCTTGACTCATTTCTGACATTCATCACCATGTCAGCAGCTGCAAGACTATTCAGCCGTCGCGCCTTCCTGACGGCTGGTGCACTGACTGCCGGAGCTCTTGTTGTCACGCGTACACCTGCTCGCAACGATGAACTCGACCCCTCAAGCCCAGGCTACAAACCATTTGTTCCTCCTGCCGTCGAGCCTCCACGTGCCAGATCCACTATTCTAGACTCACTGCGAAAACCCGACACTATCTACGACATTGTCATCATTGGAGGCGGTGCTACAGGTGCCGGTGTTGCTCTCGACGCCGTGTCGCGTGGCCTCAAAGTGGCTCTCATTGAACGCGACGACTTTGCCAGTGCCACGTCTTCACGGTCCACAAAACTCGTCCATGGAGGTGTCCGTTACCTCGAGAAGGCTGTCTGGCACGCAGACTATGGCCAATACCAGCTCGTTAAAGAAGCTCTTCGTGAGCGTAAAGCCTTTTTGGACATGGCCCCTCACCTCTCTTTCCCCTTGCCTATCATGATCCCACTTTATGAGTGGTGGCAGATGCCCTACTATTGGGCTGGTGTCAAGTGCTACGATCTACTGGCTGGTCGCCGTAACCTCGAATCCTCGTACCTGCTGACTCGTGGCAAGGCCCTTGAGGCTTTCCCCATGCTCAACGACGACAAACTCAAGGGTGCTGTAGTCTACTACGATGGATCCCACAATGACTCACGCACAAACGTATCCATTGCTCTGACAGCCAGTGAGCTCGGTGCAGACGTCATCAACCACGTCGAGGTCACGGGTCTTACCAAGGATGCCAATGGAAAGCTTACGGGTGTCACTGCTCGTGATGTCAGCGACCGCACGAGCCCTGGCGATGCTTTTGACATCAAGGCACGTGCTGTGGTCAATGCGACTGGCCCGTTCTCGGACTCGATCCGTAAGTTTGACGACCAAAAGGTCCCTGAGATTGTCGTTCCTTCGTCGGGTATCCATATTGTACTTCCCGGCTACTATTCACCAAAGAACATGGGACTACTTGACGCCAACACCTCGGATGGCCGAGTCATTTTCTTCCTGCCGTGGCAGGGCTCGACTATAGCTGGAACGACGGACGTGCCATGCGAGGTGGAGACGAACCCCATTCCATCGGAAAAGGACATTAACTTTGTGCTCAACGAAGTCAAGCATTACATTGACGGCAAGATTGATGTGCGCCGATCCGACGTACTTGCTGCTTGGTCGGGCGTGCGTCCTCTGGTTATGGACCCTGCCAAGATGACTGCTTCGGATGAAAAGAACACGCAAGCAGTTGTTCGTAACCATTTGGTCACAAAGTCGGAATCGGGGCTCGTGACCATTGCTGGTGGAAAGTGGACGACTTTCCGTCAGATGGCCGAGGAGGCTGTCGACGAGTGCATTCGTGACTTTGGGCTTGAGCCCGTCAAGGCCACGTCGCAGACTGATGGCATGAAGGTAGTCGGTGGTCAGGATTGGACGCCTCTACGATACATTGAGCTCATTCAGCGCTACAACCTCGAGCCCGAAATTGCCAAGCACCTGTCCAACAACTATGGAACGCGTGCCTTTACTGTTGCTGAGCTGTGTGCTGAGGCCCAGGGAGCCGATGGTACACGAGGTGCACGCATTGCTCCTGCCTATCCGTTTGTCGATGGTGAACTTTTGTATGCCATGCGCTACGAGTACGCAACGTCACCTATGGACTTCCTGGCCCGTCGTACGCGTCTTGCGTTTCTCAACTGTCACGCAGCACACGATGCGCTGCCACGAGTTGTCGATGTCATGGCCAAGGAACTTAACTGGTCATCGGCTCGCAAGAAGGCCGAATACGATGCGTCGCTTGACTTCCTCAAGGGAATGGGCTGGCGTGAGTCCAAGTGAAGTCAAGTGCAACCAACTTGCGATTAACTGGTGAAACAAGTGGTCAACCAACTGGTGAAACTACATGCGATTAACTGGTGATCGAAACTACTGGTAAAAACTACCTGGTAAACCAACTGGCACAACGAAATGATACAGCCAGCTGGTACAACCTTCATTAATATCTGCTGGATCTTAGAGTGTAAATTTAATTGAGTAATGCCTAGAATTGTAGTGGGGTCTTGATGTTTTCAGGGTTCCAGGGCTTGATAGTTGATGAGATTGTGCTGTCAACTTCATCTTCACTTCCATACCAGCCATCTCACGTACCCTTCAGTAGTTTGTTATTGCCTTAGAATGCTCATACAACAATCAGAACACTCGTACAACGACGTTTATACAATAAACCTGGCTGACGTAGCCTTCCATCCGTAAAGTGTCTTCTCTTGATGGAATTCCACCTGTCATACAGTAACTCGTAGTGTCACTAGAATAAATAGTTTGGGTCATTCAAACAGCTCAACTGGAAGACTCTTTCAAATAGTTCCAATTGTTGAAACACACAGGGTCAATCGTGCTTGTCCAGCCCATTGAGTATAGGCCTAGTTCCCTGACAGACCGCGGTTGATACCTGTCCACCATTTATTGATGGCATCTGAGTTAGCAAGACATTTGAACCACCTGAAAACCATCCACTTACGACCCCACGAAGCACCATTCTGTGCAGAGTAGACAGACCAGGTCCGTGCGCCTACTATCAATAACGCCCACACGAATCCTTGTACAAGAGGCATCATGATCTGATCACGAATCGTCAGTATTGAGATCCAGAACCATGAACCTTTGGCGGGCGCAATACCCCGTTGATACGAGCTCTCGAACCTGAAATCGGGCAGAGCAGGAAGCGGCGCTCTTTTTGGCATTTTTTCGACTATAAATTGCTGCCGCTTAACTTTGTGATGTGTAAGGTAAAAAAGGTACGAGGAGGCAATAAATGTTAATAACCAGTGAAGTGGATATTTCCCAGCCCTTGCTATCCACGAATCTCCGGGGGGATGTCCCTTCACTATATAAACATGACACTACAAATACACAAACAATTCATGTTATTGATGCAATTATAAATACAAGGGCTCAAGGCTTGCGGTTGGCTTGCGCTCAAACAGCTTCATTTTTTTTGTGGATTTTTTTTTTGTTGGTTTGGACTGTTCGTGGTCAGAAATCGTCAGGTTCACGGTTCACGACTTACTTGCGGTTCACAACAGCAGTAAAGAGTCCATTGGAACCACGAACCTTGAGCCAGCGTCCAAGACGAAGTTCCTTGGCAACAGCTGCAACAATTGTCAAAGGCCGGTTTTCCGAATCATCTACACTGATACGATTAATGATGCCTGAAGCTCCACGAATCGAGCCCACCGATTTGAAGCTGCGCTGGTCTTCGGATAGTTGCCATACCTTGATATCACCACTCCATGAACCTGTGAAGAATAGGTCAGAATACGGAACAGCACAAATACTGGTGATGTATCGAGGTTGAGGTTCGGGGCCAGCGGGGATTTGACCATTTGCTCGCTCAGCAGACGCAAGCTCAGGAGCCATTGGCTCGTCGCGGCCATGTGCTTCTCTGTATGTATACAGAGGCTTCTTTTTACTCATGTGCCAAAGACACACGTTTCCAGTATCTCCACCCGTCACAAATAACTGGTCGTCAATCATGCTACAACAATCAATGCTTCCCTCGAGCACCTTGCCTGCCGTGTTCCTCGATGCTGCCGAATCGGCTCCGCGGTATGTGAGACGACTCTCATCCGCAATTTTCCACACAATGGCCGACCGATCTCGGGATCCAACACTGACACAACGCTCTTGAGCAAGCGCCGAAATGTCGGCAACCTCATCCTGGTGTCCAAACAGAATCTCCACTTGGGCTAGTTGATCGAGGTTAAAAGTACGCACCTTGAGATCAGCACATGCAGCATACAATTCGCTGGTTCCGCGGCGAAATACCAGTCCAAGAACGGTACCTTTACGGTCCTTTGTTTCAAAAACCTTGACAGGAGCCAGGTTCTCGGCAGACCACACCATGATTCGTCGGTCTCGGCCGCCAGTAACAACATACTTGCCATCTGGACTAGCAGCAACACACAGAATCTCGTCAAAATGGCCCTTGAACGACTCGCGGGCCTCCTTCTTGACTCGATGATTACCACGGACGTACCGCACAGGCCTCGGTCTTAATGGGTTGGTGACATTCCACTTTGTCACCGTCAGATCTTTGCTCGTCGTATAGGCGTAAGGGTATCGATAACAAACCGAAGTCAGTCCATAAGCTTTGGCTTGGATCAACTTTGTATTCTTATTGTCGGGACTTGTTCGTGAAAAATCCAGTGTATCAGCAATGAATCGGTACACTTTTCCCTGGGTCTCGGCAACATCTTCACGAAGACGACGAGCAATGATTTCACGGTCCAAGTCCTTGGCATCAAACGCATTCTCGTCTCCAAGGCCATCACGAGCCTGAAGCTCGGTTTCCAGGTTCTCAAGGTACTGTTTAGCAAGGCGTCTTCGTTTATCGGCCTCAGTCTCATTGATATCTTCCTCCTCATCTTCTTCTTCCTCTTCGCTCACAACTTCTTCCTCATCATCCACCGACATATCACCATCGCTGTCAGCGCTTTCACTGTCAGTCATAGAACCTTCGGCCTCTGTAGTCTCTGGTCGTGTCCGCGAGCCAACAGACCGACTGTTCCGTTGTCGTGGAGCAGATCGTAGTGAAGCTGCTGGGCGCTTCCGTTTGGCCGGATTCACAAAAAACGAATCGACCATTGTGTTTCTTTGATGGTATTAGTTTCGACGATGATGGACAATTTTTCAGTCAAAATAATCATCTTTTTTTTACGGCCAAGCGGCTGAGAAATATTCGAGCCGCACGCGCGCTCGCTGCCAGAGGTCTTGTAGTTCACAAGTTGCTCATGATATATTCATCAATAGTAAGACTAGTTTATGACGAATAAATAAAAAAAATTCGATATTGATTTGATGAGGTTTGTGAGACTTGTATTTGTAGAAATTGAGTTATTTAGTTTGTTATGGCGGTGGTTTTGGCAGTCATCTCTCTCTAGCATACAATATACGAGACAGCATATCAATGTGTACGGTGATTCTAGAGTCTCAAATATAATCAGTCGAACTAAAAGAATTTAGATACAGTGATTCAGAAAGAGACTCAGTAAGAGATTCAGTAAGAGATTTAGCAAGAGACCCACGTGAGACTCAGTAATAGGTTCAGCGAAACTCAGACTAGATACAATAAAGTAAAGAGACTCCGTATAGGTAAACAGTCACTCAGAAAAGAGACTCAGAATACGGCCCAGAATAGACAATTGACATAAAGAGAGTCAATAACAGTGATTCGAACTAAGAGGTTCAATTAATGATGCTTTATATAAAGAGGCTCCAAGCAATAAATACAGTGACTGAACTAAAGAGGTTCAAATGATATACTATATAAAGTAACTCAGTATAAGTTACTAGAGATTTAATAAATACAGTCACTTGAATTAAAGAACTTCAAATGAAGAGACTTAGAGTAAAGAGACTTGGTATTAGTTAAAGTGACAGCATAGACACAGTGACTCAGCATAAAGAGACTTAGATAATGAGACTCAGCATAAAGAGACTTACATAAAGAGACTCTGAGTAAAAAGATTTAATAGATACAATGACTCTAACTAAAGAGATTCAAATGATACTCTATATAATGCGACTCAGTAAAAAGGGATCCAATAAATACGATGAATTGAACTAAAGAGATCAAATACTGATACTCAGAGTAAAGAAACTTGATATTAGTTAAATTGACAGCATAGACACAGTGACTCAGTA
This sequence comes from Sugiyamaella floridensis, assembly GCA_030556845.1. Lineage (NCBI taxonomy): Eukaryota > Fungi > Ascomycota > Dipodascomycetes > Dipodascales > Trichomonascaceae > Sugiyamaella > Sugiyamaella floridensis. The sequence continues at coordinate 459,715 of JAKTUT010000003.1, read as the reverse complement.
AAAATAGACTTATATAGATAGTCAACATAAAAAGATTCTTTATAGACTCAAAATAAGGAGAAAACATACACTGACATGAACTAGAGACTCAAATGAGACTCAGAATAGAGACACTGAATACGGACACAGCAACAGACTCAGATTAAACACACTCGAAATAAACAGCGACTCGAACTGACGATACATAATAGACTCAGATTAGAGACTCTCTAACCTTCAACTTCTCTATTAACACACCCCTCAACATTCAGTTACTCATCTCATATGAACCTCTTCACTGAAACCAATACCTTCAATACCCCCAACTTCTCACTACCTCAATATCGCTAAATAGCAATGGCTCATTAGACATACAATAAATATACAAGAACCGTTCAAGTAAACAGCTTAGAACGCGTCCTGAGACTGGCCTCGAGGTGCATAGCCAAAGCCTCCACGACCACGACTTCCACGACCACGACCTCCACGACCACGGCCTCCACGGCCTCCACGGCCTCCACGACCATATCTGTTACCAGAGTCGGCAGCACCAAAAGTCTCCATGTTGAGCTTGCGCTCCTCACCACGACGCTCATAAGCCGCCATGGTCTCATTGGCTCCTTCGACCTGCTCCTTCGTCGTCGACGAAATGTTATCGAAAAACGAGTTCTTTTTGTTGTAATACCGATCGGGTTCCTCCTCCTCATCATCTACTGCCTCCTTAGTAAACTTGGCATTGCTCTGCTGGAAATCAAAATCTCCATCAACAGGCTCTGGCTGCTGTAGGCGCTGATGACGCAACCCGCCCTGATTGTTGTTATTGTTGTTGTGACGGGGCTGCTGCTGGCGAGGAACATGCTGAGCAGGCTGTCGAGTAGCCTGATGTGAAGCCTGAGCCTGCTTAGGGACCTGATGGGTGGCCTGGGTGGACTATTGTTAGTTAAGAGGCTCTTATAACAACCAACCCAAACAGTCAACAAAACATATATCAGAAGGAAGGCAACGGAAAGTATCCGCACGGTTTTGCGCACTCAGCAGAAACATAATTTACATCCGAAAAATACTTCATCATGTGGAGATAGACTGACTGTTTGTCGCGGCGGCAGTACAAGACACTAATGGGTACTTACTTGGATAATGGCCGGGTCAGTAAACTGAGGAGCAGGCGCCGGCGGGGTGTCCTCTGCAATCTGCAAATCCTTGACATCCGAGCCTCGGAACACAACAAACTCATAAACTCCGTCCGAGGCAGGAATCTCGTTGGTTCCTCCACGACGGCCCTCTGTGCCAAATGACCGAACATTCATCAACGACACAGTCGACTGCTCAGAGTTGATTTCATGAAGTGTGCCAACATATCTATGTTAGAGTAAGCCAATGGCAGATTCCAAAATACACACCTGATGTCACTGTTGGACACGAGCGAGATACTTTTGCCAATGTACTGCGACATGGTTGTGTTTGCAAGTGACAAGTAAGAAGGAGCGACCGAGCGGGGGTGAAAATTTCACTTTATATTACGAAGCGGCGGTTAATGGGATAATCATGAGCCGATACCCGCATACCCCACAAAGTACCCAAACACCAGCAAAATAACCACAATAAATCGAATTAACGTTACCTATCTTCTTTGATCCTTTAGCAACAGTAGCTCTGAAAAATAGCTCTGTAATACCATCCATAACTCTGGCCATGGTATGGTTGTTTGCAGCAACATCCACTGACGGAGACGTGTTCTTTGAAGCGTCTGGTGACCTCGACAATGGCGTCTCAATCACGGCAGCTACGTTCAAACATGGAGCTTTTGCCACAAATTTGAACACCGATGCGTTAGAGGGCCTTCGATCTAGCAAAAATCAGCTCTCCAAAGACCAATGGCATCACCTCGTAGAGTTCGCTCTGCTGGGCCATGCTGATCTTACTGAACAAGACTCTACCTACAAAACTGTTGACTTGACAGCAGACGTCCGCCCAAGTGGACTCGACCTCCACATCATCCAGAAATTCGAACAAGTAGAGGACCTAGTACTCACAGTACATTTGGGATCCATACACTTTGAGCCCTCCAAACCTGTAGTCAGCCCGACAACGATCCACTCAAAGCTTTCTGCCCAGCATAAGCAGACAAACCTTGAGCTACAGAGGGCCCAGGCAGACATCACTAGGCTCAAAAAACAAGTAGAGGAGCTCGTGACTGCTAAAAAGGAACACGATGCGCAGATGCTGACACGGTTCACGGCCCTTCTCAACTCCAAGAAGAAGAAGATATCTGAACTTCTGGGTCAAACTGCCCACATTCAAGACAGTGCACCGAAGTTGAAGCGCTCTCTGTCTGATGAGGACGTGACAGAACCAGCAGCAGCAGCAGCAGAAGAAGAAGAAGAAGAAGAAGAAGAAGAAGAAGACGAAGAGGTCAAGGTTAAATTAGAGCCTGATCTTGACATACCTCCGGACGACTCGGCTGAAGAAACAACGCAAAGCGAAAAGGAAACAGAAGATGAATCCGAGTGAAAGGCCTCCTTCACTCAACGTCGTCGTCGAGCAATGAGATCGTTGATCTTCTCCGCAACGCTGGTCTGATCCAACCGAAGTGCAATTTTCGAGGCTGCCTCGAGTGCCTGCTCCTTGTGAATCTGCGAAGCTATCGCAACAGCCTTGGGAAGACGGTTCTCCTTACAACTGGCCTGCAACAATCGCAACCAAATCTTGTCAATCTCCAGCTCCAGCTTCGACACGTCATCTTGATGCTCACCGTCGCGATTGTCCGCTGACGCACGGTCACGAGTCGTCTCTAGGATAAAGCGGTTTGTCAAGAGATTACGTTCTTGCTCAGAAGTGCTGGGGTCAACAGGCACAGACAAGTCGAATTCAGATGTTACGGGCAGCGGCAAAGCAGGGTATTGATCACCACCCTTTAAAATCGTACACAAGAACTTGTCCTGGATAACACCAATCGGCCAGTAGGACTCGGTGCGACCCTGATCCTTTGCCAGCTGCGTACCGTCGAGAATCGGCACCCACTGAGCTTGCAGAGGCTCTCTCCAGCGTTGCAGCATAACTAGAACACCAGATGAATCATAGATGCACGGATCTCCGTCTTCTGAAAAAAATGCCGAAACAAGAGAGTTGTGAGCAGAAACGTCAACGACATCGTCCTTCTGGTAAATATAGGTTGACTTTGTGTCTTCGAGAGAATAAGTCAATGATCCATCTGGTCGACTACGAACAATCATTGTCAGGTTCTTCCACGAACTGCAAGTGACTACCATATCGCGCGACTGACGATGCACAGCCAGAGGGGTACCATAAATGTTAAAGCTTCTCACATATCCCAGCTTTGTACATATAACAATGACCGAGTTAGACAGAGAGATAGCACGCACCTGATCACCTTCGGCTACGCTGTATTCCCAGTTATCTGAGAATCCATCGTGGAAACGGAGTAGCACCTTTCCTGTTGTAGTGCTCGCAAACAGACATGCCTCAGCCGACAGCGATGCCAGATCGTAGCTGACATAGTCGGTAAAGTGGTATTCTCGGTGGAGTCCCAGATCAAAGAAACTCACAGTGACCGTATGGTGAGACTCCTGCGAAACGCTCCACGCGTAGCCAATCGTGTTCATACACAGGTATCGGCGGCCATTACGCCATGGAGTGCTTCCAGGTTGAAAGGCTGCAATGTTTTTCATTACCACAGCTGGAGAGCCCGACTTGTGACGCTTAGAAGCAGATGTACCGCCATTGAGGCTTCGCTTGCCATTCGAGTCGACATAGCCAGCTCCATCATCGTCTACAATCCAGTCCTCGGCCACACCCTCCTCATAGTCGCCATCAATAGGCGCCAAACTGAGATCGAAGTCCTCGTCATCTCGCTTCGAGCGCGTCGTAGAGCCATTTGTTCCGTTGATTTTTTTAAGATCAAAAACGGCCACCTCACCTAGCTGAGTCGGTTTGTTGTCGGGGATTACCTCGAGAAAGCACATCATTTTACCCTGGTGAGTGATGTATACCATTTCATTTCGATTCGGATGCCACAAAGACATGAGTGGGTGATCAACGTCCATCTTAGCGACAACAGAAAGCGTGTCTGCATTCCACTGGATGATCTTGTTGTCGAGGGCACTGGACATAATGTACCGACCGTTTGAGGACCAGTCGAGATGTGTGATTGCATTTGAGTGACCATTAGTGCGGAAACGACGGTACTCGACCCAATTTGACCGCGAGAAGACGGCAATTTCAAACGACTTGGTTGGCACTGCAAAACACTCACCATCCGGATGCCAAGCAACACATGAGCTGCGGTCATCGGCGGCGTCTTTTATCGTCGGCACAATGTTCTCCAGCGTGTGTACCAGTTGCGGTGACTGTTCAGAGGATAGAGAGTAGAAGAGCACGTCACCGTTGAGACACGAAATGGCAAGCATTAGCCCCGACGGATGAAATGAGACATGCTTTGCTGGCGGAGCCTCGAGCTCCATCATTCGAACGATATCCACAACGTTGATGACTTTAATGGAAGCATCGTTTCCGCAAACGGCGATCCATTGGCCATCAGGCGAGAAAACCGCTTCACGGATGGCCGAGGGGCTTCTTGCAACACATCCAAGGAATTCGTTGGACTTGAGATCATAGAGATTAACGGTTCCATCCTCAGAGCAAGTGGCAAAGTGAGTTTTCGAGGCAGAAACGCCTACAATAGCCTCTTCATGAGCCTCGAGAGTCACCGGTTCGGCAGGGTCGTTGAAAACGGAGAATTTGCGAATGAGACAGTTACTTCCAACAGAAAACAGAAACTCGCCATCTGGCGAGTATGCGATCCGGTTGATTCCCGGTGGATGAGGATATCGCGCGTTGGTCTTATCCTTCATAGTTGTAGGTAAGGTTGTAACTAATTAAGGTACGCGTCGCGTGTTTCGTGAAGTGGTCTAAGTGCATGTCTAGTATTTTTAAGCGAATAGTGTAAAGGGCGAGAAGCCAGTTGAAGCGTGTAGTATGGCTCTACAGATGACAGAAAAACTAGTTAATATAGAATTAAATGGATCCACATCAGTCTGTAAAAGTTTACATGGTGTCAATGAATATCAACAATAAATAGGATTGTAATTGCGCTTTTCCCCGGTGTGGCAAGTCGATCTGAACGGTAATGAAACAGATGTCGCTCAAAACGTGATAGTTATTAATATAATGACCAAAGATTCAGTATGTTCAGTCTTCATCAACCCAAGTGGACGTTGGATACCTGATTACCATTGTATGTGGAGTCCTGTGCTTGGATACACCCTCCCAAGGCTTCAACGGGTCGGCGAATCTGAACAACTGAGCATTTTGGTCGACAAACTGTAGATAAAGAGCAGTCGGATCCACAGCCATAGTCTCAAATGGAGTGAAAAGCTTGTCGTATCCAACACATAATGCAGCTAGTGCCCAGATTGCGAATCCAAGGGTGGTCTGGGCCATACTGCCAACAGGACCATGTCCGTTGATCTTCAACTCATACAGCACCCACAGAACGCCCAGCCTCTGAAGCATGTTGCCAGAAACAAGGCGCTCCATTTCATTGACGAGTGCAGTAACAGTCACGAGAATCCAAGTAATTGACGACATAGCTAGTTGCAGCCTGCGATAGTTGACCCAAGTACCAACCAGGCAAATGAGCAGCTCTATCAGAAGAGCCACATCAAACATCAGATAGTAGTAGGTTTCCATTCGCCATGAATAGGAAAAGGCGTAGACAGCGTATTTGCGAAACGAGGTTTTCGTATATGGCGAGTTGTGGCGCCCCGTATAGCTTGCCATCATCATATCGACAGCAAGACCCAATGAGTGAGAGCAGAAAAGTCCAAACAAAAGTGGAAGATTAGACGTTGATGCTATAGGATAAGGTATAAGTAATGATACGAGTTTCAGAGGTAGGCCACCCTTGTGATGCTGTGCTCTTGTCGCGAGGAATACAAGTACCTGATGAGGCAGCAAGTTCAATGGCAGCATAAGGTGTCCATCCCGATCATAGGCCGCCGAGTAGCCCAACCAGGCCAGAATACCGAGCAAATTGTACAATTGAAAGCTGATAGCAGCTACAGAAGTTCCACATACGACGAACCGAAGGTACCACGGTAAATGGCGGATTGTACCACGCGAAGGCTGTATGTGTGAATTAATCCATGGTAACGCGGTCTCGAGACCAACCACAAAGAATTCCTCAATAAACAAGTACGCAAGACCCGTTTTAAAGTCAAACGTGTACAAATCCTCGTACCTGGAGCCCATAGCAGGTACTGAAGTCGTTGCAGTTACAGATTCCAGTTTCATTTCTCGACAATTCAAAAAGGGTTCTACTTGATAGGGGCTAGGAAGATTCTTATCGTGCATGATTTGATGGCACCGACAACAGTACAAGGACAAGAACTGACAAGGAAAATGTGCCGCCTATACGAGCAAGTACTAGCAGGTGGAATTAATAGTCTGGTATACGGGAATGATTTTTTGTGGTGATACTGGCAAGAAAAAAAACAGTTGGTCATAATAGCGGGTAGGAATCATTGTACGATCGACACAAGACGAGCCGAAGATATTAAGGTAATGATGCCAATTGCGTGAGGCAAAACAAACCGAAGATACCAAATCAATCCATGGTGATGGGCTCTTTGAGATCAGACTCAAGCAATTCTTCAACAACAAAATATACAGAAGACCTACATTCTGGTCTACTAAGCCCATACAATAGCTTATACATGGAGCTCATTTGTAGGTAAATAGTTGTGAACTGAAAACTGACGCTCCCTCCACAATAAGAAGGAACTGTATGATGGGGGTTAGAAAGTTTGGTATGGTGACCGAGGTACCATAGTATAGGTACAATTGATGGTAATACAAGGATACGAAACTGCCATAAAACTGTGTCAGACTAAATATAAAAAAAAGTGGAAAATGTGTAAGTCGTGAATTCGTGTGTGATAAAGCCGTGAAGCTGTGGAGAAGATACTTGACAGAGCAAGTTTCAAAGCTGATTAAATACAGGTGAAGTGATTTCAGGTTAGTCATTCCACCCACGGAGATTTGGGGGATTTAAGCGGTACCGCCTCTTTCATATGCACAGGGTCCTGTTGCCAGAATTCGAACAAGTCGACATTCTGCGTCACAAATTGCGTGTAATGAGAAGTGGGGTCCACATTGAGTGCGCCAAACGGTGTGTTTAGGTTGTCGCGACCAACACACAGCACTGCTAGAAGCCACACGGCAGCGCCAGGGAGAAGCTGAACCAGACTGACAAACGAGCCTTCGCACAGTGTAGCAAGTCGGGAGATTACAGAGAGGCGCGAAGTGATCGAACCAGTCATGAGACTATACGGGAACTGGACAATCCCGTATAGAGTGAACAGACAATGCAGTGTTGTGGACAGTGTCAACTGAAAATTTCGGTAGCCAAATAGACTGCCAACAATGCGACCGACAAGTTCAAGCAGCGACACCAACAGCGCAAACATAACTGCAGTCGTCCATTCATCCTCCTTTCTAGCAGAGCGTAGCATTTGCATCATTTGAATGCAAGAAACCGGCGAGTAAGGCGACTTATGAGCTCCTGTGTAGGAGGACGTCAACATATCTACGACACTGCCAAAACTGAACGCTAGGAATGCTCTCAGAAGCACAAGCTGGTTCGGTGAAACCTCTGGTCGGCAAGTTGGACAGTTGAATAGCTTATGGCGAGGTGTGAGGCAGCTGTTAGCCCTACTCTCACTGAGCTGCCTAACAATGTGCTGTGGAAGTAGCTTGAAAGGGTATCCTGGGTCCTGGCCATTCTCAATTGCCGAGTTCGCGATACACGACAGAGTACTCAAGATATCATAGACACAAGTACTCAGAAGATAAGTTGCTGTTCCATATAGTGTCACACGAACCACCACCGGTACTGTACGAACCGTGCCTTGATCAGGCTGTAGACGCGGATTGATTTTGGGAAGCACAACAAATATCAAGACAGCAATAATCACCTCCAAAAAATGATACACGAGACCCAGCGCCTCAACATCTCCATCTCTGGCCAGATTATATGTCTCCAGGATGACCTCCTTGAGATTCATGTAGATGGACAAAGTAGAGTTTCCCCGCTAAATCGATGAAGAACCTCGGATGCCAAGTGCACTGTAAGAGCATATCATGTTGCAGCAAAGCCTAAAGGGCCGAACTTGTACAAACCACGACTTGAACAGGTCAATTATACAATAAAATCATCAATTGGTTGTTATCGTTATGAAACAAAAAATACATTGTATGTGAAGTGGCCATTAGGAAGTCCGTTGGTCTTGTAGATCCACCCAAGTGGTATCTGGCGTGTTGACGTTACCCACTGTATCAATGGCATCATCATACCACAGCTTGAAGAGAGCAGGATATCGTATTGGCAGCTGTGGAAACAGTATGGTTGGATCCACATTCATGCGTTCAAAGGGCGATTGTATGTTATCTCTGCCAGCAAAGATTCGTGATAGACCCCATATCACAAGCGTAGGAGCAAGTAGTAATGATGATGTTATACTATCCATGGTGAGCAGCTGAATCAATACCAACGACCGTTCAAGCAGAGATCCAGTCAACAGCCATAGTCTGTAGACGTATAACACGTAAGTGGCAAATAGAGTGTGCAACACAGTAGAAGCTGCCAACTGAAACCGGCGATAGTTGAACAGCGCGCCTATTAAGACGACAAACAGTTCGACGGTCAGTATGGTCTCAAAGCATACCAATGCAAGCGTGAATCTATCTAGCAGTACTCGACCGCTGAACAAAAGTATGCGAAAGTGAACGGGCACTCTCTCATATGGCGAATCTTGGCGGCCCGTGTAGCAAGAAACAAGCATATCAACAAGCACACCGTAAAAGTAGGACCGCAATAGACGCAGCAACGCAACTCCAGGACTACTTACAGGAGGAGGGTAAAAGCATATATGCTTGATGACAGGAACACCATCATTACGCGTACCGATAATTATGAGTTCCTCATCGTGAAATGAGCAATCCGAGTTCCGCGACATGATGGAGAATCCCCGCTTGACAAGATGGACCTGTACTGATGGGGAAAGCAAACTGAAAGCATCATCGGTTCTCGATATATAGCCATTTGAGTAGCTCAACCAAACGATATAACACACCGTATCGTATAAGCCGAGACTCACAACGACAATGGCGCTCACGTATAGGGCGCTTCTCACATTTGAAGGAAAGTAGCGGACTGTTCCTGATGGTGGCCTTAACAATTTGATCAGTGAGTAAACGACTACAGCACCCAAATTCAACCCAATAAGTGCCGCCCAATACACATTTCCTAATCTTTCATTGTGCAAATCGCCATTTTTCCAGATTTCAGACAGCGACAGTTGGTGATCCATTAAATCACCACAAAGTGAGTCAAGTGAGAGCTGTGGTTAATCTGGTTGATGTAAAGAAGTGAATTCACAAAGTAAGTAGTTAAAGTCACAAAGTAACAAGTTAAAGTCACAAAGTAACAAGTTGAAGTCACAAAGTAAGTAGTTAAAGTCACAAAGTAAGTAGCTAATGCCACAAAGTAAGCAGTGAAGGCCAAAAAGTAACAAGTGAAGGCCACAAAGTAACAAGTGAAGGCCACAAAGTAAGTAGTTAAATCACAAAGGAAAGTCACAGAGTAAAGTGTACGGTGTGAACAACACAAAATAAAGAGGGGTAAAGCGATAAGACAGTCGGTTAATAGCATAGAGTTTTCAACTAACTGTTAACATCATTACCCATAGTGCCGGTTAAGAGCATATTTCCAGATAAGTTCGTCAACTACTGGCTAGAAACAAGTTAATAACTTAACTTCTAGGTGTTAATTTTCAACATCGGAATTCCAATAAATAAACCAAATATCATACTATATATACCATTGCACACGACTGCTCACAATAAATTAGCCCCACTAGGGAAGTCTCATGAAGGGTGCAGCTGCCAGGAGCGGAGAGACAAACCAGACGACTGCTCTTGCCATTTTCCATTTTTCCATATCCATTTCCGTAACATAAAAATGAAACAAAAAAAAAACAGCCACTTCAAGACAATGAGTCCAGCACCTTATCAACGTCCTTTTCAGTCAGCATCACTCCACTCTCAGAACACTTGGCCTTGGATCGCAACTCATGACACAGACCATCAATGTCAATGTCGCCAAACTTGGGGTGCTGGCAGATTCGATCCCAAACGGCCGTACAGCTCATGAGCTTAGCAGGTTCCGGCACCGTCTCATCATCACCTCCTGCACCTGCACTAGTATCGAGCCCGGCACTTGCGCTGATGTTGGTACCAACTGGTAATCCCGACGTCTTGTTGAGCATCTCAAACGTTGTGTTGGCAATGGGGTTCTCAATCGAGTCAAAAATACTGTAATCCGACGTGGCTAGCTCGGGCAACGTGAACTGGTCGCCCTCAAACAACGGGTCCCGGTACTCAGAAATGAAGTTAACATCAAACTCAGACGGTGAGAACATAGCCGCGCTCGAAGATGGCGTCTGTGACAAAACAGACGGGGTGTTGCCTGTTCCTGTGACAACATTCTGAGGCGAACTCGTCGAGTTCCAAGGAATGGTGCCAGCACTAATAACAACAGGTGGAGGTGCAGAAGATAACGTCGATGTAGGGCCCGACGATTTGGGCAAAGGACGGTCTCGCGTGCCACATGCCAGGGATAGCTGGTCACAGAAGTCTTCGGGTTTAGCATCAGAAAGTCCTGAAGACCGCCGGCGATCTTCGGCAGGTGATGTGACGGTAGATGCTGACGAAGCTGGCGAGAAAACGAGATCTCCACTTGACTTTGAGCTTGACGACGAAACACTGGCGTGGTTCACAGGACTCTTGGAAACTGACGAGGTTGCCGGTGATAGTTGTTGTTGTTGTTGTTGCTGTTGTTGTTGCTTCGAATCATCACCAGTAAAGAATGGGAATTCAAACGTAAACGGGTGAGTCTGTGACGAACCAAGAGTAGCCGTGGGGCCAAGTCCCTGAGTCACTAGCGTTGTGTTTTTGTTGGCTGAAGTCTGACTTGCCCCACGAGTTTGGCGATAGCGCTTAAGCTCGGCCTGCAGACCTTCGACTTGTAGTTTAAGAAATCGGTTCTCAGATGTGGTTGCCGATGACTCGGTTTCCAGCTGCTTCACGCGCTCCTCAAGCTCCTTGAGATGGCGCTCTTTACGCTCACGGAATGCACGCTGCGCAGCTCTGTTCTGGGCCTTTCGGCGGCTCTCGTGCTGGTCACCCAGCTGTTCCTCCTCAATCACAGGCTTGCGGCCCATCTTCTTGTCAGATTTATCGGACTTTACCGATTTGGGCTGATGTGACGGGCCATGTTGAGACTCGGCCGAAGCAGACAGCTCACGGTCGAAGTTGACGTTCTTACGCTTCTCGGGGAAGCTCATATGGGCTGGTGATGGGGTTTCATTGGGAGACAGTGATACCGAGTCGACAGATACAGGGGAGAAACTCAACGTGTTGGACTGGGCTGTGAGGTCGCCGCTCAAGTCGAGTAGCGGCTCGTCAGTTGTAGGGAATGGACCAAACAGCGAACTGTCGTCCAAAAACTCGTGCATGGACTTTGCTGTAGTCATTGCGTCTTTGTTAGCAACAGAAGAGGGTAAGAGTGACGAACAGGTGTACAGAGACGAGACAACGACAATAGAAGAGACAATAGGAAAGAGACAATAGAGAAGAGACAATCGAAAAGACAATGGGAAAGAACAAGAACGTATGGGATAAACCGATCGGCGGGAAATATGTCGGCCGAAATGTGCCAAGCGCCCGAACGTCCCGAAACTCCCCCACCACCACAGCTTCCTGTCCCTCGACCAATTTGATAGTGCAACGGCACCAAAAGGAGCCTCGTTACCCCCCCTCCGCTCCTTTGTTCCTAGGGTTCGGGCCGGCGCAAGTGGCAAACTGACGGCGAGTGCCCTAGCCCTCGCGGTTCCAGCGGGCCGCCAGATGTCATTTGACGGGTACCAAGGGTTCTAAGGGGTGGCAAGGAAAGGCTGTTTGATGGTTGAAAGGCTGTTGCGGTTATCAGTACTTGTATCAAACGGTCATACGCTGGGAAAGCGATACCGGGAGACCGAGTGTTCCTGGTCATCTCATCACATTCACGGCCCATCATCTGCTCAATGTTCATCAAGGGCTATCGTACACCTTGCTCGTATATTACAACAATACTTACCGTTTCAGGTCGTAAGCTCCAAACTCCAAAGCACTATCAAAATGTAACGAGCAGTGCCCACGCTTATACAAAACACTCGGAACGAATACACACACAACACAAGTGACTTGATCAAAGAGAACCGGGTAGAAACTGCTAATGATGAAGTCAAGATGATAGGTTACCAATGATTTGTAATGGGACTGCGGATGAGGCCGGGTAAGAGTATGCGGCTGGTGCCAAACCTGAGACAAGTTCCGGAATCGGCTTTCCGTCTCCGCCAGAGTGGTAGATAGACTTGACGAGGATAGAAAGGGCTCTTGAAGCACACACAACAAAAGTGTCATAAACAAAATCATAGTACACGTTGTGATAGGGATCTTGTTAATTTTGAATCCGTTCACCATTATAAAAATGGATTGAACTAGAGAAGCCCGACCATCTCCGGGTAAGGGCTCAACGGTTACAGGGTAGGGGCTGCCAGCTAGACAAACGCGGCGCTCTTCACCTTAATTGGGTAACATGCCGGAAACAGGGTCCGACCCGGGCCGGACTAGAGCAAATGACAGGGGTCAATCAAGAGTCATGACTAGCCAAGTTTCCCTCCCCTATCTCCCCTATACCATTGTCATGAACGTATCGCCTTTATGGCATATACACACTGCAAATTCAAAACCGGATATCACTATAACCTCTAGGTCAACAACGAACCTGATTGGCCAGATATGGGTCGGCCCTGTACGCGGTACGATCAGCCGTACGACCCGGTCCTGTCAAAGGTCGTTCGGTCGAGGCCTAAGTCAGCTTAAGGCCAGACCATGGCCACAATGCCAGAAATATAAGGCTTTAAAGGCGTTTGAGAGGATTTGAGAGGCTTTGAGAGGCTTTGAGAGGTTTTTTGAGCGGCCTTCGACTGGCTGTTAAAAGGCCCATTCGACGCCATGAGGAGATGAGAGTAGGACTTCACAACCGTGTAAACATGACAGTTCAACTACAGGGTAATGAAGCTGACTGACTGCTTCTCATCATTTATCTGATTCCCATAGGCCATTTGGGTTAATCATTTGGGTTGATTAACACAATAAGCCAAGTGTAGGAAATCCGGGCCCAAGTCATATCAGTTACAATGGCTTCCAGTGATGACCATGGACGAAGCTCAGCACATAACATGGAGACAGGTTAGAGTAAGACGACCACGTAAGGCTGAGATTAACGACGAGAGTGTTGTAAATCAGGCCAAGAATCGTGAACTCCTGTCTAGTAACCAACAGTAACTGACAGTAGAGCTCCTCAACATTCTAAACCACTGGCGCTTAACATCAAGGAGGGCAGCGATATCGTCGGGCTTGAACTGACCAGCTCTCAATGTACTTTGGGATTCCAGAATACGATTTCGCAGCTGGTAGTTTCATCATAAAATCGACAGTTCAGATCCTTGCTTCACAGGTTCAACGATTCCCATATTACAATCAACTTTTGCCAGGATTCCGAATTACTGTTCAGAAGGGAAATCAACAGCAAACTCGGGCTCGTTAATGGCAAATGCCAAGATGCCGTTTTCGCGCACACCAAGCGACTCGAGTGATCCCTTGGACTTGGTGATATCGGTCCATTGGTTATCAGTAGGCAGCGTTTTTTCCTCAGGAAGTGCAATAAACACATCACTGGCACTTATAGCGCCATTCTGGGCCTCGGGTTTGACCTCATCTACTTCGTCTGTCTCGAATGACGGCTTTGGAATGTCGATTTCATCTTCTTCGCCTTCAACATGATCCAGGACGTGAGACTCGTTGAGTGCCGTCACAAGTTGTTCAATGAGCTTTGGTACGGTAGTAGACGCCGCGACGACCAGAACGACGGTCGTACGCTGCGATTTTAGCTTTATAGTGAGCTCTTTCTTTGGTGGCATAGCTAATGGTAGAGGGAAGAGCAAATCGCCAAATGCAGCGCGCTTTAACCGCGTGTTTCCTAACCCTGGAGTTGATGACGAGAGTAGGCGAAGTGTGGAGAAGTAGGACGGTGAACATGACGACAGATTCTTAAAGATATTAATATTACATAGGATTAGAATGAAATGAATACAATAAAGTAGACTCAAAATGAAGCGAGTCAGGTCTTGTTTTGGCGTTTAGCTAGACTTGATTGGAGACGATGAGTCGCAATTAACCGTTAACTCATACCGTTGATTGATATATAATGATATATTATGGAACGCAAGACTAAAAAACTTTTCGTAAAAGGGAAGATTGCAAAATAAAGATATGTTGATACTGACAGAGATAGTATGGCAAAAATGAGAAATATCAGGGTCTTCAATACTGCCTGTGCTGTCATCAACATCGAATGGAGCTGTAGGACTCTGAACTCGAGAGTACATAGCCGTAGTAACGAGCTGCTAACAACCAAAAATAATTGATCAGAAGTCCGTTATACCTGGGATCTCTGCCGCTAGCCCTCGAGGTTGAAGTGAGCCCACGAGTCCAAGGTACTTAACCTATGAGAGCGAGGATGAATTTATAGAAGACTAAAGTGGCTAGTCTGGAGGTATGCTCAGTACTATATACGATTATTTGTGGGATGAAGATGGACCTTTATATCAGAGTTATATAGAGATCTACATAACCTAACTGAATTTTGAGCCACGTGATTATTGTATTCGTTCCAGTAACTAGTTACTAGATTTGTTCCTGCAACTGGTTATTATATTTGTTCCTCAAATGCATCTACTATAACGAACCGCTTCAGACTACTCATCACGATGCACTTCAGCTGCGCCTCTATGCACAATGACATTTTTGTCGGAGATAAACCCCTCAGTTTGTTCACTTGTTATTCGTCAAGTATTTGAATTACATACTTGACTTTTTCTATTATTTACCAAGATCCTTTAAACCTTTCATTTATACATATATCTTTCACCATAATCCAGTGAGTTATACCAAATAACCATTACTGGTATTCTGCCTGTCTACTGCGATATGAGATGTGCCTAGAAACACGGTCATCGTATTTCTGGTAGCCGTTCCAGTCGGTTACGGACAGCTGCATCATTACACCCCAAAGTTTACGAAGACTGCAATTAAAGGATAATTGCGGGATCAACTTTTATAAGGCCCTGTCGGTGGATCAATTGATTTTTGGTATGTAGCAGTTGAAACGTGGGGTATGTCATCAAGATGAGAATAAGCGCCAAGCTATAGCCCCCCGCATCAATCAATAGCCGCCAGAAGTGGATATGAAGCAAGATAGCCAGGATAAAGTATAGATAGAGCACAAGGTATTGGATAGTAACGACGACACAGAGGCTATTACGCAAATAGGCAGGTGCATCCCCTGGGCAAGGGCGCCATCTGTCTGGTAGCCGTGTCGCATTTAGCCGCCAAGGGATGTCAAGACGCCCAGCGGCTGTTATAGGATGCGGGGTCAAAGTTTCGCGCGCCAATGAACCCTCTTCGGCTCTTGTGACGGGTTGTTTCGCATCAACAAAACGTCAAATCGTTCTAGTGACCGTTTTTGCTAAAAATGTCACCCAGATTTTTTTCGCTGTTAGGGTACGCCGCATCGGGTGTTTCCCCTTTTTGATGGTTTAGTAGCGGCGGGGGGCCATGTTTAGCGCTCGGCCGAATACGCAACGCCTTGGTTGACCAACAAAAAAAATGCAGTACATGCTATCCACCAGTCAGCAGCCACACAGCTGCGCTATCGCTGTGAACACCGCCAAGCGCCAAAGCTCAAAACTGCAAGTATGCTGCGTGGGGGTAGGGGTTACGCGGGGGTAGTCCTAATGCGGGAGAGGTTGCATTACCAGTAACGGGACATTGTTGCAGTGAAGAAGAAAAACGAGTAATAGAAGGTTAACAAGAGGAGGAAAAAATTGTAATGACAGAGACGACAAATAAAAAACAGACGTTTCAAGTATTTATAAAGCTTTTATCAGTCTGCATATTTATCTCGGACCATGTGCTCGTATACTACCATCAAAATCCCTCAAACTGTTTTGCTTTTGGCGGCTATGAGCGATGTTCCTGAGACGGTGAACAAAAGTTTGCGCTAAAACAAAAAATGTACCGAGACCGGAGGTGGGGGGAAGCGGCATAGTATAGGCGGGAGCAGGAGCAGTATAAAACGGAGTCCGCCTGCTGTTGATGTGACTCCAGCAATTGTGCAAAAATTGTTGAACAAAATTGTCTAGCAAAAAAATTGTCTAGTAAAAAACAGTTGCACAATTTCAACAAAACATGCCCGAAGAAAAAAGAGATGTTATGTCGGTGAGCGACTCGCTCGACACTGATGAGCAGACAAAAGTCGATGCCGCCGACCTCGCCATGATGGGTCATACTCAGGCCTTGTCGCGTAAATTTTCGCGCTGGTCCATGTTGGCTTTGGCCTTTTCTGTGCTGGGAACCTGGTCCACGTTTGCTCAGGATCTTGGATCTGGTCTCACCAATGGAGGCCCCATCACCATTTTGTGGGGTCTTCTTTTGGTGCTCATTTGTAACATTTGTGTTGCCGTATCCCTTGGAGAAATGGTTTCGGCCATGCCCACTGCTCTGGGCCAGGCCTACTGGATCTACCGTCTGTGGAATACCCCAATGGGCCGTTTCTGCTCATACATGTGTGCTTGGATCAACACCTTTGGATGGTGGGCTCTGACTGCCTCGCAGATTGCCTTTATGACCAACTTCATTCTTGGCATCAAGACTATGTACAATCCTAACTGGGCTGGTGATACTCAGGGCTGGACGCTGTTCGTCGTCTACCTTGGAGTCACCACCCTCTTCACCGTTGTCAACGTTGTTTCGTGCCGTAAAGACAAGTTTCTGCATTGGTTCAACAATGTCGTTGGAGTCCAGTTCACAACTCTATTCTTTGTGTTCTCGCTCGCCATGCTCATTGCCGTTGGCGTGCACTCGGACCAGCACTACCAGTCGGGCAAGTTTGTGTTTGGTGCGTGGATCAACCAGACTGGCTGGCCCAACCCCGTCGTGTGGTTCACGGGTCTCATTCAGGCCGCCTACGGTCTCACCGCCTTTGACTCGGTTATTCACATGGTTGAGGAGATTCCTGCTCCTCGTGTCAATGCTCCCAAGGTCATTTGGCTATCGGTGCTAATTGGTGCCATTTCCGGAGCACTGTTCATGGTTGTCTGCCTCTTCTGCATCCAGGATCTCGACGAGACTCTCAACTCGCCTACTGGCTTCCCGTTCCTTCAGCTTGTCATGGACACTGTCGGCCTACAGGGTGCTGTGACTCTCATCACCTTGTTTGTTTTCAACGGTCTCGGTCAGGGAGTCTCCATTCTCACCACGGCCTCGCGTCTCACGTGGGGTTTTGCTCGTGACGGTGGTATTCCCTTCTCCAACTACTTTGCTCACGTTGACAACTACTGGCACGTTCCTGCCCGTGCTCTGTGGCTTGAGGGCGTCATTATCACCCTTATTGGTGTTCTCTACCTGTTTGCCTCGACTGTCCTTGAGGCCGTTCTGGCTGTATCGACCATTGCCCTCACTGTCTCGTACGGAATGCCTATTGTGGCTCTTCTCGTTGTCGGCCGTGACAAGCTGCCTCCGGGACCATTTTCGCTCGGTCGTTGGGGAACTCTCATCAATGTCATCTCAGTCATCTACTGCGTTGTCACCACTGTCTTTTTCTTCTTCCCTGGTTCCCCAGACCCTGATGCTTCCGACATGAACTACGCCATTGCTGTGTTTGGTGTCATGTTGGCTGTATCTATCTGCTTCTGGTTCCTCAAGGGCTCCAAGACCTACCTGCGTACCGACGATGCTCTCGTTGAGATTGTTCGTGCTCAGCAGCTGGAGGACCCTGAGGATGTTGTTTTCCAGGGTGAGCAGAAGCAGCGTGTTTAAAAGAAACGTCAGTTGGGCAGGGCCCAGGACGGTGTATTTGTAATGAAGTTTTTGGTTTGTTTGAATCTGGCAGGGAAGTGTAGTAACAATTAGAAATAGTAACAATTTGTGATGGTAATAGTAAGTTTTTGTTTCAATGGAGATATTGTCGTTATGACCTTTTTTCGCTGAAGTTTTACGGCACCATTGTATAGGAATGACTCAGATTTAAATCAATTCATTTGCTCCTTTGGCCTCCTTTCCTCGTATAATACACTTCTCTACATTCCTTGAAGTGTCCAAAGGGACTCCCCAGCGGATCTTAACCAGTAATCATCAATTCAAATCAATCAGTATTTCACCAATGTAAACCAACCACTCCACAAATTATTACTTTCTTCTATCCTTTTAATTATAAAACTCATGTCACTTATAGACCCCTAGCTTACCCGCCGCTGAATACCTCAGACGGTGAAGTAACATGTCAACTGCTTCACCACCAGCACCCCGGATTTACCCGGAAGTGCTGTCTCATGCATTTTTGCTTCTCCACACTAAAACTTGATATTGTACGCATCGCTATCGTTCTGAACCGCGGTTGGATCTACTCGTTTTTTACTGTTGTGAGATGGGCGGCTGGCGGCGCAGACACTCGAATAACCGCCATGATCGGGATCTGGACACCGAGGGTGCTGAAGGACAGGGCAGCCGACGTCCAGTGGTTGAGGACTCTAATGGCTCCTCAGCTGGTCCAGTGCGTGATGTGAATAACCCAAATAACGAGAGACAAGGTAAGTAGTGGCTGGATCTGTCTACTGTGTCATATAATGGATGCTATTATGGCTATTCTATAGCTGTGTACTCATCATCTCCCCCTCTAGAAGCTGGAGTTATGGGGCATTACTACTTATATTGTACCAGAGGAGACACAGAAACGCAAAATGAGGCCTTGTCTAATACTAAGAAGGACGCAAACGTGATCTATCGTTGTCACCGCGAGCAAGGAATAACAGGAGGAACAAGCGGTACAAGGAAGGTACTGGTCGCCGCCCCAGTGATGCTAGTGGCTCGAATGAACCGCCTCTGCGTAATCGCATTCAGATCTCGCTGAAATCCGGTGATTCAACGGACTCTTCGAAAGATCCAAGAAACGACCGTGACCGTGACTCACGAAACGTTCCATGGAGAAATCGTAACAACAACTCGTCTGCAAATCGCCAAAGCAGTGTCGAACGGCCTAGTGGTCCTGCTCATAGCAGACAAGGAAATGGTAACAACGATTACCAAAGACCCGACCATCGAAATGACGGCAAATCAGACTCGAGGGACAACAAGAACCATCGCAACTTTAATCGCGATCGCGACCACCACCGAGACTACCATAATAGTCGGCCCAATCGCGATTCGCACCGCAACGAGGATTCACGGCCTCGTGATAAGCATTCTGATGGTGGTGACCGTCATTCCAATGACCGCAAAGGCGGCTCCAATTACAGGAGGGGGAAGGATGGTCGTCGTCCTGATAATAACCGCGACCGCGACTTTCGTGGTGGCAAAGGAAATGACCGAAGAAACGATCGCAATCCTCGAAACAACAGTAACAACAGCAACAACCAGAGATCGGACGGCAAGTTCACCCCACGTCCGGATCGACCAAAGGCCTTCAACCGAAGAGGAGATGACGTCCCCAAAACTGCCAGAGAAGAATCCCACAGAGAGCCGACCCCAGGTTCTCTTCTTGGTACCCCTCCTCCGTCAGACTTGCCTCCACTTCCACCACCGGATGTGGAGCCTGAAGCCGCCACTTCTCAGAAAGGGTCTGTTTCGCCGGAAAAGCCACGAGAAGCGACTCCACTTCCAACTCGTGCTGAATCCGTATACAAAAGACTCCAACAAGTTGGTGAAGGTACTTATGGACGAGTGTACAAGTCGCAGAACGTCGACAGTGGCAACACTGTTGCTCTCAAGCGGCTTCGCATGGAGTCGGAGCGTGAGGGCATGCCTATCACCGCCATTCGGGAGATTAAGCTTCTCCAGTCTCTACGACATGCCAATATTGTGTCGCTGCGCGAGATGATGATCGAGCAGAGCAACATTTATATGATCTTTGAGTATATGGATCATGATTTGTCTGGTATTCTTAATCATCCAGAGCTGAAACTTACACCGGCTAATGTCAAATACCTATTCAAGCAGATGCTCGAGGGTGTTTCATATCTTCATCACAAGGGAATCGTCCACCGCGATATCAAAGGATCCAACATTCTTATTGATCGCAAGTTCAACTTGAAGCTTGCAGACTTTGGTCTTGCTCGTAAGATTGATCTGTCAAACCCGAATGCTCACTACACCAACCGTGTTATCACCTTGTGGTATCGTCCTCCGGAGCTTTTGTTGGGAGCGACTGTCTATTCGTGTGGTATCGATGTATGGGGCATGGGCTGTTTGTTGCTTGAAATGTTTACTCATTCAGCATTGTTCATGGGACAAAATGAGATTTCTCAGCTTGATGCTGTGTACAAGATTCTCGGTACGCCCACTTTTGATAGATGGCCGTCGATATCGTCTTTGCCGTGGTACCAGATGCTTCTGCCTTACCATACTGTGCCACGCCCCAATATTTTACGGTCAAAGTTTGAGAATATGGAAGGGGTTACGAAGAATTGTCTCGACTTGGCCGAGAGACTTCTCACCTATGATCCGGCGGAGCGAATGTCTGCACATGATGCGCTTGACCATGAGTACTTCTCTGAAGCGCCTGGACCAGAGAGAATTGATCTCGACGACATGGGCGAATGGCACGAGTTTGAAGTCAAGCGTAAACGGCGCAAGGAGCGTGAAGAGCGCAGGCGCAGAGAGGCTGAGGAAGAAAAGGTTAGCCGCGAAGTGAAGGAGACGCAGACTCTTGGGCGCTCCGTATAGCGTGCTTGTCATGATTGGGCTATTGGAGGTAATAGACCTCGTTGTAGAAGACCGCTTGTTTGACTGACTGTTTTAGCAGACTGCTTGATTGTACGGGGGATGGAACGAACCATTCTGCTTCCGTATTGATTTATTAGTATCGAAACTGTTTTCGTGAAGGAACAGGTTTTGATGAGAGTGTGAGAGAGCATCTTGCAACTCTGGTTATCTGCTACCATTGGGGTGAAGGAGTTTGATTACACCCATCTCATTATTATATTTGATTGAAGTCGTGACTACCTAAGTTTGCGCCAAGTATTGCGCTGTTGATAGGTGGAATGCTGAGCAGAGGAGCTGAGGACTTCATGACCGAAATTTTAAGTGTTGGTGATGAAAAAAGAGATGATATCTCGAGAATTGTATTATACAAGCTGTTGCAAAAAAAAACACAGACAAATAACAAGGACCTGGCGCCTTTTATTTAAGAACAAACTTCATGACATTTTGATGGTTCTATACATCATCAAACAGTAATGACAATGGCATCGACTCTCGAGACGAGAGCTAATGAATAACGACTATCTAGAATTGTAATATAAAGACCTTGCATACGTGAACTTTAGTTATAGGTAGCACAGAGTGAGTAGCATAATTGGCATGACAGCAGCAGCCAACAAAGTAAAAGAAGGATGCCAGTTGGGCAACAGCGGACGCGTCTTTGTAGCACCAGAAGAAAGCTTTGCGCTGGCCAGATGTCCTCGATCCTCTGGTTTCTCTTTAGGTACTGCACGCTCCGATAGAGCAGTTTCCTTGGCCACATCGAATCGCATGTTTGTGTAGTGATGCTGCTCGACTTTGTCGGCCTCAGCAGCCACTACATTACCAGACTTGACAGCAGGACCATTAAAGACCACGGCAGTGGGTTTGCTGGACGCAAAGACAGTTGCTGTGCGGTTGTTAACAACTGTAATGACCGTTGTGACGACCACTGCCTCTGTAATCGTCTTTACCTCAGTGATAGTGGTAGGAGTGGCCTCTTTAGGCTCCCAGCTGGGCTCATCTGGTGTCAACGGAGTCTCAAGCTCGGGTACCTCATCTGGTACAATATCACGTTCACTGGGCTCCGAAGGGACATATGAATCATGGACACGCGGGTTGAGATAAGGTCCAGGTAGCTCCAGCCGGTGACGGGGACGACGCAACTGTTGCAACCGGTTGGCGGGAATCTGTTTACGCGACACAACCGGATGTTGGCGAACAGCTCGTGCAGCAGGAGCAGAATACACTCCAGCTCGGCCCTGAACAAGCGACGGAGTCGAAAGTCCTAGCATATGACGCACCCAACCAAGAATACTTCGATCAGACGAGTTCGGAGTACCACCACGATAACGGTCGGCAATACGACGGAAAGATAGGACATCATCGTCGTCATCACCCTCATCATCATCATCATCACCATCATCGCCCGCATTATTACCAAGATCAGGGATACCAGGTGTAGGCACAGGAGCACGAGATGTAGGCTCAGCTGCCGTTGGCTGGACTGTTGACTGGACCGTGGGGTCGTCGGTCAACGGAGCCTCCTCTGGAGACTGAACAGCAAGGGAATCTTTGGGAATCTCAACATTTGGCGTAGTAGTTGGCCGGCTAGACGGAATCTCGTCCTTAGGACCACCTGTCGATTGAGTAGGCAAAACTATACCGTCAGGGATATTGGCTGATTCCGTAGAAGGAGCATTATCAGAAAGGGTATCAGTTTCAGGAACCGGGGTATCTGTGGATAAACCTGGAGTGGGCAAAGTATCTGTAACAGTAATGGGAATTGCAGAGGTAGGTAAAACGTCCGGAACAGTAGCAGCACTAGATCCAGTCAAAGTGGACTGGGCGGTAGAGCTACTAGTCGGGATGGTCGAGTCTTGCAAAGAACCAGTTTCCGTGGCAGTGGGCCCGTGCAAAGATGAGCGCAGTTGTATCGAGCTGGTAAAGGAGCCAGTCACACTTTCATCAGGACGACTGTCACTAGTCGTCGAGGCCTCTAGGGGTGCAGAAACAGTAGAAGAGCTAATATCACTACCAACAGATGCAGAAGGCAAAGCGGTATTAGAGGCCAGGAAGCTTGACGACCGCTCACTGTCAGTTTCCAGGTCTGTATCAGAGGGTCGAGACACCAATGGTTCATCAGCCTGCTGAGGACGAAAGAAACCGGTGTGCTCTGGAGCCGAGTTGGGCAAAGAAGCCTGTAGCTGTTCTTGGGCCATCGGAGGAAAGTTCCATTGCAAAAGATCAAGAGAATCAGGGTGAACAACACTGCGATGGTTACTAATTGGCAACTCTAGAGGAATAGCCAGCGAGTCACTAGTAGCAGCAAGGCCTGCCTCGAAATTAGGACCAGGCCATTCAGCAGTTTGACAGTCGACATCAAGCGACTCTTGCGTTTCAGACATGTGTTCGGTAGAGGGGAAATCCGAGCTGTCGTCGCAATCTGGATCAAAGTCGGGTGACGGTTCGTGCCATTGAGGCTCGGTATCGTCGCAGTCATCATCCGCAGAAATCTGTGGAGGAGCTGGAGAGTCATCATAGTCATCATCTAGGGCAGGAGGAGATTGTGTAGGCTCAGATACATTGTCACAGTCGACGTCCACAGGCTCCAGGTCATCAGGTGGAGTCTGAGTCACGACCGGAATGGGTCCAGATGATGACAAAGAAACAGGCGTAGGAATGATCGAGTCCACAGGCTCCAGGTCATCAGGTGGAGTCTGAGTCACGACCGGAATGGGTCCAGATGATGACAAAGAAACAGGCGTAGGAATGATCGAGTCCACAGGCTCCAGGTCATCAGGTGGAGTCTGAGTCACGACCGGAATGGGTCCAGATGATGACAAAGAAACAGGCGTAGGAATGATCGAGGATAACTCAGAAATGTGGGACGAGACAACAGAAGGTTCAGACAGTGACAGTGGGGGAACTTGTGAGTGGGACTGCAGTTTAGGAAGCAGCGACTCGAGGGGCACGTCGTCACTCGGCAATTCACGTACAACGGCAGGTTCTGCTACGGGGGTTTCGGGCACATTAATTGCATCACGAGGTGGCACTAGCAGCGGTTCGTCGACAGCAGCAGACGCAGGGACTGCCAGGACATCCCGAGGCAGTATAGGCCACAGAGACAGCGACTGAGAGTCCACGACAGAGAAAAGTTGGGCGTCCAAGGCGGCGGGAGTGCCGTGCAGGACGACAGTGGGCCGAGGAGGTTGGGATTCAAAGGCCACAGGAGCGACCAATTGCAATGCCGACTGAGTTAGTAGGGGAATATCAATGTGTATAATCTGTCAATTGAGTCCGTCATAATGTGCAATTTGCCAAACTTCACAGTTGTTCAACTTGTCAATTGCTGTCAGTTTCCCGATGTCTGTGTTGCATAGACGTGCAGGGTGCATTATGCAATGCAAACTTTAATGACAAGGGCAGGGGTACCAAAGGGTGTAATACTGCTAGGCAGGAGGGGAGGTACGGTGAGAGCAGACAAAAAAGAGCAAAGGAGTGAGAAGACCCCAGCAAAGGACCAAAAGGGAAACACGGTAGCTCCATAGGTCGAATAGGCTTGCCATGCAGAAAGAGTGACAAAGAAACCATGGACTGACAACAAGAAACAATGGGCTAGCGGATTCCCAGGGAGGAAGACGCAGAAGACCCGATGTGGATCAAGGCACAGAACTAAAAACTCATGAGACATCAAGAACAAGGTAACTTACAATGGCGGGTATAAAGGCCGCGGTAAGAGTCAGCCAGCGCATTATATGGGCGTCGGCAAGTCGATAGTTGGGGCGGTCGAGGGGTACACGCCTGATGGTGAGATAGTGCGTATAAGTTTGATGACTGCTTGGTTGATAAACACCGTAAAGATTATATCAGCAAATGCAAGGTCAACAATAGATGATCAATAGAGTAGTTGTCCTGAACCAGAACACCGTTCCAACGGTACAAGATTATTCAAGCGGTGGTAACCAGGAATATAGGCACGGAATGCGCAGAATAAGCACAGAAAGCGCAGTATAAGCACAGAAAGCGCAGTATAAGCACGGAAAGGCACAGTATCAGTACGACTGTAGCAAGACTGTAGGTAAGCACGAACTAAAGCGCAGTGCAACCACAACTGTAAGCACAATGTAAAGCGTATAAGCGCACAGTAAAGCGTATAACAGTATGTAAGCTGGTAAGCACAGATGTAAGCTGGACTGCAAATAGTACAAGCTCACCGAGAAAGCAAGAAGATGGACTGCTAACACTTGTACCAGTTCTTGGTTAGTATTGAGTAGCCTCGCAACTTGAGTTTGTGAAGGAAACGGGAAGGAAAAGAGTGCCATGAAGCATGAACATATGAAGATTATGCCGAGTTATGGCATAATGAGGATACAAGGCCATCGGATCAATGAGATAGCAGCCAATCAGCAGTGAGTAATCGAATGACCAGATACACAGTACTCTTAGTCTCAATTCAATGCTTTTGGTGCCTACTAATTCACTATTCTGTAACTATACTCAGCTTAGTTCGTAGTCACGCCTGCTAACTCTAAGTGAAACTGTACTCTTGGCAGCAATCGAGAGTTGGTGGGGATTGTGATTGATGGTTCCAAGGACAATTCAAGGCCCTGGATGCCTCGGCAAAGCTCATTGGACACCATTCAACCTGTTGCTGTACGCGCCTGCTTCTCTACACCTCATCATTCCCGTTTAACCCCAGAAGTGGACCTCGGAAAAAGTACGCCGCCAAGATACGAGCCCGTGCCCTGATCGTCGGGGCGTGCATACATGCACATGCCTGCGTGCTGCTTTTCCTTTATAAAGGGCCTATCGCCCGCTTCTTTTTTGGTTTGGCCTTGTATCTACTCCTGGGGTATTCCAGTTGGTGACGGCGGGTACAATTGACTAGTAGCACCGACTGGTGTAGTTGATTAGGTCTCTGTGATAGTGGTGGTTACAGCCGAACTCGTCGCTTTGATTGTGTCCATTGTACCTTTTTTGGTGGGCTGTTTCTTTGATCATGTCTTCTGGTGAGTTATAAAACGTGTTCGCTGTGAAATTAGACGGTGAAGAACTGGTGTTTCGGCCCATCGTTGCCACTATATCATTGTCACTTATGCTGGTGATGTGATCTATGATTAGAAACCTTGGCCTTGATATCCGATTGAACCTTGTTATCTGCCTTCACCCCCGCCCGGTCTCTTCACCTATGATACTTCGTTGCTAACTGTAGAAGCTGCAAACAATACGACGGCAACGTCCAGTACAGCCTCGGACTTGACGGTGCTCACAAGTGTGCAGCTACCCACGACGTTTGAGACCCGAACAAGCGAATCGTTGACCTCACGGCGCGATTCAACAAACTCAAGCTCGTTGGGGTCGAGCAATACCGACAAGTCGTCATCATCCTCGTCATCTACATCATCCTCATCCTCAACCTCATCTTCTTCTTCCACGGACACTTCACTCTCGTCATTCAACTTTTCCTCTACTATCCAAAGCATATTGTCGACTTTGTCAACGTCGTCAGTGACTGTATCTTCGCTGACGTCATCTTCGTCTGATTCTTCTTCTACTTCGTCGTCGTCTGACACTTTGTCGACAACACCAACATCTACGTCGCCTTCAACAGCCCAGTTACGAACCTCATCAACGTCTAGTATAGCTGCTACTACGTCGACGTTTACGACTGGCACACCAGCGATTGATCTTTCGCAGATTACTCAGACTGTGTTTGTGTCTACGAAGGATAGTGGTGGCCTTGTGTACACTTCAACCTACACCGAATGGATAGATGCCAGCGGACACAAGTTCACCACGGATCCAGCACCCATTACAACGGCCGAAGCTGCTTCTGTCAAGCCTGCCACGTCCATGGATCATGGATCCAAAGTTGCAGTTGCTGTTTCGGTACCAATTGGCAGTATAGCCATTGTCGGTCTTCTTGGCGGTCTCTTGTTCCTACGACGCCGTAAGCGAACTCGTTCACCGACTCTCACTGATTCAGATGCCTCGAGCGATATGTCGGAACTGGATCATCCTCCACCAAACCATGTTATGGGAGATTCTGAGTCGATGGTCGATTACTATTACCCCGGAACACAGCACTCTCGACCTCATAGCCAATCTCTAGGTGCTGGTAACAGTCCAACAATGTCCAAAAGTCCCAGTTTCAGTGACCGTGGTCATTCGCGGCGTGCCAGTGCTGCTTCGATGTTCTTCGCTTCGACTGTAGCTGCTCCTCCTCCTCAGACTACCTTTTGAACACTCTCATGACCAAACTTTGGCCTTCTTGTTGCCAAGAGTTTTTGTCACATCATTCATTGCATCTCTGGCATCTAATCTATCAGTAATATACAGTCTGAACCATACTGATAATAACCATACTGATCATAATCATCCAACTTGGGTTCTATCCAAACGATTCCTGATGACCTGCAAAGCTCCATCCTGTTACACCAACCGAATGAACTGCTCGTAGCAGGAGAAAAAGATCATACCAATAAGACTCGTCCGGTAAATGGACATACCAAGTCCTCGGTACATTCGAGCATGAAATATCGAAAACAATCCTCCAGGACGACGCATTTCGACAGGGGCACCGCTTATTTGAGTCCGAATCATGTTCGAGTAAAGGTCCCGTTGCACCATGCTTTTGTATGTATCAAAGGGATACACTACTGTCCAACACACGCTTCCTGCCATGGCTCCACTAATGGCTACGGCTGCTGGGTGTGGAGTCTCGGACTCGAAAAATGCATTGATGCCCATTTTGAAATTCTCGTACGCCATAAAGTAGACGCCCGACCCAAAGAAGTCCCGTACTTGAGTTAGTAAGTTCCAGAAGACGTAGGTACAAAAGGACAATAGCAAAACTGACACCCTCAAATAGACAAACTTTGAGAGAGTACAGTCGATTCACGTTGTTGTTTGTTGGTGTGCACTTCACTTACAAAGATGATAACGGTAACCTCCATACACTGCCAGAGGACCACCAGCGGCCATCAGATCACGGGCAATCTGAAATGATCCCTTTGGCTTCACGGCCAGAGCAGCTGCTGGATCAGTAATCTGAGATCGCATGACGAGCAAGTTGATCTGAGATGCGAGTTTCGTAAACTCAAAAGGACATGCAATAGTTGAGCACACGATTCCAGCCAGAGCACCCGAGCTAAACGAGATTGGTGTCTTTCGTAGTATGCGATCCACAGTAGTTGCCTGTTGTTTTGGTTCATCGTACATTGTGTACCATAGCTGTGAGAAGAATGGTGACGATTTGGCATAAACCGTTACAGACACAGATCTCACAAAACTGGAAGATAGCAACGGAGCCGTGAGACCTGAGTTAGTTTTAATTGTTCAACACCCCAAAAATGCCCTCTTACTCACCTCTATAGAATCCTCGAATGCCCTCTGTGCGTTTTGTCTCCACAATGCAATGCCAGTTACTGTCGAATTTGTGAGTTTGAAGTCGGGTTTTCACCGAATCAAGTGGAAAAGCCGCTGCAGTAGCTATCAGTGCTGCTGTATACGAACAAAGAGTTTGTCGATATGGTAACAGCACTGCAGGCAGCTGAATGGCCTTAGGACCCACTGGTCCATCAGCGAAGCTGCCCTGACTGTTCATTGCGCGCAATCAACGGCTTGAATCTATTGTACGGTAACTTGTTGCAAACTCGTTGATAGGCATGAATATGTTACGAATACACAACCAAATATCTGTACAAGTTTTCCTTGTTTCAATTAACTCCTTTCCACAAGTCTTTTCTTGTATCAAACTGTTCTTTTGATATTGCTGTTAGAAGTTAAGTGGGGGGTTTAATGAGTATCTGACTGATGTAACCGTCCCCTCCTGGCCGTCTAATAGCATACGGTCCGGTTTACCGAATAAGTCGTTGACGCGCGGAACTTGAACGTGTTTAGTCCACCATCTTTCCTACCATCACATTGAACGGGTTCAAAACTGCGCAATTGCTATTAACCTGAGCATTGCAAGCTTTGGTGAGGGAGATTGACTATTGGGTTGACAAAATTACGGGGAGTTGTTGTGTTTGGCACGAAGTTGGACGGTCGTTGAGACTATAATCATTTTGAAGTCTTCGCTTGATTTGATTGATATCGTTTCAACATGGAACGAAAACCTGACTCCGAACCCGTCAAAGCCACCGAGCCTACAGGACGTAAGACAACGAAAATCGGTTATTATGACCCACATAATGTGTTTGTAGAACTCAAGGATGAGCTGCTTCAACGACTCCCACTCACCAATATCCATTGGAACCCGGGCTCTTCACGGCCCATGCGATCGATTCCAAGTCTCGACGTTGATTTGGTTGAAGAACAGGCTCAACTATCAGGCGAACCACCCGTTAAACCTCATCAAATGCTGGGTCTTTCAAACACTCCGTATCTCAAGATCATCTTCATCAAATGTGAGGACAACGACACTT
Organism: Sugiyamaella floridensis; assembly: GCA_030556845.1. NCBI lineage: Eukaryota > Fungi > Ascomycota > Dipodascomycetes > Dipodascales > Trichomonascaceae > Sugiyamaella > Sugiyamaella floridensis. Next base: position 430,328 of record JAKTUT010000003.1, on the reverse strand, counting down.
ACCGATCGACTATCAGGCGAATGATCCGGGAATGGCTCTCACAGCACGTTTTATCAGTGCGTGATCCAACAGAATGGCTCATTATACACTACGTGCCGCCTGGAACAAAGGCATACTCAGGCAACAGATTCCGCTCTGGTGTCTTTGACAAGATTCGCGCCGATTTCAACATTTCGAGCTCCTCTTCAGCAAGTTCCCTCGCTACTGCTTCAGGCCAATTCAATTCAAGCTCCGTTACGCAGCAGTCGTCGTCCAACAAAAAAGACCGCTGTCTTCAGATCCGTGGCGATATGCCCGAAGCTGGCACTCCGTGGTCAACTGTTGTCGCCAAAATCAAAGAAGGAATTCTGGATGCGTTCAGTAAACGTGTCGACCTCTACCAGGAGGAGATCAACAAGCTTGATGCTAAGAAGAACGTCATGGGCTGGAACTTTGGAACTTTCTTTGTCATGAAAGAGGGTCTCGCATTGTCGTTCGAAAACATTGGTCTGTTTGATGATGCTCTGCTTACATACGACGAGCTTGAAGCTGCATTTGGCCAACTATCTACGCAGCACTCTGTTGCGTTTTATGCATCTGTTGGGTTTGACGAAGATGAGAATGCCTCCATTCCTCCACCTCTCCTTCACATCAGCAACTCATCAAACATCCGGCACGCAATCATGTCAAACACCGTGTCACTGTTCGACTTTTACTGCTATTTATTTGCCAGGCAGGCTAGTCTGTTACTCTACATGGCTAGGGACTCCAATATAGCTAGTATTGCTGCCCTTAAAGTTGGCGAGATGTACGCGCGACTTAAGCTGTTCATGACGGAAATGGAAGCCCTTCTCGTGACTAACAAGAAGAGCCCGCTCCGCGCAGCTGAATGGTCATTTGGTCTCATAGAGGAGCTTCTCGAGGCGGGAAATGTTGTTGGAGAAGTCAAGGCCCCGGAAGTGTCCCTGGGTCGTGGTGAGATGTATCTTATGTTGAGGAAATCGCTCATCACTCTGGGCGCTAATCGCGGTTGGATTCTAAAGGGCCCCTTAACTGAGGTACCTCTCAGTGAGAACGACAGCCCGAAAGATTACGAACCTGTCAAAGATGTCCTCAAAACCGCTCTGCAATCAGAGGAAACCTTCCAGAAGTACTTTGTCGAATGGACAACTTCGGCGTCTCGGCATTTCTCCATTGCTCAAAAGCCCCGCATTGTCGCTCATCTCACGGCGCAGCTGGCTTTCTTGCAGTACCAGCAGGGTCACTACAAGGAAGCAGCACAGATCTTAAAAGAAGTTGCCAAAATGTACAGCCACGAAGGATGGGATCTCATGTCGAATCATGTACTGTCTATTTATCTCGAATGCCTTGATCACCTATCCAAGGGCGAAGATAGCGCCTCATACAAACGGGAAACGTTTATTTATTCTCTCGAACTATTGCGGAATACAAAGTACCTGAGCGAAAAGGAGATAAACTCTTTGCTTGCAAACGTCGTTTCTCTTGCTTCTCTGGGAGATTACGAGGCAGACCTCAATGCCTGGTTTGAAGCAACTGTGCACCCTGAGGTGGCACCCCTTCCTGATTCGCATGGTCAATACTTTGTTACTGTTGATCTCAAGAATCGGATTCGCAGAGACGTTCCTCTGGATTATGTCTGTCTGGTTCTTGTTCACGGCAAAGACAAACTGACATTCCGCAGTGATAACCCTGTGGTTTCTGCTACTGGAGAGAGTCTTCAGCTCACCACCAATCGCGTTGTGTATGGAAATTTTAAGCTAGAGAAGCTGAAGTTAGTGACTAAGAAGCTGACCTTTTCGAAGGACTACAGTTCTGATAAGTCTGAGGATGATGAGGACGATGAAGAGGAGCCAGCTTTCCACATTTTCCCCTCTCCAGATCTCCTGTGGACCGAGGTTCGTCGTTACAAAACTTTCACGGTCACTGATCGTAAACTCGACTTTGTGGTTCACCTGCAACCCGAGCATAAAGTTGAGCTGGTGAAGCTGCGGGTTATGCCAGTATCTGCACACCTCAAGTTTGATATGGCATCTGGAGAGGCCCACTCAAAGTCGTCGGATTCCGTAGCAGTCAAGTACAGTGCTCCATCTCTCGAAGTGAAAGTTGCTGATACGTCGACGGATGTGCTGCATATTCTCGTTCCCATTTCCCCAGACTATGATTATCAGACTCTTGTGTTAAAAGCCACCATGGATTACACGACCTCTCAGGGTACATTCCAGTTATCGTTCACTGATGAAGTTGACATTGGACTCGCTATTGATGTCAATGTTCTTGATTTCTTCAGAACTAAGCGCCTTTTCTCCAAGTTTTCTGTTGCCTGTAAAGACAAGCTACAACCTGTCCGGGTCGCCGGAGTTGTGTTGGATGAGGCAGAACATTATTCTGTTTCTTCACCAATGACACCAGAAGAGCCATTGACCTCGTTCCCCGGAAACCCTGTGTCATACGCCTTTGCTATCGATCGAAAGCCGGGATTGCAGCAATCTGAAGCACTACTACTCAGAGTGAGATACAGGCCATTGGCGAATGGTAAGTTTTAGTTAGGTTTTTTAACGACATTTCACTAACAAAAGAATGCGTGACTATACTGCGTACTCATCTCGAGCCTATCTTGTCGAAGAGCGAGCTGCGCAAGTACCAGCTGATCATTAGAAAAGCTCTCGGTTCCCTCAAGGTGGACATTTGGATGTACGGCATGGAAGGCGCGCTGGAGGTTGGCGAAGAAGCACTGCAGCGGTTCATAGAAGAGGATGGCCTTTCGCAGATGCCCCTGACAGCGCGAAAGCAATTGATCGAGATGATTGCGTCTCTTGATCTGACCAACATTCGCGACGAGGTAAGGGGCCAGGACGGTATCTTTGATGATATTACAGATGAATTGGTGCTACCTGTTGCTATTCCAGAGGTCCATGTTGTTAACGGAGTACGATTGACGCTACCAGATCAAGGGCACTTCGTCATTGGTAAGACGATTGATGTACAGCTAAACATTACTTCGTTCCAGACATGGGCGCCAGCTACCGACGGTTCCAGCCTCAACAAGGCGCAGTTTACCTATGAGATTGTGGCACCTCATGATACTTGGGCCATCTCTGGTAAGCGCAAGTCATTGTTCCAAATTGAAGGTACCGAGTCTAAACAGGCTCCCATTTCATTTTCGATGATTGCCCTACGACCAGGCAAGTTGCCTCTTCCGCGAGTTGAAATCACCATGGCGAGTCTCGGTAGTGAGAGTGTTGGTCCTATCAAGATGGAACTTGATTTCGAGAATGGTGTCGAGACCGCTCTAGTTGTTCCCGAGACCGATCGCATCTCTGTGACGTTCTAAGGCGTGTAATGTCATGAACGGATGAAGTTTTATAGAGCGGGTATTCCGGACCTCACAGTCATCCTAGTTCACTCTATTCCATGGAAATCCCCATGGATTTAATCACACGGCCTCAATGGCATCGAGGAGACTGGTTGGTTGAGGTGAAGCGGCCACAGCATCAGGAATCAAGTTTTTGATTGCTAGGAACCGTTCGGTTGTGGGGCCAATGGCTGCTAGGCGGAACGAAGCGCGATCTCGAGACTGTAAAACAGACACTACACTCTGAGTGTTTGCAGGGGAGAAGAAGACGATCCAGGGCACAGTTTCGTCTTTGTTGAGAGCAGAGATGAATGCATCCGTCACACCTGGCAACTCGCTCGTTTTATAGACAATCTTCTCCACGAGTGGCACTTTAGCTTCATGGAGTCGCGTAGGAATAGCATCCCGGCGTGTTTCGCCAGTAAAAAAGACAAACGACCGTAGTGGACTATGTGATGGAGCAGTTTCCACTTGTTGTAGAATGATATCTGCCAGTTTGTCTCCATTTCCTGCCTCGGAACCGCCGCGAATGTCGGTATATCCTATGGACTTGAGCACTGAAGCCGATGCTGGACCAACAGTAAACACGGGCTTTCGTAGGAGACTTTGCTTGCAAGTGTCGGGGATGTTGACAAACTGTTCTGAGAGAGCCTCGATGGCTCGTTGAGAAGTTACAATGACAGCATTTGTTGAATCAAACTCCGTGCTCGCCAGATACCGGGCCAATTGCGCACCTTGAACAAACTGATGAACCATCAACGGTACAAAGTAACAATTGTACCCTTTTGATGCGAACTGGCGCTCGTAAGCGTCGTCTACGGCGCGATTCTTGAGCAGGAGGACCATTTGGTATGAATGTCGAAAAGTGTCAAATGCAAGATAACTGCATATCCTGATTTCAGGGGGAGTTTTTTTTTATCTTCTTTCCTCCATACCTAAAGGACGACGAATCTCAAGGTACCGAGATGGAGAAATACAACCGTCTGCTACAATGGATGAGGGAGAACAAGTTCACGGTTCATGAGGATCTTGAGGTTCGTAAGTCGCCGTTTGGTGGAGTTGGCGTGTTTGCGACTAAGGACATTCCTCAAGACGAGATTCTTTTGCGGATCCCAAAGGCATTTGTGCTTTCTCCACTGACTTGTGGGATTGCCAACCTGCTTGATGAAGCCGATATCACAGGAATGATGGGATTGACTGTTGCGTATATGTTTGAACGCTGTCAAGGGAAAGAGTCTCCTTGGTACGATTACCTCAATACAATTGAAGAGGTCCAGGATGGTGATACTGAGACGTTACCTCGATTCTGGTCCAAAGACCTACAAAAACTGCTCAAGGGCACAGAGCTCGAGTTTATGGGAGGCCTCGATGAAGAGGAGATCACCGAGACGTACTCCAACATCATCTCTCCCTTTACCGACTCTTACAAGTTTTTATTCGCGGTACGACCCGAGTATCTGACCTATGATGGTTACCGCAAATCGCTCATCGAGGTGTGTTCGCGCGCCTTCGAGGTCGACGGATTCCGTGGCTTATCGCTTGTTCCTGGGGCCTGTCTGTTCAATCATTCAGACTCTGAAAATGTGCATTTTGTTGCTGATGCTGATGTCTGCATCATGTGTGGAGCTGGCGATTATTGCGAGCATGCTGCGTACCAGGACATGGCAATAGCACGACTTCAGATGGGTGCTGATAATGACGATGATGGTTATGAGGATGTAGAGGAGGGTGATGATGAAGACCATGAGATGGAAGAAGGAACGGGTGAGCTTGTGGAGCCTGATGATGACGAAGAAGAAACGACCAATAATGACGATGATGACGACAATGAGTCAGTTGATTCATCGTCTTCGCAGGCTGAAGCCGACTCGTGCGATGTTGTGACCATCGAAGCTACTAAAGAGAACTCTGAAATCTTTAACAGTTATGGTGACTACTCAAACGGCGTCTTATTGGCACGATATGGCTTTGCTATCTGGGACAATAACCATGAGACAGTGGGAGTTGGCAAGGAGGTTTTGAAGTATGCTAAAGCCAAGGATCTCAAGCCACGACTCAAATGGTGGGGGTCTCATTTCTACCGGTGCGTGTTTGGTATTGATGCCGACGACTGGGATGAGTATGCTGATGAGCATCCTGATGAAACGCCGCCTCCTCCTGATTCTATTACTTGGAAGGAGACGCTGGAGATTCTGTCATCAGGGATGCCGAGTCCGGGACTCATTATGCTTGCCAACCTGCTCAACCTATCTGCTGCAAAGTTCCGGTTGCTACAAATGCAGGCCCAGCGAGGCAAGTATAGTGCGCTTCCTACTGGTTCTGAGGGTACAAAGGTGATTCGCACCCTTGTTTCCCAGCGATCGCAGAGATATCAGGATCCGGATAAGTCAAGTGCCGATTATTCTGCTCTTGCTCATTCTGCCGACAGTGCAGAGAAGAAGCTCATCTATACGGTTCTTGGCACCGAGAAGCTTGTCATTGAGCGCTGTCTTCAGGGATACTGTTAGTTGTGTCGAATCAGGGGAGGTTAATTTATAGTGAACTTCCTGTTCGGATCTTGAGGAGGTATACACCAGCTGTGCTTGGAAGTCTGGGGAAGTTATGACCGGAAGTCTGGTGAAGCTGTGCTTAGTAAAGCTGTGCTTCGTAAAGCTGTGCTCTCGTGAACTCATGAACCTATATTCTCATGAACCTATACTCTCGTGAACCTGACCTCTCATGAACCTATTCTCGTGAACCTATGCTCGGAAGTCTGGTGAACCTACACTCTCATGAACCTATGCTCTGCTCATACTCTACACCCTTCACTCCTCACACAACACATTACTCGTCTAAACACCTGTCATGAACTGTCCAATCGATGAATCCCTGTTTGGGTTTATGTAATCTGTATATTGTAACTCTATGCATAACCATCACGAAGCTGTGACGATTGTGCCGATGCCGGGGTTAGGACCGCACTGGCGCAGTTATATGTCCCTTCCCCCATGCTTTTAGACGTTTGCCTTTACTCCACATAATGGACAGTCAGTAAAGCATTCAAACAAGACTTCTTTATGGCCAGTTCGTCTTCACGGTACAAGTCAGCTGCAGAGCTGCGCAAGCTGGCGGTTGAGTCCGTTGTGAGCGATGGGCGTATCAATGAACTCGTGAACAACGCTCTGGGGTATTTAGAACAGGTAAGGCGATACAAATAACCAGCAAGGAACAGCAGTTTCTAACTAAACAGTGCAAGTCAAATCTTCCAAAGGGACTTCCTGATGCTGCTTATATGGATTATTGGCGAAGTCACACGTTGTTGTTTCATGTCATACCGAATCATGACTACTATGCCAGTTTTGCTTCCAAGAAGTCGGCGTTTCGGGACTCTTACGGCGAGCTCCAGAAGATAGTGTTGGCTCAGGATTATATTCCGGATCTAGAGGCGTTTCTCGATGCTCGGGCTTCTGCCAAAAACCCGTCCGATATCCAGTGGTCCAGTGTCAAATGGTCCAAGTCGTCCGGGCCGAACGGAGCAATAGCTGACAAACGTACGAAGGCGATAAAAGACCCCGTCAAACAACAAAACAATGACGCCAACGGTTCTTCAGTATACGACCTTGATACTAACGGTAATGCCAGTGCTACTAGCTCTACTACAACCACGACGACTACCGCCACTACTCCACAGCTATCAAACGGCCATAGGATAGCTCGCAAACCGGTATCTGGAGGTTCTCAGACAAATGGCTCTCCGGCAAATGGCTCTCAGACAAATGTCTCGCAGCCAAGCTCCAGATCTTCTCCAGCAACTTCTCATGCTAAACTATCCGCGTCCTCTGTTGCTACTACGACTACTACTTCTACCGCCGTTGACCCTTTGACGGCACGATTTGAAAAGCTACGAATGGGCCGGCCACAGACTGTAACAGCGGCCGATGAAACCGACGACGCAGAGCTTTCATCTCACCCTTCAAGCCCTCCTACTCTCCCCACGCCTCTTGCTGCATCTCCTCGGGGCTCGCCTGCTCCCTTGGACCCCCGTTTCCGCATTCCTTCCTATCAACCACGCCCTCCACCGCCAGAATCATCTACTCCATCAACATCCACGTCTGTGTCGTCAGTAGGCATCATTTTCCCCAAGTCAACATCCGTTTCCGTTGACACGTTGGCCAAGTACCTGCGACATATTCCTGAGTCGATTCTCGTCATAGACGTACGACCTCGTGCCCAGTTTGAGGAAGCTCATGTCGACGCTCCAAACATCGTTTGCATCGAGCCCGTGTCACTGCGTAAAAGCATGAATGATGGAGCTCTAGAAGATACATTTGTCATGGCTCCAGATGCGGAGTACCAGTTGTTTGCTCAAAGACACATATATGACTTGGTTGTCTATTACGACAACGAGTCGCGCTCCAACTCGTACCGAGGTGGCCCGGCTCCTGATTCTGAAAGTATCACTTTGTATTATTTGACGTCTGCACTCTACGATTACGCTTTCTCGCGTCCATTGAAACGACCACCATGCCTTCTAGTTGGTGGTTTCGATGCTTGGCTCGACGCCTTTCAAGGCAAATACGTTGCTGGAGCTATTTCAAACTTAGGCTCTGCTCTTCCGCCCTCGTTGCCTTCACCGACGCCACCCCAAGAGATCCCATCTCGTCCGTATGGATCTCGCAAGGGAAGCATAGCATCAACACAGTCGCGTAAAGGTAGTCTGTCATCTACTCCTGGCTATGCTCGCGATGTCAATGACTATCTGAGGGCAACAGCCTCGAGTGCCAATGGTGCCGTTTCTCTGTCGAATGGCAGTCTAAACGGTCACTCTCATACAAGTCAGTATAGCAATGGCCAGCAGGGACTCAGCCAGAGTTACCACAGCAATCAAAGCTATGGACAAAGCTATTCCCCACCGAAGCAGATACGCAATGTGCAGGTTCCACAGAAACCATTTGCTCAACCCACTCCGCCAAAACATCAGTCCCCGCCGGCCCTTCCATACCCAACGCATCCCACAGCAGGAACACATTCAGCATCACCACCATCATCATCGTCATCATCATCACACCACTACTACCAGCAACCTTACGAACCACCCCAGCATTATAACCACCAGCACGCACCTCCAAGTCACGCCGTCGTGGCTCCAAGCCGACCCCATCCTGTTGTGTATCCTCAGTACCCAGTGGTCGACTCACCACCAAACGGTATGCCGCCAAACATCCCAGTTCCCCAGTACCCGGCGCCGACTCCGACAAAACCTCCATCTGCTATTGTCGAGTTCACTACTGGTCTAAAAAACTTGGGAAACACCTGTTACATGAACTGTATTATTCAGTGCTTGGCAGGCACTCCTGCGTTGGCTTCAGCGTTTGTAGATGGCTCGTACCGTCAACACATCAACGTGAATAGCCGACTTGGTTACCGAGGAATTCTCGCTCAGCGGTTTGCAGAGCTTGTTCAGACGATGCAAAGAGAAGACGTGCAGTTTGTTGGTGCCTTGGCTCTCAAAGACCTGTCAGGTAAACTGCGTGACCAGTTTAGAGGGTTTGAGCAGCAAGACTGTCAGGAATTCCTCACTTTTATTTTGGACGGATTGCACGAAGATCTGAATTCTAATGGTGACAAGGAACGCCTGAAAGAGCTGACTGAGGAAGAAGAGCGACGACGTGAAGGTATGAGTGTTCGTGTTGCATCAACTATCGAATGGGAACGATATCTCAAGTCGGATTTCTCTCTTGTTGTTGATACCTTCCAAGGTCAGTATCAGAGCCGGTTGAGATGTTTAACATGCGGAAATACATCGACGACGTACAATCCATTTTCGTTTTTGTCGCTGCCCATTCCTCTAAACCGATCTCGAGTGTCATTAGAGGACTGTTTTGATCTGTTCACAGCAGAAGAGGTGCTTGATGGAGACGATGCTTGGCATTGCCCCAAGTGCAAGACTGCTAGGAGAGCACTCAAGGTATTGCGCATCTCTCGACTTCCACAAGTGCTTATCATCCATCTGAAGCGGTTTCAACAGCGTCATGGTGGCATGGTTAGTGACAAGCTGGAGACTCCTGTATCTTATCCCGTCAAGGGTCTTGATTTGACTCGGTACTGGCCCAACTATGCACAGGGTGACGAGATGAAGCTCAAGAAACTGCCACTTCGAGGCCAGACTGCGCCGTTTCAGTACGATCTATACGCGGTAGCCAACCATTTTGGAACTCTCAAAGGCGGACATTACACGTCGTTTGTTCACAAGGGCCGAAAAGGCTGGTGTTACTTTGATGATACCCGTGTTCAAAGAGGATTACCTGATGAGAATGTCATCAGTCGTCACGCCTATGTTTTATTCTACGAGCGGAAAATGGGTCTTCACTGATTCAACTGTTGGTGACGAAGAAAAAATCGCACAGTTGTAGTAGTTATAAACAACATGAATAGACTTGGTTGGGGTCAACATGATGATAGAAGGTAAGGATCACGATTGTTGGAGGATTCAAGATGACGTAAAGCTGTGGACACCTCACAGTTCTGCTGACTTGGAAGACATGATTCACTCCCAGTCATCTTCTTCATCGTCTTCGGCATTGGCACTTGTGCGTGAGAGATCAACAGTAGATGAAGCCTTTGAAACGAGATCGTAGCTATCATCTGTTGAAGACCGATGGCCCTTCTTGTCGGCAGCAGACGAGTTGGTGGCATCTTCCTCCTCATCTCCTGACTCATCCCAAGTGACCTCAGCTTCCGTCTCAGCAGTGGCCCGTTGTAGCAGAGCCTTGCGTTTCTGTTCTTGGTCATTGATCTGTTGACGCATGTAGTAGTACTTTGTCCAGAACTCGTTATACGGGACCTTTTCAGGAACTAGAGACTCCATCAGCGACCGAAGAGGCTTGTACTTGTCAAGATCGGCTGCAATAGTCGAAGTGTTGTCGTCAATGTTGAAGGTCGCCGCAAACTTGTCATAATCAGGTTCGCTCGTGGTAGTGAGAAACGGTTGAGAAGAGGTATGAAGAGCGTGCAGTTGAGCATCGAGTCGCGTCGAGTAGATCTGGTTGCGGACAGCTTCTGGAGCATCAAATAACACTTCACCCTCATTAGATGGAGCCCCGGTAGGAGCTCGGACGGTGACGGCGTCTTTCAGCAAAGACTTGACGTCAGTGCCGACTTTACCAAGATACGATCCTGCTGCGTTTTCAATCTTTTCAAGATCACGATCAAGTTCATCAATGTAGATTTGAGCACGCTTTGTCAACTCTGAAAGCATTGTTTTTGCTGACTTGGACGAGTCGCCCTCCTCACTGACTCGCTTGACCGTCTCCTGCGACGAAGCAAGACTTGACTCGTTTGTGTCTTCTGTAGAAGCGGGTGAAGCCGAACTTTCAAGAAGAGAGCCAAGTTCCTGGTGAACAGCAGTAAGATCCTTCTTTGTCTCCTCCAACACTGTTTCTCCGTGTTTCTTGACAATAGCCCAAATGGATCCCCATGAAGTGGAGCCAGCAGCTTGGGTCAGTTTCACATAGGCATTCTCGATTCCGGATTCGAGTTTCTCGGCAGCAACATCAATAGAGGAGTGTTTGTCTTCTGCGCGAGTGTCTTCGCCATTGACTGGCGTCTGTGAGCCCGCTTGGAGCTTGTCGTAGACAAAGTCCATGATTCCACAACTTCACACACCGTTGAAGCCTAGAGTCAATGAGTTCAACTCGACGTATCGTCTGTTCACTGCACTTGATAGGTGACAAAAATCGTGGGTTGTGTTGTGAAGAGCTCTGAAATTCCTTACTTGACAACTCTGGTTCAGGAGATTGATCAACAACAGTTGAAACGACAATTGACCTGTAATGGCGATCCACAAAGATCCACAGGACCACCAAGAGTGAAAGAGTGATAAGACAACCAAACTCAATGAATCACAGGTTCACTATGGTCACAGACGTAACGAACACAACAGTGGAACTATCACGGGCCTCCACAGTTGAATAATTGTAAAGAAAAGTAGCTATCAGGAGGTCAAAACGTGGGATGAGGGGTTGGATGAGGGTATCAGAGGGTTCAATGCCGAAAATGGATAGTGAAGCAGCAACAGCGCATATGCCTTTATGGGGTATGTACTGAGCAGTAAGGAAGCGACGATGAGAGATGGAGAAGCTTTGATCAAGTCAGTTTCAAGTAAAATTATACGGCAGAGGTATGAAAAGTATCAGATGAGTGTTAAAAGTGTCTTCTTTGTTCTGCTTTATATTGACAAAGATATATAAATAATATGAGGATCAAAGGTTGAAGTTCATTTTGATCTCGTGAACCATCTGGTTGGCGTCAGTGCCTTATATAGACCAACTATATTCGGGAAAAGCAGACATGGCATTGAAAAATCCCTCCTGCTCCCATCTCCAGCTGTTCTTATCATCGAGAATGGCTCCAAATAGCTCCCAGACATCTGTTCCTTGCGCCAGATCGCGATCAAAATCTAGAGATGCGGTCGTTGCTTCACCGATAACATTGGCTTTGCGTACCTCGGTCTCGGTGGGTTCAGTCTCGATAGCTGCAGACACAAGAGACTCAAATGCATCGCATACTTGACGAGCTTCAGGCCATCTGCCGGCAATGATGTAGAGGAGCGTGCTACAGGCTCGGATATCACTGCTGAATCGCACATCGAAAACAGATCTGTCCACAGAGAAACAGTACACAAGTGTAAGTCCAGCAATAAAGGTAGCATGTAGCGCCAAAATCGAGTATGACATGAAGTGCTGCTGCTCGTGAAGACTCTTGTACAGCTGGCAAATCTGACCGGCAGACCTCCTACACAGGAGGAAATCACTGTCTTGGGACGAAAGCGACGGTAGAAACCTCAACAGCAACAGTAAAACGGCCTTGTGGTATTGAATAACATGATAGGTCGTGTTGGCGTGTGGAACGGCGCCATCTCCATCTGCTGGAACGACGTCGGCGATTCGCGCTTTCCACTCATCGAGATCCTCGCGAAGTTTAGTGATCTTGGCAACAGGTACCAATGAAATGTCCTTGTCAACACGATATACAAGTCGATGAATGCGTGATTCGATGCGTTGGATACGAATGATATGAATAGCAGAAGAGAGCGACGTCACTCTGTAGGGGGCAAGTTTGGCAGCAGCAATGGCTTGACGAAGCTGATCCTTGTCTTGTATATCTTCTTCAATGTTTGCTGGCAATTCCACGTCAATCTCGCGGTCAGAAACACAGCATGGCCGGCCCACCGTTCGTGCAATTGATCGTTCAAGGACATAAGTAGTCCAGAAAATCCGTTTGCGTAGTTGATCAAGGATCTCGGGGCTCTTTGACTTGCGATGTAACCCGCTATCGAGACAGAAGCGCATCGTGACACCAATAAGTGTCCAGATACCTGGACCTCCCGAGGATCGGAGCTGGTAGATAGTTAACAGTAACAGTCCCTGTAATCTCTCGAGACTTTCAGTGTCAAATAAATAGTCGATATCCTGAAGAGCAGCAGCGTAATGAGCAGCAGGATTGACAAGGTCAAACTCTTCTGATAGCTGGATATAGCGAGCTCCAATAGCATAGATCATATGGATCATGAAATGGTCGAGTCTCTGTTCGACAGGAACATCATTGCCGATCTCGGCGAATGGTTTGAGACTGTTTCTCGCCGAGTTGAGACTCAAAATGTGTTGACGACTCAAAAACGGGTGTTTGGAATGAACTTTTTGAATATACGCATTGACCAGCATGTCTGCGAGGTCTTGTGGAGGCATTGGAGCAATGTTGGACGAGTCTCCTGATCCATGGTAACGAGCCAGATCATGAGGAGGTGTTGACCTTGGAAGGCCTACAACGGTCCTGTTAATCGACGATTGGACAATTCGGGCCAGTGAAAGTCCGCTTGATGGTCCTAGATATGACCCCGATGTCAATGCTACAAACCCCGAGCCGATTTCCAGGTTCTTGGCCGGTTTGGTCATGGATGGAGACTGTTGTTGGTGCAAAGATTGAGACTCGTCGAGCTTTTGCTGTAATTCTTTGACCTTGGTCTCGAGATCATGGACATATTCCTCACTGAACACCGTCTCATTTTTGTAAGAGCAGCCATTTGCAAGTCCGGCTCGCGTACAGTTTGTACACGACGGATGAAGCGAGTCGCAGCGCTGTTTCCGCTTCTTACACCTCGTACAGGCGAAAGCACGAGACCGGCGTTGTCGACTCGACACATTCAAAGACTCATAAGGTGTCATGTTATTAACATGGATGAAAATGATCCGTTGAGAGCAATCCGAAACGGTTCGGAGTGTTTTCGGATAAGTTCGGACAAGGTTCCGATGGGTCCGTGAAGGTATTCAATGTGTGGTTGGCGCTTAAGCGCATATTGGAGGTGCTACGAGCTGTTAAGCCATGAAGCCAGTAGAAACTTGAGAGTTTAGCTCTAATAAACCATTGCTTTAGTTATTTCCCTTTTGTCATGTTCAACTCCCTGCTTTGCATCATCCCTCTATCTCCATTAAATATTACGTACACACTGCGGTCGAAGCAGATGATGGCTCGGTTATGAGCATGTATAGGGAGGTGGTCCAGGATTAGAGCCTGGTTGATCTAAGCACAGACATGAAGGCTTTTGGATTGACAAGATCCAGAGCCATGCAATCGACCTCCATAAGAGTGTCCCTTTGTTGTGATGATTATTGGCTGGTTGTTGTTACCGTTTCAGCTAGGAGGCTGAAAATTAAGCTGATTGGCCAACCGCAACGCTTTACTTTACCAATATGATGCCCAATCACCAACAGCATCGGTGGCTAAAGTCTTGAGAATGTCGTCAACGTTCTCACGGTACAATTTGCCCGTTTTGGACGACCGCAATTGCGAGATTTTAAGATCCATCTCATCTCCAACCTTGTCGCAGACTCGCAGCAAATGGTCGAGATCAGATTTGGTCAGTGCAGCAGATACACAGAATCGAACACGACTCATGGTAAGAGGCGTGGCTGGGTAGCCAACAACAACAACAGCAATGTTCTCTTTCAGCATTTTGCGCGAGAACATGGGCATTTTAGCTGGATGGAACAACATTAGCGGCAGAATGGGACTATCCTCATGACCAGACACATTGAAACCAAGACGGCGAAGTCCCATGCGCAGATATCGCGAGTTGAACACAATACGCTCAAGACGTTCAGCACCCTCGCCAGGATTCACCTTGCCGGCAATTGTCAGCAACGAGCTCTGGATCTGCGCCAGAACAGGAGGAGCAATGGCCTCAGCATACACATTGGCCATGTTATGGACCTTAAGATGCTCAATAATGTGTTTGTCAGCAGCAATGTAACCTCCCGTAGCACCAAAACTCTTGGTCAAAGTTCCCATGAGAATATCAATCTGATTGGGGTTGATAGAGAAGTAGTCACAGACTCCACGACCATTGGGTCCACAGGCACCAATTGAATGCGCTTCATCAACAAACAGGTAGAACTTGTACTTGTTGCGAAGCTCCACGAGGCGCGGAAGGTTGCAGTACGTACCCTCCATAGAGTAGATACCCTCAACAACAATGAGAATCTTCTTCCAAGGGCGATGAGTTCGGGGCTGACCCTGAGAAATTTGCTCACGCAGCAGTTTCTCCAGCTCATCCATGTCATTGTGCTTAAAGATCTTGATGACGGCGCGAGAGATACGCACGCCGAACCGAATCGATGCATGGTTGAGCTCGTCCGAGATGACAAGACAATGCTTATCAAGCAGGTTGGCAAAGATGTTGGCATTAGTAGCATAGCCCATAGAGTAGAGCATTGCTGATTCCTTGCCAACAAAGTCGGCGACGATTTTTTCCGTCTCATAGTGCATGTTGAGAGTAGCACCGCCTGCTCGCGTTCCTCCAGAGACAATACCATTTTTGTACATTGTGGCCTCGGCAGCATCTGTGCACTGTCCCACAGACTGAGCAAAACCAAGGTAGTTGTAAGATGACAGGTTGAGGCACTCCTTGATGCGGCCTGTGTAGCCGAACGAGAAGTTGTAGTCGGTGGAGTAGCGCTCGTATAGGGTGATGAAGCGACCAGGCACGCCGGTGGTAGGACGCGAAAAGCAGTCGTTAAGACGGAACTTGAGGCGACGGGTGTAGAACGAGTCAAAGTCGCTCATAAGTGGTGCGTAGCCATTGCGAGTCTGAAGACTGAGTGCATAGGCCTTTTCAGAGACTTTTTTCTTTGGAGCAGGGGTACCAGGATATGGCTTTTCTTCAATAGGAGGCGGTGGTGGGCCGGCAAATAGGGCGCCAGTGATTCCGAGGCGTTGTGAAATAAAGTCAAGAGTGTGACCAACAATGATGAGCAGCAAGAAGTTGAGGTAAGTGGTGATAAAGATATAGTATCGTGGTACGTCCTCTTCCTCTGGTGGAACCTCTTCGCCTGCTGGATGGTGTGGCTTGTAGCGGTGTTTTGGGCTCTCCAACGGTCCAAACTCCCGCGGGTCGAGTTGACTTGTTTTGGAGGACAAGGTGGAAGCAGGTGTTGGAGTTGATGTTGGTGCTAATGCTGATTGTGTTAGAGCTGGTGAGGCCGAAGTTGACTGTTGGCGTTTAGCGGCGCGGGTTGCGCGGGTTGTAGTTTTGACGGCCGTCATTGCGGAAGGCCACGCGACAATGCGACAAACAAAGAAATGTCACAGGCGGGAGTCCAAAGAAGTAGCGAATTACAGGCTACTCAACAGAAGGTCCAGGGGGTACGCGAAGAGGAAGAAATCAAATCTGACGCGGTTTCGCGCTAGGGTAGGGCTGCCGGGGCCTTTAGGTAAGAAAAAACGAACCGAACCAGGCAGCGCGCGGGGCTTTACGGGTTTAACGTTACGGCGTTGTAGAGGTTGGGGGGGATCGGAAGGGTGTCGTTAAACTTGGTGCAACACACACGGCCCAAGGTGGCAAACAGAACAATTAAACTAAGGTAACAACGAGTGAAGAGTAGGAAGAAGAGTTGCTAAAGTGAGCCGATGAAAGTTGGGGGGCCGGTGCTCCGCCAGGGCCAGGGCGCTGCTCGAAGTGGGAGGGCCGGGTGTCCTGGATGGGTACACAATTTAGGGTGGATAGGTGGATAAGAGATTAGAGGGGTTTCCCAATCCGACATGGGAGTGCGGAACCTCCGGAGGATCCGGGAATCTGTGTAGTAATAGTATTGAACTGAATCTCCGTGTTATTTTAATTTGGTTATTGGTCCACTAAGTCTAGTGCACCGTTGGGGGAAGCCAATGCCAATAGGGCTAGTCACTAAGTTGGGGGGTTATAACCCAAAAGTACCTGTAGTAGAGTATAGTGAGGGTTCTATAGAGAGTATTACTGAAGTATAGCATGCTGAGGGCTCTAGACTTGTAGGAACTATACTGAGTGTTTAGAACTGTAGTAACTATACTGAGGACTAGAATTGTATGTTTCTGTTGAGAGAGGAAACCTGTTCGGTTCAACCCCTTATAGGAGGAAGGACAGTTAGAGGGATAAAGAACAGTAACTAACCTTCGTAACTAACCATAGAACTTGGTTGGAATAAATTGTGTAGTTATTGTAGTCAAAAGAGTTTATATACTGATTGTAATGATCAATTGACGCGGTAGATGACTTCTTATGGCATTCATTCTTGTATTTGGTGGGTTCATTGATGCTTATCTATCGCTTAAACTTTCTGTATTCATCCAAGCCGTTGCCGTGATAGGCAACCAGTCATACAGCGGCTATTTACGCTACATAAGCATATAAAGGACTATCTCCACTCCAACTGAGATCCCCAGCTTCAATCTTATATTAACCAAGTATCAGACTCCACAGTTACCATCAAGCACTTAATAGTCGTGAACAGCCATCCAAACAAGCTGGAATCCATTCGAGTGACCTGGTAACTGCTCTTGATAACTACTCTGAACCGGATATAGCTTCAATTCACCCTGCAGCATCAACTACTGATCTCTTATCTTTGATCTTGAGGTGACAATTGTGCTGAAGCTGTCGAAGCAACTGATACTCAAGGATTCATCAGTTGTCTATTGAGTCACAGATTGTTACAAGTAAAAGAAACGTCTTTCGAGGGCACTTCACTGCTTTCTCCTACTGCCTTTGCTGCTTCCTCCTAGTACACCTTCTACTGTACATTCACTGCTTTATCTGCCTGATAGTCACCATTGTACCGAAATGTACATCCCAAAGAGTTTCAACGAACCGGATGTCGAGCTACAAATCAATCTCATAAAGGCAAACTCACTAGGAACAATCATCACCCATGGCGAAAACGGCATTGTTGCAAGTCACTTTCCGTTTCTGGTCCGGGTTGAAGACGATGCTAGTGGTAACAAGACAATGGTGCTGACAGCTCACTTTGCAAGAATCAATGGACAAAAGGACCACTTCGAACTCGGCAAAGAATGTCTCATTGTGTTCCAGGGATCCGAGGGATATGTAAGTCCAACTTGGTACAAAAAGACAAAGCCCGAAACAGGCAAGACTGTGCCCACTTGGGATTACACTGCTCTTCATGTCTATGGAGTTCCAACTCTCATCAAAGATCCCAACTGGATCTACTCCCAAGTATCGGCTCTCAGTGACTTCAACGAGTCTCACCGTGACAAGCCCTGGACTGTCAAGGACGCTCCTGAATCTTATGTTAACCTTCTCCAGAAGGCCATCTATGGGCTCGAGGTACGTGTCACACGAACAGAGGCCCAATGGAAGTTGAGTCAAGACAAATGCCCTGAAGATGTTGCTGGTGTCATGGAAGGGTTCGAGACCGAAGGTGAGAAAGGATGTGTTCTGTCTCAAGAAATCGGCGTTGCAAAACAGCGCTTTGAAGCAAAGAAAGCCGCCGCAAAATCCACCTCCTCTTGACCCACCACACTTCAATCAGCCCTCCATCCTCGGCCAATAGACTGCCATCATACATAGCATATATTCAGCATTCATGTCTTTCTGTGTTACGAGACAACTCCAATCTCAGGAACTGAGCCCGTAAGACGAATGTACTTGTCGCAACGAGGAACCTCGTCCTCAAGATGGCCAACAGCAATGACAGTTCCTGGGAACTGCTCCACAATGGATTTACATCGCGTGATGAGTTCTTCTGACATGGCCGAAAATGCTTCGTCAAGAATCAGAAGTCGCGGATGCTTGACAATACCGCGCAGAAACATGACGAGCTTCTGCTCGCTTATTGGAAGACTGCCAAAAGCCGCCGATTCATCGAGCTCAAAGTCACTAATGAGATTATTGATCTTGGCAGTCTGCTTGTCTGTAAGCTTCTTTGGCGGGATAAATGACCCAACAACATAACCAGTCGACAGCGCTTCACGAACCGTCAGGTTGCGAGGAAACAAAGCGTGAATCTCAGGCGACACATGTCCAATATCCTCATTGATGGAAAAATAACTCTGCTTCCCCGTTTCTCTGGGCTCGCCAAACAACGAAACTTTTGGATTCCACGATTGAGGATGGTCGGCTGTCAGCAACGCCAATAGTGTACTTTTTCCAGTACCATTGTCTCCTCGAAGATGCCACTTCTCACCCTGGCGAACCGACCAGGTGAGATTTTTAAAGATGATTTCACCACGATACGAAACAGTCACCTTGTCAAGGGTAATTGCTGGATCGGCTGTCGATACAATGTCAGTGAACGAGGCGGTTTTTTTCAGCTTGGCTAGAGATGCGGCATGCTCATAGCGCATCTGTTCAAGGACGCCATGGACCTCGTGGACAGTTCCTTGAGTCGAGATGCCATTGGTGTCGGTGACTGCGACATGCGTTATCCACTTGGGAAGCGGGTCTTGGTAACGAAGGCCTACAACGATGTGAGGTTTCGGCGGCAAACTAGACAAGATGCGCGATACATTGGACCTGCTATCAGGATCAAGACCCACAAATGGCTCGTCAACAAGGAGAAGGCGAGGAGAGCGGAGAAGAGCGCGAGCTAGGCGAGCTCGGCGGCTTTGGCCGTTACTGAGGCCAACGATCCAGCGACTTTCGATACCCTTGAGAGCGAGGGTCTCAAGAACAGCGTCCACTTTGGCCTGACTATCAGCACCCACGCCTACAACAGTCATTAACGAGTCATTGAGGCTCTGGTCGAGGTCTTCGCGAAGAGATTCGTAGCGAGCCGACAAATGAGGAGCACGGACAGTCGCGTTGGAGAACTCAATGAGTTCAGTGACCTGAGAAGGCCATACGCTGGCTTGTAGGAATGGATAAGTTCTAGACTGTGGAGGTTCACAGATGTGCTGAGATGCTAAGATCTCGAGCAATTGGGTTTTGCGCGGGCCAATAACGGCCCAGCGTTGATGTGGTTCAATGGTGAGAGACACTGGGTTTCGGAGGATGAAGCGGCCCTGAGGCGCTCCAAATGCTCGGAAGAGTCCATTTTTAATGCTCACAACTGACATGACCGAACAAGAACAATTTTCAAGTGTGTTTTAGGACTGTAGACGTCAATACAAACTGAAGTCTAGTCAAGTCAAATGCAGTGAGCGGGATCCGACTAAACAATCAACAAGTAGACAGTCGACAATAAAGTGGCGAACGGACAGACCCCAAATAACAAACCGACAAACCCCAAATAAAACTAATATGTGTAGTGAACCACAAGGGACTGAACTGGAAAGTCACAAAGTAGTTGAAGATAGTTTTAACTTTGAGAATGACTCTTTGGCCGATGACTCATATGATCATATGATACCAAAAGGCCAGGAAATACCAACTCAATATGCTCAATAACAAGACAATGAGAAACAAGTCAAACAGAAAATGGTAACGAGAGTCGTTTCAGAACACAATTGTATCAGAAAAGGCGATTCTCTAGTGACTACTTGGTCATAGATATGTTCGAATACAGTTCAACTGAGTCTTAGTCTGCTGTATTTGCTGACACGTCCAAAGTATCGTTTCCTTAGAACTTGGTCGTATGATTCTATGAACAACCAACACTTTTGAACCGTCAACAGTCAAGGATCACTCACAGTACGTCGCGTAGTTATTAAGCCAGGGAGAGTCCCAGGCCCAGGCCTATTCTCTTATCCAGCCCTGTCTAGCGAATTTTCACGCTTCCTCTTCCATATCTCAAAATGTTCGGTGGTCCACCTCCCCCTCCTAGTGAAGACGAACTGTCGCTGCTCAAGCAGCAGGCAAACAACGTGATCCGTCAGGCCGTGTACGTTGCTGCGGCTCTATGGGCTGGTAAGTAGACACGTTGACGCTCGTGAACCGTGACTAACAGCAGCTCCTCTTGCCTTTGAGGTTGTCAAAGGCCGTTTCTAAGTGTATATAAGTGATAATCGACAAGGAGCAACGAGTGTTGTTCATCTATTGTACAAAGAAAAGGAGTCACTTGGTTGTAGAAGTGGATAATAGGCAATTTGTGCTGTTTTCATTCGACTTGGAGCCATCAAATTAGAGATATCACTATATAAGGGTGTAATAGGCAGATCAAGACTGCAAAATATTACTGTACCGCGACACAGGCGATCCCTTGCCCTGACCGCATCTGATTGGCCCGTCGTCTTTGAAATTCTCCCGACTGCAAACTAATCCTCCATCATACACGCATCATGTCAGTTGGGGTGAGTAGTTTTGCTGAGAATTACGGGCGTTGTGCACGGTGTTTGAGTGTTGTACTGAATTCTGCGAGCAGATATAACCCGAATCTGTTGCAATTGTGGCTGTGAGCCGCTGTTATACATACAAATTCAGTGCAACAAGGTCATTGTCGTGATTGTAGACTTCGCACTGTATTTCAGCACAAATAGGTGTAAAATTGGTCTTGTACAGTCGTGTAATAGATCAGGACACAATACGATACAGAATCCGACGCAGAAAATACGACACACAAACACAATCCGTGTACATCGTCCCGTTACAAAGTCCGTATATGACCTCCAATACTAACTCAGCGCTCTATTAAGCTTGACTGGGGAAAGGTCATCTCCACTCTGGGTCTGACTGGATCCACTGCTTCGGGACTCCAGGCTTTCCGTAAGCGTCACGAGGAGGCTGCTAAGAAGGTGTACGAGCTGAGCCAGCAGTCGACCGAGGTTGACTTTGCTCACTACCGTGGACTGCTCAAGAACCAGAAGGTTGTTGATGAGATTGAGTCTGTGTTCAAGAGCTTCAAGCCCGTGACCTACGACGTGTCCAAGCAGCTCAAGACTATTGAGGCTTTCGAGGCCAAGGCTGTTGAGAACGCCAAGGCCACTGAGGGCAAGGTTGCTGCTGAGCTCGTGGACCTTCAAAAGACTCTGGAGAACATTGAGTCTGCTCGTCCGTTTGAGCAGCTGACTCTGGATGAGCTTGTCAAGGCTCGCCCCGATATTGAGTCCAAGGTCAACGAGATGCTCAAGAAGGGCCGCTTCGACCTGCCAGGCTACGAGGAGAAGTTTGGTTCCACTGTTATCATGTAAGCATTCTGCCTGCTATAGACAATGTATGGTTGGTGTTGATGGAGGTGGGTGTGGAGGTCCATAAGGAGTCATGGAGAGAAGTAGTTGCGAGTCTAGAAGTGTAGAATAAGAACAGTGACGTTTGATGGTGTTTCGTCATTGGTATAGCTGTTGAGGGCTATGAGGAGGAGGAGGAGGAGGAGGAGGAGGAGGAGTAGGAAGATACTGAAATGATGGGCGTGAAGGGTATAAAGTCAGGAAATGATAGTATCAGTTGGTATATGACAGTTTATAAGTGAATTCGTAGATGGAGTCGAGTAAAGATCATGAGTAAAGTGATAATGGTGTAGCTTTACGATGTATAGACATACTAAGTTAGAGCACAGTAAGAGTTAGAAGAGCAATTAAACCAACAAGACAAGTGACGAAGAAGACAACGAAATAGTCGTTAAATGGTAGTTGAAGACACACAACTGTAGGAAAGTATCGTTAATGGAACTTACTGGAGGTCTATAGGTCACCTGTAATAGTGAACTCCGAGGACTTGCTGTCAAAATTACCTGCACCTTGAGTACTATCACCATCACCATCAGTAACTTAAAGGTTCTATCTCTCGTAATACCGATAGTCAAAACTGGTCAAAAGAAAAATTATTCTACTAACTCATATATATACTAAAAGTCAAAAGTCCACGTAATGAATATTGGTATTCGTGCCCGTGGTTCAACAGAGACACCGCGTGAGCCCAAGTCATTTTAGAGCGTGGACCATTGACCACTACTTCGTGACGTAGTAATTGTATTCCATATAAAGATTTGTTAGTCTGAGGAAGTAAAGGTTCACTTAGCCAAGTTGTGGAGGGGTTTAATGGTTATAGCTACATGTATCTCGGAGTTAAGGTGGACTTTGTTATAGGGACTCCGTAGCTGGTATAGTAAAGGTTCAAATAACTCGATAAAAAGGTAGACTTCATTAACAAAGCAGTGATTTTAACTGATGATTTCTATATTTGTTCATATGGTTGTTCATATGATAGGAAGATTCAATCAACCCATTTGGTCCCTAAACGTTATCACAATCATCGCCCTTCGTCACCCGACTAGTTTCTAAATGATGTATTAGATAACCTCGATCTTTATTATAAAGTTTCTTTGTTCTATAGTGGACTTTTAAGGTCGCGTGCCAACTAATGTTGACAGGCATCCAATAAGAAGGGGTATCCATTGTTAATAGACACGAATATCAAGACACGAATATCAAGACACGAATATCGAAACCAAAGACAATATTTAAAAGACAAATAAAGAGGAATAACACGCAAAATAATACAACCAGTTACAAGATAATTTTAAAAATGACGGGGTTTTCTGTTTACTAATAAACAAGTCTTTTGTATACAAAAATCCAAACAAACATCGTAATTGATATACTTCACAATGTACCGTAGCGTTGGATCGAGGTCCGCAGGTTGGGGTCAAACGCCCCGTCCGCCCCACATCAACACGAGAACCATTTGAATGGTAGACAAAAAAAAAGAAGTAGTTTGACCGCCTTGACCACCTCAACACGCTTGGATCCAAATATTTCGGGCCCAATCAACGGCCAAAAAACACGTCGAGGAGACAGGCAGATACGGGCAAAACCTAAACCTTGCCGGGGAATCTTCGGCTTCAAAGAGCCGAGCGCGGGTTCAACAGCCGAGTTGTCGAGCCAGGACAGTTGTAAGAGTTCGGTGCATCTGGTCCTTTTCCATTTGACTAGACATTCCTGTTAAAGCGACAACTCCACGCCGAAAAAATGTCCAGATGCACGTATCCAGATCCATGCATGTCTGCGGCTCGGTGGATTGTAGAGTCATTTTTGGCGCCGATACCCGCCGAATACAACTGGAAAAGTCATTTGAATACACATAAAAGCTTCAACTTGGCTCCAGAAACAACACAAACTACACTTTCATATTTTCTGAGTTAAATCTGCTGTTTGTAGGCTCTCCGAGTTGTTTAAGCCCCCCCCCTCGCCTGTGCGCCTACTCCTGCTTATCGGTTACCCGGTCTTCACCCAAAGCCGACATTTCGGGACTGCCTCTGCAACTTGTACTACTTGTGCTTTTAACGTTACATTTTGTACGTTCTTCTTGTTCCAAAGCTTTGTTACAGTTTTCCCTGTTACCCTGTTTGTCCCTCTACTTGTCTTTTAGTTCTTCTTCGTGGTTATAAACCCAGTTTTGAACTCTCGTTTTGTGACAAATCCCTCGTACCCCCCCTGTCGTTTCTCCCCCTCCCCTCACCTGCTCGTCCTCCTCTTGTGTTGTCGCACAAGATGATAGCACCTAACGATTGGCCCTACGAGGGCACGGGAGGCTCTGAAGCCAGTCCTCAAACGCCCCAGAACATGATGTCGGTGGACCTTCAATCGTTTCTCGTTTTCGGTAACGACTCTCCTAACGCTACTCAGCAAATCCACGATCAGCAGGGTCAGTCCGACTTCAACGACTTCCTCTTCAACTCCATGCCTGGTACACACTCGACATCATTGGAAAATGGTACCACGGATCAATCACAGGATCACGGCCACCACGACCTTCAGAGCCATCATCATCATGTCTCGCATCAGTCTGATCTACACCAGCAGCACCAGCAGCAGCACCAACACCAGCACCAGGACCATCAGCAGCACCAGCAGCACCATCAGGTTCAGCCCTCAGGTGTCAACCCCAACGACATCTTCCGCTCGCCAGCTATTGCTCCCTCGGCTTCGTCACCCAACCAAACTCTTCTCCCTTCAGCCGACGACGTCAACTTCACGCCGCTACTGTCGCCGAATTCAGAGGCGCCGTTCTTGCAACACTCGGGTGCACCGCCGGATTTCGCCATGCCCGCCTCATACTTTAGTCCTATGCAATCACCAATGGATGGTCCTGGCAGCACTGGAGCGATTGTCGCCGATTCGCACTCTGTTTCAGGGGCCTCGACATCGGTTCCATCCCGATCCGCCTCTGCTCGGCCCTCGCCAAGCTCCTCTGCAACTCCTCCTGCTCCTGTCTCAGGAAGACGGTCCAACAAAACGACACCTATTCTGAGCGCGACAAATCGTCCCGGTCCCATTTCGGGCTCGGGCTCGAGCTCTCGTGTTGTCAAGAGCTCGCCTATTCTAAAGGCGTCAAACACCAGACGCCGCTCAACGAACGTGTCTGCTGCCACCGTCGCTGCTGCTCAGCACCAGCAGCATCAGCAGAGACTCCACGGCTCGACAGATAACAGTCCTGCAGACGATGTTTCGCCAGAATCGCTGGGCGAGCTCGTCATGCCTCCTCCTCAAAGCAGACCTGCTCCCATTGCTGCTGCCCTTAATTCGCGTAAAGAGTCGTTCTCGTCCGTGGGAAGCTCCATTGGCTCGGGAATCATTGAGCCGTCTACGCCAGTGACTCCTGCTAGTCTCATGAATCTTCCTGGTCACACCAACCGCTTGTCAACCATAAGCACGTCGAGCACCGAGGACCGCTTGCAGAATGCTATTCGCACAACTGTCAACATCTCGACGCGTGGATCTGCGTCACGAGTATCAACAAGCTCATCCACGGGAGATTCTCCACTGGGAACACCCAACATCATGCCCAAGCCTCCGAGTGCCAACAGCAGCGGCGGCCGCAACTGGCAATCAGGTTCACGGTCCAGCAGTGTGTCTGCTTCACCGATTCTTAAACCTAAGGTGTACTCACCGTCGATATCACCTCAGATCCACCCCAATCTGGCATCGGACATTTCCAAATTGTTGGCATCAAAGTCAAACTATCAGAACATCATGGAAGGAACACACAATCAACTGGGACTGTCATATCCAGATCATCTCAGTGCAGGACTTGCTTCCAAGAAGACAAACCACAAGCTTGCAGAACAAGGCCGTCGAAACCGTATCAACAGTGCCTTGACGGTGCTGGCGGGTCTCATTTCGCCCGACGCTCCTCCCAATTCAAAGGCTGATACGGTGGAATCGGCTATTGTATACATCCGCAACATCCAACAGGAATTGGCCGAAGCCAAGGAGGAGATTGCCAAGCTCAAGAGCCAGTCGTCTTCATGACACTACGACATCAGAGCTTTGGGCTCTCTCGCTTCCAGCGAATCTAACGGTTAATGTCAGTGATGGGCGCTATACTAGCACTCTATAATGCTATGTTACTTATGATTAATAGTTGTAGTCATGAAGGTAGAAATGACAGGAGTCCTGGGAATCATGAAGGGGAGAAATGAAAGAAGTCATGAAGGGAGTAATGAAGGGGAGGCAGAAAGAAATGAAGAAAGTCGTGAAGTCAGTAATGAAGGGACTAATGAAAAAGTCATGAACGAGGTCACGAAGGAAGTCATGAAAGGGAATCATGGAATAATGCTTTATAAACTCGTGAAGCTAATAAGGAAACTCGAGGGGATTTATAAGAACTTATAACTTCTTCTTCAGCTAAGAACAGGGTAATATAACTACAGTATGAAGAGTCTATGAACGATTGTTCCATCAGTGGAACAATCGTTGAGCTCTTCTTCATGAAGTGACTCGTATCATTTGATCAAACAACTCTTGGCGTAATACGTTTAAACGACTCCTCATAGAATACAATCAAACGACTCCTAGTTGGATCAACGACTCATCGAGCTTCCCCATAAAGTGACTCCTCGTGTCATTTGACTTGTATATTATAGAGTAAACTGTATAGAAAGATTAGACAACAGAGTAAGTAGAAGGAGTCGAGTAGAATATAACCCGGTGTAGAGTTATAACCGGTTTAGAGCAGTAGAAGGAGCAGAGAAATTGAATAATGAAAGTAGAGATAAGATCAAGAGTATCAACAAGCAGTCGCGACATCTCAGACCAACAGTCAAGTCAGCATCTCAGACGAACGGTCAAGTTAAATCCAACACCAATGATCGTACCAATGATGTGGTTCATCAAAACTGGATGATACCGTGACATGTTAAGCCAACCCACCGATTAATCCCAATCAATAATCTCGTTCTCCATAGGAGCCTGACCATCAGCATCACCAAACGCCTTGGCATGGGCCCATCGAAGATGGTATTCAGCATCCACGGCCTCGTCGTCCTTGTTGTTAAAGCCCCATTCTTCCTCAGAGTTATCATAGATGGTCATGTTGCGAACATCTCGAGGGTACTTGGCCACATAGGAGCCTCCACCGGCTCGGTGCATCACAGCAAGATTATCCCAGATGGTCATGTCGCCGCTCTCGTAGAAGATCTTTAGACGGTACTTTTCTTGAGACGCATGGGTGAACAGCTTCTCAATCAGCTTTGTGGACTCTTCCTGTGACATACCCTCAATATGGTGAAGATGGCCTGCCAGATACAAGTCCTTGCGGCCCGTCTCCTTCTGTGTCTCAACAATGGGGAACTTTCCAAACCCATAGTTGGCCGGATCTAACAGCTGGAAACTCTTGAGATTCGGAGCGGCCTTTCGACGCGACTCAAAGATGGAATGGCAACCAACAAGCTTGTCAATCTGCTTTTTCGTCTCATCATCCAAGTCGTCATAGGCAGCACGCGTGTCTGCGTACTCGGTAGCTCCGCCCGTTCCTGGAGGAGGAGGAAGCGTACATTTGAGCGTAGTGTAGCGAGCACGACGAGGGTTGTATGACTTGTCAACGTGAAAGATGCCTGTGGCCTTGCCAATGAAATATTGCAACTCTCCAGGCTGGACAAGGGACCCATCTGAATGGATGTTGCTGGGGTCGCCAAGGAACAGCGACTTGACTCGGTTGTTGGCATTCTTATTACGGCTAGGCTCGCCAAACTTGTGGCCCCAAGCCACGAACTGGTCATCGCTGAGTCCAGTCTTGCGGAACACAAGCACTCCATACTTGTGAAGGCCCTCCTTGACAGCATCAATGACATGGTCAGGAATGTCACCCGAGAAGTCGACTCCACGGCACTCGGCGCCAAACGAGTTGTGCAGCGGCACGAATTGGAGTGTTTGGACCATTAGGAAATAAAGTGAGTCAAGATAGACCAGTAGGTAAGTAATTCCAGCGTTTAACTCCGGTTCAACCTGTGAAGTTTAACTCCGGTAGTGATTGGTAACAGCAACAATAGACTGTAGAGAGAGTGAACAGCGTTCAAGACTTTTAGAGACAGTGAACTGTGTTCAACAGACAGTGAAAAGGCGTTCAAAAGACTTGTAACAAATAGTCGGTGAAATGTAGATAGTTGAGCAGTTTGAAATTCTGGAAATACAAGATCAAATAAATATACCTGCACCAGATATCAAGGACCAACTTTCTGTTTGAATTCAGAGTTAAAAGACAAAGGAAATACCGACCGACGGATGGCTGCTTTTATACTTAATTGAGCGGCATTTACTGCGGCACCTCTGCGGAGATTCTCCGCTGGTCGGGGCCCGATATACCCCATATTCGGAGCGACTGTCTAGGCATTTCCGATGCAGGGCCGAACGTGGGGTTCGGCGCTAGCTGGATTAGGGGGTTCCGATGAGGTTCGGGCATTTATCCTTCAAACCGGAACACCTCTTCAAGATCAAGCCACCAACCTTCGGTGTCCGTTGACCCGCTAGAGTTCGGCACGAGAGACTCTTGCATGACATCCGTGCGAGCCCACCACTCGTGGTTACTTGGATTTTGGCGCATAGCCTCGGAGTCCGCCGCCCAATTTGTCCCCGTGTAATTGAACGTCGCTATAAGCAGATTGAGTGGTTGACAGTAGTGAATCGAGTAATTTTCAATGTGTGCTGATTTGAGCCCTTCGCGAACAGGTGCCGGAATGTCCCGATGAATTTCAATGTATTCCTCAAGTCGCTCCGGTTTTACGCGAATTACCTGGCATACGCGTTTTCCTGGATAACTCATTGGGTAGCGTGTAGTTAACGTGTGAAGTGTAGCAGTTCAAAATAGTTGTTACACTTTTTGGTTTAGTAGTAAAGCTGTAACGGCGGTTAACTGCATATTTATTGGGTTGGGGCCCGGAGCTGGCCAAGCTGCTAGCAGTTCAGTAACAGAATTTTCAACAAATGTTGAATAACAGGTTATATACACAAATATTGCACGTTGTGTTCTTGCTAGATCATATCCCTATAGTATAAATAGCGTCCTGTTTGTTTTCGGCCCGAAATACTCCCGGAACCCGCCTTCGTTACCCGTCTCCCCCGACTAATGGATAACTCTCGGATCCACCTGCCCAACTTTACTTGTCATGGCTATCGCCAGGCGTTTTTCTGATGTCGTATAATCAAACATCAGCTCATTTGTGCATTTTTCACATGCTACCTGTCAAGTCCCTGGCCGCCCACCGACGTCATCTTACGTTCATCTTA
The DNA here is from genome assembly GCA_030556845.1 of Sugiyamaella floridensis. Lineage (NCBI taxonomy): Eukaryota > Fungi > Ascomycota > Dipodascomycetes > Dipodascales > Trichomonascaceae > Sugiyamaella > Sugiyamaella floridensis. Next base: position 401,293 of record JAKTUT010000003.1, on the reverse strand, counting down.
ATGGACAAAAATCTAAAAAGTTCTCTGCAATGGACCCTGCATGATCGCCGGCATGATCCGAGGCGGAAAAGACCGCAGCAGGTCATGTGATGCGCATCGTGCCGATCCAGGGTGTCGATCGCGGCAATTTGTACCCGAGCTTAGACAAGCTCAAAAAAAGCGTCATCTCAATTAGCTGGCTGGTCTCCAGGTATTCAGCCTATTCCTAGTATGACTTGTGGATTCATATGGTATTCTAGAACAGTTTACTCGTGAGGGTCACCAATACCAGGCCTCTTAATGATAGTAATTACTATACTGATAGCCAACAAATGTATTACAATAAGCCTATATCCTATTTAAACCAGCAAAATATTAGAGAATCAATTATAGATTTAATAGATTTAAATATATCGATTCTAAAGATATTGTTCTTTACAGTTCTTTTGTTTGTTTTATACCTAGTATGCTGCTCTTAGTTCTGTTTTGTAGTTACTTCACTACTTAATTGAAGTATGCAAACGTTTATCAATTGGTACATGCAAAACAATAAATAATAATCAGACAAAGATAACAGGATCAGTCATTTTGGTGGTTTGGTTGATGAGCTCACATCGATCGGTGAGCATGTTCATGGGATCGTCAACTAGAGTCCACAGACGGCTCAGGAAACTAAGCACTGTGGAAACCTGAGGCTTGGATCGATCAACACGAACACGTTCCAGTCGGTCAAAGAGCTCTTTTCGGATCTCGGGCGTATCAACCAATGTTCCCAATTGCCACATGGGCCATACAAGCACCGAACAGATGGGATGGTTGGCTGGAATCTGACCCAGGTGGTACAATGCATAGTCTTTAGCTTGTTGTACATCTGCGTTGGACTCGATTCCCGTGGCCGTGTAGTCAAGACGGGCGTAGTAGTACAGAACAGTGCAGTATTTGAACACCATGGCAGCATTGTACGCTTCTGGTGTCAGGTTCATGGGGAGAATGTTCCACATGTCCAAGTACAGCAGAATCTGTAACCGCTGCTTCATGAGATCTTCGGGCCACAAATGGTCAGGGATCGTAGTAAAAGGGCTTTGTAGTGCTGGCGAAACAGAAGTAGCCACCTGTCGCGAAAGATTGGTGATGGCAGCGACAACTCGAGTCAGGGACATGATGATTGAACCAAACGATGTGTTGTCGATGCCGACCAGTTGCTGGTTGTCCTTAAGGAGAGGACCGCTTCTGGTGAGGATGGCCGCCATGGTGTCGTGGTAGGCGAGAAGACCGTGAAGAGATTGCATTTCGGGAGTTCGGTCGTCGCAGACTCCTCGAGACAGGCCGCTGATGGCTCCATTGAGGTGGCTTCTCCAGCCATGGAAGTTTCCTTCGCGTGACTCGAGTGTAGCAAGCAGCAAGGACGTTGCAAATGTATCCTGAGAAAAGGTAACATCGCGAAGCTCGTTTCGGAGCGATCTCATAGCAGCTACCTTGTAGTTGACGCTATCAGCAGCATATGATGGGATAGATGATGAGAGATAGCTGGCAGACAAGCTGCAAATGGCATTCTGGACCGAAGTGCAGTTAGCAGGGCTCACGGCATCACGGTAGACGTTTGCAGATGACACCTCGGGAGGCATCAGCTCGTCAGCAAGAGTTGTGTAGTAATAGTTGACGAGTGCGTTCATGTCGTAGGGAGATGCGAATTCCTGAATGTTTTCATTGATGATGGGTAAGTCGGCAAGTGATGAGGATCCTTCCGAAACATGACCATACAAGTATTGAGGACTATGAGATTCGTGTTTCACATAGTCGGAACACTTGTCGGACAGCGACTCGGTGGTGTTGTCACGAGACCGCGTCAACTTCAAAACATGCTGGTAACCAACGTCAACATCAGGAACGAATTCCTCAGGATCATGGACCTCTGTGAGGACATGTGAAGGCATTGAATCGGAGCCACTTTCAGGGCTCGATGGATTGGAACCAAACACAAGTTTGGTAGCCGAGCGTTTTTTCTCGCCAGGCCACTTGAGACGGATATCATAACCCTCACAATGGATCTTCATGCGAGTACAGTTGTTACAGACAGGCTTGGCCTCGTCGCACTTGTACCCTCTTGCACGACATGTCCAGCATCCGGAACGCAGACGTTGGGACTTTGTTTTGGGCTTCATACAAGAGTGAGATATAATTTGTTGGCAGGCAATAGACATTCTTTGGTGAAGAAATAATAGTTGGCAGGATTTAGCGGTGTTATATATACTTGACAGGCCCGCGGAATTGTCCGCCCGGAATAAATCTCGTCCGGGGCACGAGGCGCAGGCACCAACCCCGAGAAGCATCTTTCGGCAAGTTCATTGTTCGGCGCAGCGCCGATCGCTGCAATGCATATGCAAGGCTCCGATAATGTTCCCGAGTCAGCTGTCAGCACCGCCTAAGCGAGGCGAAATCGGGTCTTTTTTTTGCACCGGGCTTGGCAGCCTTACGAAGCTTCTCGAAGTGGTAATTCGATGCGACTGTTGTGGGGTAGTATTAGACAAGAGATTGGAGGGTTACCTAGGAAATATCGTAAGATGTTAAAGAAACGAGAAAAGACTAATGAAGAGCGGAAAGCCAAACACGTAAAGATAATAGAAGCATTTCAAGTTAGTAGTTCAATTTGTAGTATTTAATAGTATTCAAAGATAGATTTCGGTTATACTCCAAGGATGTAAAGGGTCTGGATATAGGTATATACGGTGCAAGGTTTCGCCGGCGATTAGATAGTGAGGGGACATTGAGCATGTGAAAAAGATCAATGACTATGAATAGAAAATCGTATTACTACTCAACAGCTCGGAGTTAGCCGAGCCCCTGACGTAGGCCCAGTTTTTCGGATTCAAATTACTGTACTCAGTTAGATGAAAGGGCCGACCCGCCCATAATTTTTGTGTCGGAAAGGGTCGGCGGATACTCCCGTGATGGTAAGAGCGGCTGTGTAGCGGATCGAATGAGCCGATCACAAATACGAGCTTCACGGCATCATGTAATCGCGGAGCAACAACCAGCCGTAAAAGACGCCTCAACTGTGCCAAGCCAGGCCCATCCAGGTGCCTCGAGGTCCTGTGCAATAATGGGGCAGTGTAGATGTGTATGGATACGACGTGGGAAGCAGCCTTCAGATGACCCAGGCATATGGATCAGGGCAGGGGTTCCAGTGATTCATCACCAGTGGCATCTGATCCACATGCCGACAAGCTTTTTCAAAGTATTGGAAAGTTATAGGTATTCTGAAAACTGTAGATAGTTAGACAGTTTACACATACACACGTATATATACAAAGAACTCTTACGGGGGAGTACCCTATCGTCATGCTAAAGTTTACAGTATACTGTGGTAACGTTAATATAATAATGGAGATGGTACTATACAATAGAGGACTACTCTTATAAAATAGATCGTACTTTGGTATTTTCTAGTATATTGTTTGTATAGTATTGTTTGTATAGTATTGTTTGTATAGTATTGTTTGTATAGTATTGTTTGTATAGTATTGTTTGTATAGTATTGTTTGTATAGTATTGTTTGTATAGTTTTCTTGTATAGTTTCTTGTATAGTATCTCTTGTATACAGACTATTACAGTATTACTAGGAGTCTAGCTGCTTGTAACCTTGTGGTACTCGTTCTAAAGATAAAGTGAGGCACTTATTCTACATAATAACTCTTAATGAATATTATCTCCGATAGTTTTAGTATCAGTGTGCAGTACTCTAGTACTCCACCTTCTCTGACCAGACTCTAAGCAATACTCTGTCAGTAGTTCTGACCAGTATTCTACCTACTCTTACCAGAACTCTTATCAATGCTAATACCAGTATCCTTATCAGTAGTTCTACTAGTACTCATACCAGTATTCATACCTGTACTCATACCTGTACTCATATCAGTCTCACCAGTAGTGTTACCAGTCCTATAGTACTTACTACAGATACTCTACTCCTATTATTACTTCTAACCACTTTAACCCCTCTAATCCCCTGTAACATCTACCACCTTATCATTCTATTACTATACATCGTCCTTTTTCAACAGTTCTCAAGAGCCCCCCCCCTCCGTAAACCCGCCATTCGCCCCTACCCCATGTCCCAAAACGGCATATCTACTTGCAGCCGTGCAGTTGATCGCCAATCAGGTTTCCCAAACAGGCTGCAACTTGATCAACGAGAGCCGTGGATTTGTAATAACGACACCCTTTCAAGCACCATCAATCATATTATATAGCTACATGAGTACATTTGTAGCCACTCACTACATATAATCCCTTTTATCCCCTTCAATTCTCTTCTGCTTTTTATACCCGTTTTTTCAGCGGCTTGTCCACCCTAAAATGAGCCTCGATTCACGTGATCCCCCTTGAACTAGCCAATCCGCTACCACTTCTGTGTATCCTCCTATCTTCGTCTCTCACATCTCCTCAATATATATATATATATATATATATTCTGTTTGTCTGACTCATCTCGGACTCCGCAATAATCCGGTAACCGCCCCTAACGGCGACACCCCCCCCCTCTCAACCCGTATCCACAGGTGCAGTTTCGGGAGCCGATGATCGACATAACTGCGCCGTGTCAGCCCAGCCGCCAATATATAAACCCCCAGCAGTTCGCTGGTTCATTTCTCCATTCTACACACTCGTTTCAATTGCTGGTTTTCTAGGTATATGCCCAATTCAATGACTGCGTTTTCAAGCCCTACATCCAAGAACCCGGCCTTCACAACAATGCGCCGTCGTGGCATCGAGCCCTTTGCCGTTGTCGATTCGCCGGAACCGGCCACCACTGCTGACCAACATTCATCGCAGTTTGACCCTAAAGCCTCGGCCGAAACGTACAACCAGCGCTTCATTGACTTTATGAATGCCAACCCGACAACTTACCATGTTGTCGCCGATATTGGCAAGCTGCTCGAGGCTCACGGATTCACCTACCTTCCCGAGCGTGCAGCATGGGATGACCTCATCACCGAGAACAACAAGTTCTACACTACCCGTAACGGTTCGTCGCTAGCTGCTTTTACCATTGGTGCCAACTGGAAGCCCGGTAACGGAGCGGCCGTCATCGGATGCCATATCGATGCTCTAGCGGCCAGGATCAAGCCCATTTCTCTTAAGACGCCTGTTGAGGGCTTTGAGCAGATTGGTACAGCACCCTACGCAGGCTCCTTCAATGACACCTGGTGGGATCGTGACCTGGGAATTGGTGGTCGTCTCATTGTGCGTGATGGAGATGCTATCAAGCGTGTGCTTGTGCGCATTCCTTATCCCGTTGCTCGCATCCCTACGTTGGCCCCGCACTTCGGTGCTCCGGCTCAGCCCCCCTTCAACAAGGAGACCCAGATGACACCCATTGTGGGACTCATTGGCGAGGCCGATCCTGAGCTGAAGCCCACGGCCGAGGAATCCAAGTCTCCACTTGTTGGTAAGCACTCGTTACGTCTGCTGCGTGCACTTTCAAAACACTCTGGTGTCCCTGTTGGAGATTTCCTCCAGATGGATCTTGAGATGTACGACACGCAGCCTGCTACGGTTGGTGGACTTGACAAGGAGTTCCTGTTCTGCCCACGTATCGATGACCGAGTGTGCTCGTATGCGGCCATTGGTGGACTTCTCGAGTCAGCTAGCAAGACGGTTGACAACTCATCGCTATCGGTTGTCGCTCTGTACGACAATGAGGAGGTCGGAAGTCTTTCACGTCAAGGTGCGCAGTCCAACCTGTTGGAAGGCACCATTGACCGTCTTCTGGCTCTGCGCGGTGACTCTGACGACGAGACGAAGCGCTTGACATTTGCCAACTCATTCCTCATCTCTGCCGACGTGCTACATGCGGTCAACCCCAACTTTGACAACATCTACCTAGAGCACCATAAGCCACGTCTCAACACTGGTCTGTCCATTGCATTTGATCCCAATGGACACATGACGACGGATGCTGTTTCGACGGCATTCATTGAGGAGATTGCTCGCAGGACCAACAACCCGCTGCAGTACTTCCAGATCCGCAATGATTCGCGCTCTGGTGGAACCATTGGTCCTCATCTATCGACAAAGACAGGTCTGCGATGCATTGACATGGGTATTCCTCAGCTCTCCATGCACAGTATCCGAGCTACGACTGGTTCGAAGGACGTGTGGTTTGGAGTTCGTTATTTCAAGGCATTCTTCGAGGAATGGGAGACTGTTGATGCTCAGTTCCGTCTTGGAGATCTTTAGAGCATGGATCAATGTTTAGAAGAGATGGATGCCTTTTCCAATTCGTGTATTTTAGCCCAATATAGAGTCAAACTAGTCAAACATTGAATGTTCGTGAAGGTATGCGCTTAAGCGGTAGATGTGAGAGTCGACGGTTTCATGCCGTGGTTGTTGGAAAATGGTATGAATATACATCAGGACAGTGAAGGAATGTTCCGATTAACAGGTTGATAATGTCTCGACTCGTCACTATGATTATTGCGCCGTTTCTACCGTTTCATTGTCTGCACTGCCCCGCTTTACTGTAGCTTCCCCACTCATGACTCATATAAGCATATATTGCCGTTATCCAATTTCAACCCCGCCACTGGCACACCTACCTTCTATTTCCCTATAACTCACAATGGCTCACGCTCTGGATGCTTCGGCGGGAACGGAATTGTTCGCAAGTTACCAATCGGACTTTGACCTTGCGTACAGTGAGATTGTTCAGAAACTTGACGAAATCCCGAGTCTCGGAAGTGATGCAGTGAAACCGGCTCTCAAGGCCACAGAGCGTGCTATAGATGAGGCCTACGAAATTGTAAGTTTATATTGAGGAAGTGATGTGACCGACGTTGGAGAGCCTTGAGGAGTGATTAGAAGGTTCCAAGTGTGTCGAATATCGCTCTGGAAGTCATTCTAGGCGTAATAAGGAGTTACAAGGGGTTCTTGACGAGTGATTAGAAGGTTCCAAGTGTGTCGAATATCGCTCTGGAAGTCATTCTAGGCGTAATAAGGAGTTACAAGGGGTTCTTGACGAGTGATTAGAAGGTTCCAAGTGTGTCGAATATCGCTCTGGAAGTCATTCTAGGCGTAATAAGGAGTTACAAGGGCTTTTATTGTATGGAGAGTCAAGCTGAATGTGTGAATATGGACCAGGTCCATGCTTGACTTGAGCCATTTAGACTGGTCTCAGTTTCTCTATTAGTTCAACTTGCTATGACCGTGTTGCATTCGAGTCTCTGCTTCATTGAAGTGAATGCCACTGATGTACGTGATGGACAGAACACTGGGTTATACCCAGCTGCTTCACTGAAACTACACCACACTATGGTGTATTACTCTATCTCGACTCACTGACATATTGCTTACTCTTCCATGATCCCTGTCATTGTCACTCATCTCTCCCTCAGGCTTTATACACATGCTTGCCGTGAACTCTGCTAACCCAGATTGACCAGCTCGCTATAGAAGTGCAGAATATCCCATCGGCGCAGCGTAGCTCGTTGAATGCTAAGATTCGCGAGTACCGAACAAACGTGGACCGTGCAAAACGAGACGCCAAGGCTCTGGCCGACTCTTCGGATCGCCAAGCACTGTTCGGCAACCGATCCAGTCCTGGTGGAGAAAACATTGCGCTTGATCAACGCCAGCAGCTTCTGAGTGGCCAAGCGTCTTTGGATCGCTCTACTCAGCGTCTGTACGAATCGCAGCGTGTTGCCAATGAAACAGAGTCTATTGGCGCTAACATATTAAGTGATCTTCGAGGCCAGCGGGAGCAGATCCTCAACTCAAGAAACACGTTGCTCGAGGCCGATGGCTATGTCGACAAGAGTATTCGCACTCTTAAGGGCATGACCCGTCGAATGCTCGCCAATAAGTTCATCACTGCTGGTATTATTGCGCTGCTGGTCATTCTCATCTGTTTTGTTATCATCTCCAAGTTTTGGTGATTTATTTATGGATGGCAGTTGATCAGTCACAAGTCTTGACGAAGTATTTCCTTGATGAAGTCTTCTGTAGGCATTTTTGGATGTTACTGTCGTGGATTCTTTCACTGTCCCCGTATCTGTGCCAATTTTTGTAGTTGTAAGCCCCTATTGATAATTACTATTATTCCAATCATGTTCTGGGGGTTTGTCGTTAGTCTTTTGTTACAATACGTTTTTCTGCTACCTTTTACTTTGTGTCATGAGGATACCAACTGAATTGGCTTACTTTGGTCAGTGAATCTCATTTCTTATTTCATGTTAGCTGATCCTTCACTTTTTTGAGTTGCGATCGGAGTCCTATAAACTCTGTCAATCACTCGATTCGCGCAACACTTGGAGTAACTCGGGAAGTCCATGGTTTGCTCGTTCATCATGTCACCTCGGTTCATGGTATGACCCTATTTCAACTGCAATGTTGGAAGGTTGCGGTAGTCGCCTGGATCGAAGATGTTGCATGCATTTCTCTGTTCCCGAAGTTTAATTGCTATGAAACTTAGATCTAAACAAGGTCCCGTGCCATTGCGCTTATCGACAACGCTTAGGAAGGTTGTGATCATCAATGTTACGCTGTGGAGTCTTCAAATTTAGCATTTTTCAGTCGAAAGTCCGCGGATTTCGCAGTTCAAGGCAACGGTTGCCTAGAATCAGATCTAATAGAAAATTGCAAAATCCAGCTTGAAATGTCTGTAATTACTAACAGCAAGTTAATTGGCCATCAAGTAACACTACAAGGTATCAAGGCAACTGCGTGGAAAACGACAATAGTCAGTAATCTCAAAGCCTTTTTTGATTCTCAAACTTGGATCCTGTATCATTTATCCAGAGGGCAACCTCGTCAAGTGAGCCAGTAGTCACAGTAATCTCAAAGCCATTTTTTTTGATTACCTAACTTAGATCGTATATCATTGATCGAGAGGGCAACCTCATGAAGTGAACCAATAGTTCACAGTCTCAAAGCCTGAAGTTGATCCTCTAACCCGTAATAATACTACTTCAATGGAAAGAAAAACTTCCTAATTAATCTCTTACAATTCAATTATATACAAGTTATAACATGATACATTCCAACATCTTCAAACAATTGTCATTCTTCATTTTTCTTGCCGGGAGAATACCGGTATAATACATTAATGTACAACGGGGATGGAAACGTCACCGCTCCTCAGCAATGAGTTCCAGAACGCGATCCACGGCTTTGTCCACAAGATCGTCGCCTTGAGTCGACAGATCAGCCAGAACGACAAAAAACTTGGACCCGGCCTTTAGAATGTAAGTCTGGATGTCGACATCGTCTTTGCGCGTCGAACTGTCCTTGCCATCTATAAATATGAGGAAGTCTGGGCCTGGAAGTCCCCGCAGAACACCTACACTGGCCATCCACCGATGTCGATACGAAAGCGAGTGCTGCAATGTGTCATCCACCTTGATGGGCCCTTCTTGATTAACGAGATCGTCGGCAACCATGAACAAGTAGCCGCCAAAAACTGCGTACGCGCTCTTGGTGAGGTCGACCTCAGCCACCATCTGATGCAGACACGACACACGGAACATGTTTTGAGCAGACTGGCTCTGGATAAACGGTGGCAGCTGATCCATCATGCGATACCCAGAACTGAACACAGCGTTGCGAAGCTTGGAATGCAGCAGCTGGCTGAACTTCGTGGCGAGCTCGCGATCAGCGCTTTCTACAGCCACAATCCGAGCCAGCGAAGCACCGCTGTTGCTAATGGCGCTGCTTCCACTAGAATGTCTCACAATATGGTGTGGATGGTGCAGTGGGTCACATACCGTAGAGAGGTAATCGGCTTTTTCACGGATGCCGAAATTGTCGAGCTCCGAGTTGCAACTAGTCGACTCTTCCCGAAGTGCTGCCATGTTGTGCAGGTGCGAGGGTTGGTTGTGTATGTCATGGGTGTGCAAGGGGTCATAATGCGACGATGTTCGGCGGCGCTTCGCGGCCATTTCCTCTTCTGCCAGTGCCAGCAGCGGACCACTAGGCCGGCCGAGAACTGGCCGCTTGTAGAGGAAGTTGGACGGTGACATAGATCGCAGCGGAGGCGACGTTCCATGGTGGCTATGAGAATGCAGGGACGGATGATGATGAGGCGTCGAAGGGCCTGAATGAAACCCCTGAGGCGGACCAGGCGGACCACCAGGCAGCGAGAGGTGCGAGGCCGTGAGAGCAGATCCCGGCTGGTATTGATTTGTCCAAGGTCCAGTCAGCGCAGGAGACGAGTGACGGGTTATTTCATGCGAACGAGTTTGTTCGGCCGAATCAGGCGTCGGAGAAGACGCAGCGCGGTTTTTGAATGGTGACGGTTGGCGCGGAATCGGCGACTTCGGCACTTGGAGCACGTCGTCCTGAGGTCGAGGTAGAATCCGCGGAAGCCCTCCTGACATAGAAGCAGCCGAGGACATGGTTGAGGCCAAGCTAACGCTGTTTTCAAGATAGGACGACAGAGACGCGGTACTCGAAGTGGACGAGTTGCGATGGGCCGGAATAGGGCTCAGCGCGTCGGGCGCCGACTGGTGCCGGGGCAAGTTTGTCGATACAACGATTGCGGGCTGTTGGAGCGGCAGGAGTGGCGCTGATGAGCGGTGGGGGCCATAGTCAAGTTGTGGAGGGGGTCCGGCAATATGGGGCAGAAGATGATGATTAGGCGGATGATGAGGGGGGGCATTAGGGGCATTAGGCGGAACAAACTGGAAATTGCGCATCGGCTGCAAAAAGGCACCAGCTGGCGGGTGGGGGGCTACAGCAGTGGGTGCCGGTAGTGGACCAGTCGGCTGGGCGTGCGGACCGGAAGGAGCCGCCGAATACGCCTGCGCGTGAGCATGTAGCAACGGTGCTGGTGGTCGAGAAACGGATATTGAAGGGCCCGAGACGGAGCCTGGGACGCTGGACGGTCCAGAAACGGAGCCTGGGACGCTCGAGGGAGCCGAGAACGACCCCGGTAGACTAGCGATGCCAGAGATGGAGCCTGTTGAAGATACTGAGCCTACAGAACCCACGGACCCCGCGTTGCGAGAGCCACGGGGGCGGCCAGGCGGTGGCGAGGTTACAGGTATAACGATTCCCTTGCAAACAGAACAGATGGTAGTCTGGCCTATATCCGACGAGGCAGACGAGACTGAGCCAGTAGAGGACATGGTACCTGTACGGCGATAGGTGCGACGGGGTTGGTAACGATAGTCAGGGAAGCGCTCGAGGTGTTGGCGCTTCTCTTCATCACCTAGTTGGATCCAGTACTCCTTCTCCTTTTCGGGTAGGGCTCTCCACTGCTCAGCAATGATCTTGGAGATCTCGGGGTTAGTTTTCCCTGGGTTCTCCTGAACGACAATCGAATGACGGTGCTGACGGTACAGGATGAAGCGGTTGCGGGGCCGTGGCACGCGCGGAGTGTTTGCAGAGCACATGCACGCATGGGTGCCCTCAAGCTGAGGGCTGGCGTCGGGCGCCGGCCGCGAACTCGAGTCAGGGGGGGGCATTTGGCCAGATGTGAAGATATGTTGATTTCACCACGAGGACATGGCGAGACAGCTAGTGTACAGTGAGGAAGAGGAAGGAAGAAGGCAAAAGGTTAAGAGGGGGTGGTTGAAAGGGGGGTTGGCGGTGGTTCAAGGGGGATTCTATAACCGGAAGGAGGGTTGTGTGCAAAGGAGAGATGATCACGGAGAAAAAAAAAGTGAGACAAGAGGATGTGTGAGGCAAACAGAATGAGGTAATGTCCAAAAGCGGTGAAGCTCGTCAAACGTAGATCCTAGCCAAGAGATGTCCTTGAACTAGTGGAGTGAAAACGAATAGCAACAACAGCGGACAGTAGGCAGTAGCCGACAATCACAAGAGTCACAAGCGATTCAAGATGAGCTTTGTATGTTTCAACACTGGAGGTTGAGTCGATGGTTTGAGACCCAGTGAATTACAACAAATGAAATGTTGTACTAGTACGTGAGTTCTAGCGGAAACGTCACACAAATGAGGCCAGAAGGGGGTACAAAGTGAGCCAAACGTCGCGACTGACTGTTGGGGTTTGCGGTTTGGTTCGTTGGGCTGTTGGGTGAGCTCTGGTCGAGGTTTCTGTTGGATTTGTCGAGTCGTGAAGTGTCGTTACTGCTGAAATTGACACTTTCAACAAGTTGCGATCAAGGCGGTAGGCGGGACAGGCGGGACCTCGGCAGCGGTGGGCCGAGAAACTCAGCGAAAGGCGCAGGATGGCGGGTCAACGGCAGTACAGCACAAGACGTGGGGGTCGGAAGAGGCCGTAACACAGGACGCGAGCTGATAAGTCGCAAACGCGCGCAGGATCAATAGGAAGATAACTTGATTAGCTCCAGTCCAGATGCCGGGCCTAAGTAGTATTTGCGCTGCAACTTTGCTTTTGCTGGAGCCGGCGCAGAGGAAGCAAGTCCAGGGCAGGGGTGCGGCGGTGCCGCAGTTGGCGGTTCGTAAAAACGGGTCCGTGACATCGGGCCTTGCCAGATTTCGGTGGGTAAAGGGTGGGGTTACTCAGACTTGCAACTATTACATTATATAGAAAGAATAGTGTGGTTGACTCATTAATACTGTCTCTTTTGAACACCTAGTATCTTTAAAGCTACCCACCACGCTACTGCCTCCACTTCCCCCCCCCCATCCCTTCCCTCCCCCTCGTCTCTCACTTGTCACTAAAGCCTTCTGGGTTACTTTTTTCCATGCACCTCTCTAGGACATGCAGTCACGTAAAAGTAATTTGAATGCTTCACGGATTCCCGTGGCAACTGTCGCCGGGTCAGAAGCCCTCGCCCTCCCCAACGGTCGCCCGCCGCTCGCCCCTTTTTTTTTCTGGGCTCCCCACCCATCCCGCCAGCATGACTGCTGCACTGGCGGCGTTGCGCGAGCGGCGGCTTATACCAGTGCCCCGCTCTCGCTCTCTCTCCCCCACCGCTAACGCCGCCGCAACAGACGCTAAAGACCCGCCCCTCTCGTTGTCTGTATACGCGTCGATACAACGGGCCAATCAGCTACGTCGCCTCGTCCTAATTAAAGTTTCGGCGCTGTCGTGGCCTCCGCGCGGGTCGAGCCCTGGTCGGTGCACCCGTCCGGTTTGGGATTGGGACTTGAACATAACGAAGCTCCCACCCATAATGCCTGGCGGGGGGGCCAAAGTGCTCCCACCACCAGAACAAGTACTACACACACGCGCGCGCGCGTTCTTTTTGGGACCTGGAGCTGGGCCCCTGCTTGTGTTGCTACCCCAGTCCCACCCTCCTCCCCACCGCTTTTACCTCCCCCACTGCCCGCTGCCGGCTGCCCGCTCCTCGCCCCGCTCCATACGTGCTCCATACGTCCAATAGCCCTTGATCCTCATCCGTCCTGTTCCATGCCCTGCATGCGCTACCCTGTACCTGTCCGTCGTTACCACTGTAGCCCTTACCTAATACCCAAGCGATCGCTGTACCCACTGCTTTGACGCCGTCTATGACCCACTGCTATCGTGGAAAACCCTCTCAGCCGCCACTGACCCGCCGTCCAACAGGTTCCTCCTCCGATGTCACGGGCCCGTTTTTACGAACCGCCAACTGCGGCGCCGCCGCACCCCTGTGTCCCCCCAGCGGCTACACCACTGACCGCCGGTACCCGTCCACTCGACGTCACTATGCACTATGCATTGTCCGAGCAGCCTCCTGTGCAGTCAGCACAGTGGTAGCGCTAGCTAGTCGGTGGGGCACCTGGCGCGATGGTCGACCGACGTGACCCTGTCTCAGATGGCGGCGGTTCATCTCAATGCCCACGCGCGGTGTCTCACCCGCCCCCGGCTCATCTGTTCCCGCTATTCCCCGCTTCTCCCCACTCCTCCATGCCCCAGTCCCGCCTCGACCATTATCATGATGTTTTCTACCCGCTCTAGTCTGCTAGCCCACCACCACCATTCCTCCCCCCCCCACTGTGCGTCGCTATTGTCCCCCCCTTTTCGCCCGTTGACTGAAACATTGGGACTTCTTTTTTGGTCACAGCACAATGATCGCCTGCTACACTGCCCAGGTTCTGCGCGAGTCTAAACAGGCTAGACGGCAAAAAAACAAATGGGTGCCTGTACGCTAGACCCCGCTTGGAGCCGCACCTTTTTAATTTCACCGCAACCCCAAGCGGCAACCCGTACCCCGGCGAAATGGGCTGCTAACACCGATAGGTGCAATAGCCGGGGCAGCAGCAGCCCACGAAGACTTGTTACCAGGCCTCGTTTTGCCCTCACCACTGTCTATCCTGCTGTCTCTTCGCCTACCGTGGCGCCTAAGAAATGCCGGACTACAGGCCACGCTAGCGGTGCTCGATTACTTGAAACAAAAGCAACGTGCTCCAGGCCGAATCTGGATCGCTGCACCATGCACCTGCTTGCTTCTTCTTGCCCTGCACCAGCCGGGCAAATCCCCACTAGTGTCAGTTTATCTTGGCTTTCAGCCGGGCCTATCACGGTGCTTGTCTCCGGATCCGCTCCGGATATAGTCCTTTTCGCATTTCCAGTGCCGTGTCGAAGTTACAACTCCGTCCCTGTCAGTGGCCATCACCGTCTTTGCGGCGTGTCATCACCATCTGCACGCTATACGGCGGGCTACCTAAGCACATACGCCAATCCCCCAGCGACCCTGTGCGTTGGCTACTTCGTTGCTGTGCTGACTCTACTGTAGATTTACGCACTGTAACTGGGATTTATTTGTGTTTCCTATTCACGAACAGTCTAGTATTTCTTTTGTTCCATTAGTAAAGATATCAACTCAACTCGAACTGACGGTTCGACTATTTGAAAATGCTTGGCTTTTAAACGAGTCAAGTCTTTTTTTTTTGCTCTACGTCCTTGTTGTCATTAACTCCTCACTCTTCTTTATCCTTCTCAATCTGGTCACTTTACTTGTATTCGTGCCTATACTCTTTACACAGTGTCGTCTCGGGGTTTATTGGTATCCAGTCTTTACTCTTGTATTCCTTGTCATCCTCCTTTTTCCTATCCTTGACTTTGCTCTTGACGACTTTGTTCCCTACACATTTATTTCATTCTCTGCGTCCCCCTTTAAATCCTCGCATTCCTGTTGCTCGTCGCTCCAATAAGTTGCCTCGTTTAGCCCGGATTGGGTTGCTGCCGCCAAACTCTAAAATGTATCGGTGTTGAAACCTTCAGCCCCTGAAAGCTTCCATTAAGCATGCATCGCTAGTTCCATTGTCCCTTGTTCCCTTGTCCCTTCCCATTGGAGACTGGGATCTGCCCGGCTCTTATCGGTAGTATCTCGCGTCGACCCTGCAAACCTTGTTCTTTCTACGTTTGCCTCTGCACATATCCGTGCAGTGCCACGCCTCTGGATCCGGTCACAGTCTCTGCACTTGACCCATGCTGCAGTGTGGGGCTTTTGGATATTCCACCGATTGGTGGTCTACTAATCTGCTAGTTGCAGTTACTGTTGCGTCGACTTGTTAGTGTTGCTATTAGCTTTGTGCGCCCCGTTTTTGACCTAAGCTCTGCCGTATTGATGTCTCACTACTTAAATTGCTCCTCTTTTCTCTCTTTACGAATATTAACTTTACTACCAAGAAATCTGTATTTGTTCTATTGTTCCATTTTTTCCCCCACTCAATATCTCGGCTCATCCCTCCTCCTCCTCTGTTACCTCCTCCCTTGACGTAACCCCTGCAACTTCCTGCATTGTGTCTAGGTCCTTGCGTTTCGCGTCGGGCCCCGAAGATCCCTGGCCTGAACCTTTTTGTCATCGGATGCATCGTCCCACTTTCGATCTGTCCGTCGGCCTCTGCTACCAAAAATACCACCTTCACCTCCATGGTTGTCTGGTCCAGGCCGAGGTTCGTGGGTGGGACCGTCACATTCCCCACATCTGTGCACCCCCTCCCGGTCAGTGCACCAACTTTAACTTCTCACGATCGACGGGAACCAAAAGAAACGAGCTTCAGCATGTGCAAATGAGACCAACCCAACCAAGTAAAAATAACTCGATCCGCATCGGCTGCCGTGAGCGGTCTTCCGACTTCCCACCAGCAGAGCCCTAGTGCACATCATTGATGCCTCGAAAAATATCTACTATCTGTACACACTGATGCTCCCAGAATACTCAACGAAATTTTCTTGCGACCTCTGGCCCAATTGTCCTCCGCACAAACATTCCAGCCAGCCTCTAAGTTTCAACTCTGCGTTATACTGTATTTCTTCGTGACAATTCCATCTCCATACTCTTCATTTGCTCTTCATTTGCTCTTCATTGCTCTCCAGATGCTTCAGATGCCTCCCAATATCTTCTCTGCAATATCTCCAAATATCTCTTGAATTTGTCTCCAATTACGCTACAATCTCTGTCTTCAATGCTCTTTCTACTCACTGAATATTACCCTTGCGGTCTCTCCACCATGCACCTACTCTAGCTCCCTGTTTGCGGTTCGTAAATGTATGCAATTGTAGAGCTTAATTGTCGAAACTTGATGAACCTTGAACAAATGTTCATTTATACTTTACTACGCTTGGTTAACTCGAACCTAGGCAATGCAAGTGCCCATATACCTACACCTTCAGTCCATCGTCCACTGCGTGCTGACTTCCCTCCAAACTGCACCTGTCTGCGTTTCGGCATCTTTGTACCGCAACGCTTGTTGTTTACCGAAATTGCTTGTCGTTACTTTTGATCTCCAGTCTCAGATCTTTCCATACGGAGACGCTCGTTAACTACCCTTTTTGTCTAGGTGCTAGTTCATCCTCGTCCCCCGCGCGCATGCCTAGCGCCTTGAACCTCGTCTTATTCCCCCCGCGCCGTCCCCGCTCGTCCTCAATTACATGCCTTTCCATTCTGTTGCTGGATCCACTCATCGGATCGCAGCAATTCTTTTTTCCCCTCGATACGAGTCCCCCCTCCTAGGTCGGCGATTCCGTCATATCTTGAGTCCTGATCTTCTTCGAGGATTTACTGATTGACTTCTCTACAGTCTGGATACGTAAAACCTATAACAACCCCCCTGTGTAGTATGACCTCTTCCATGTCATTAATACCTTTACTACGTTTCACTTGTATACCGGGAAATTGTACTCCTATTCCCTCGCATTATTAACGTTGATTATATATGTACATTTTTTTTCTACCGCTGAACAAGTTCCTTGGCAGTCTCCTTTTCTCCATCCTCCATCTGCTGAATAGCCTTCAGACGAATAGCTCCTTCACTATCATTGTCTGGATTCTCTGGTAAAAGATAATTCTTGAGAGCATTTCGGTCTTGAAGTGCTTTCCACTTGTCCCCATGCTCAGCAATAGCCCAATCCGCAACCTGCTGTTTGCGTGACTCAATCATTGTCCAATTGTATAACTGCTCAATCATCTCCTCGGTCGGTGCAATTCCATAATCGGCCTCACTTCGTTTGGCAATATCAAGCGCTCGAATATAATACCCATGGTAGCAGTTGGCAATAATATACTGCTTCACATTGTCTGCAGACGGCCGCAGTCCATGCTCATTGTACATGTTAACCCACAGCTGTTCGACACTCGGTAGCGAATCGCGCGTCAAGTGCTTAATCATAATGGTCATGGTTTCATTGTTGGCTCCTTTACCTTCAGGGAAGCTCTGGATCTCCTGCCACGCAGTGTCGGTGCGAGTCCCATCCTGAAGACTGCAGTACGCGCCGAGAATTGAGTTCATAATCCCGATATCCGACTCCATGTACAAATCTGTCCTGAACAACGTCTCGAGCGCAAGCACTCCTTCCTCAAACAGAGCATTTCCAAACTCGTGGAAAAGCGCAATGTACATATCTCTGTTTGGCGGAGGAAGACCCTCGTCTCGACTTCGCGTCCGCAGGTACCTGAAAATGAGAAGCGCAGCATCTGGACGACCCAACGAACAAAATTTCTGCATAGCTGGAAGATACGACTCGTACGGTAACTTGACAAACGCGTTGAGATATCCGTACAGCTCCCAGGCCAACCGATAGTCGCTGTGGGCCAGAATCGCGTCGAACATGGCATGGTACATATCAGCATATGGCTGCCATGGTAGCTGTGGACGTTGACCGAATTGCTCCGATATGAAAACACCAACGTCGTGCACAGCATCGACCGAAAGCAGTGCCCGGATGAGCTCGAGCTGCGCAGCATACCCCACTGTCTTCGTGAACATGAGAACGCGCTGGTAAACGTTGATGGCGTTGGCGCGGTCGACAGGTTGTGTCGTACACAAAGCCACGAGCAAGCGGTCCAGAGTTGCCAGGTGGCCATTAGCCCACTCGCATCCATGCTTGACGCTTTCTTCAAACAGAGCCTGAGCAGCATGAACGTCACAAGATTTGAGCTTGCGGTCAATAAGAATAGAGTATGCCTTGACGCCGCTTTCGACGCCTATCTCATGGAAATGTGCCACAATAGCTTCAATATACTGGTCGGTGCGTTTACCGGAACCAACTGCTACAGATAGCGCTTCGCTAAGAGTCGTGTCGTCGGGCATGATGCCGTTAGATTTCATTTGTTCGAGAAGAGCGTAAAGTGTTTGCTCGTTGGATGACTGGTAAACAGCCCATTGTGCGAGAACATCCCATGTTTCTTTGACTAGATCCTGTTCCGAGTATTCGGACAGAATGCGGCCAACAATGTCAGAGCCCGTCTCAACATACTCACCAAACCGAGTGCATGCCAGTAGCAGAAGTTCGTAGTATTGCAGTCTTGATTCTCGGTCTTCAAGGTTCGAGAGTCGTGGTTTAGCGAGACTGCGAAGAACTCGCTTTCCTGTAGCAGCAGCATCAAGGGTCAGGCAGCAGTCGAGGATGATGATGACGGTTTCGTCTAGAATGGGGAATTTGGGATCGCGCAGCACGAGTTCGTCAACAAGTGATGAGAACTCGGCAACTGGAATAACCGGCTGTTGACTGGCGATGTCGGTAAATGCAAGAATTAGCTCGTGGAACCACTGAGGTTCCAACCATGTGTGAATGCGATTTCGTAGAAGGGCATCAGTTAGCACCATAATACTTTGAGTGTCTGGATTTTCAGCGCGGATAACCTCGAGTAGTTGAGTCAGCAGCGGTGGCGGTACCTGTTTGAGGTCATTTAGAAGAGCACGAATAAGCTTTTGCGACTCATCTATAAGACCAGATCGGCGTAGAAACCGAGTATACAGAATGCCATTCTGTAGAGCATCCTCATCAGACAATTTTGATTTCCGATTGTAGAGATCCGAGTAGAGACGAGTTACCAGAGGTTGTATCGGATCTGGTGCTTCACAGGCTGCTCGGTATACAAGTTGTGTTGCGTCCACCGATAGAGACGACTTGTAAGGAAGCATTCCCAGAGCTCGATCTATTAGTTGCCAGTAAGTTTTTGTGACGATTGAGGCATCTGATGACTTCACAAAGTCCACAATGAGCGTTCGGAGAGTTGAAGGGGTCACTGAAGACTCGGCGAGATGTTCTCTTAACCGTCGTGCTGTTTGTTCCATGGCCTCAAGAACAGCTCCATCAGTCTTGGACTGTTCCCACTTTGATTTGCGCTTGAAAAAGTAGGTTCGTGTAAATCTCGGCACAGCACGTCCACGACCCGTCCTGACAGTGACCATTGGTAGTCTTACCGCGCTCTTGAGAGCTCGTGAAGGCCCCAAACGGCCCAACATGCCGTTACAAAGTGGTGAAGTTAAGATCTTAAATTTCCTTCGCGCGGCTCGGAGTCAACTTTACGTTTTGACCATATCAAAATGTCCACCGACAATGAGGCCGATTTTGTAATTCGTCATCACGGCGTCGCATCCGAATCTTCAAAGGCTCCGTCTTCTACCGCTTATCTGTGTCAGTTTTGTCTTGACAATCACGCCAAATACTCGTGTCCCAACTGTCATAGCGCCTACTGCAGCCTCGAGTGCTATAAGAGTCCTCAACACGACAAATGTACCGAGAAGTTCTACAGAACCAATATTGAGGAAGAAAACAAGGCGAGTGCTGAGTGGAAGGCAGCACAGACACAGATTGTTGAGATTCTGAAGAAGTTTGAGCTCGAAGACGAGTCGGGATGGAAGTATGAAGTCCCCGAGACTGTCAAGCACGTTGTAAGCGAATCAAACGATAACAAAGAGTCTGAGCAGACTATAAACTCGCCGGAACTGAGTAAACAGAGCTGTATAGTATCTCCTCCAAAGGTTGGATCTGTACCTATAAAGTCAACTACGACTCCAACCATCCAAGAACCCGCCAAATCCCTAGATAAAACCGATCCTGCTGAGTTTGATCCCAGTGACTCGACCGATTCGTCGTCGGAAACATGGGAAGAAGTTGAAAGATTCGTTGACGAAGCTTCTATTGAACAACTTTGGGATGTTCTGACTCCCGAAGAGCAAGCAGAATTCACCAAAATGGTCGAGCGCGATTACATTGTTGAAAACGAGTGATTGATATGTTATTGGTACTTTATTGAGCGGTTAACTCCACTGACTACTTCATAACAGCAATTCACTTTGCTTATGTCGAACCCCCCATTGGCTACTTTTTCTCTGCTTGCAATACTGTCTTTCTGAAGGACAAAGCCGAACTTTAAACACAAAGAGCTGAGATAGCAATTTTATCGAGAGAATTACTCGCTTGTGGGCCGTCTTTCCAAGTTCAGCAACTCATGAACTTAGTTTGATTCGTGATCTTTCAGCACTCATTCAGCGCGCACCAAAGGCAGGTGCAGCTGAAATTAACTGATGTCACAGGTCTATAAAACGACCAGCACTGACACCTTCAATCCATGGTCCACTATACGCCATGGTTTACTTTACAAAAATCGTGCTTCCATCAGTATTGTTGGCTGCTGCCCTGGCCGAAACAGCGGGGATCCGCGAGCTCATGGCTCGTCAGAACCCGCTTGTCGATGGCGCCAAGAGCTCAATGGTCAATTCTCAGCAGGTTTGGGATACACTTATTCGCCAGATCCAGACGGATGGCGGTCATGCCTCTGCGGACACTATTGCCGCTGCTATTACGGGTCTCGATTCGCAGATTGACAATGGGATCGCAACGGTGTCCAACGCTCTGGCTCCGCTAACAGGGGGCCTTTCCATGGCTGTTGGTAACTTCCTCTTGGGCCCATTTGTCCAGTCTGTCACCAACGGAGCGGAGGTACTGCTGTCCAATGTGATTGGCGGCGGCATAGACGCTGTAACTGCACCTGTTACTCAAGCTCTGAGCGGCAACATTTCGAAGCTCGCTCAGCAGGCTAGCAAGTACAACATTGACACTACTCGTCTACAGAGTCTCAACAAGGCCATTGCTGATAACCTGCCATCTGGGACTCACCACCGTCGCGGTGATGACCAGCTGGTGGCTCGCCAGAATGCGTTTGTTGATGGAGCGAAGAGCAGTATGGACAACTCTCAACAGGTGTTCGATACTCTCACTCATCAGCTTCAGACGAGCTCGTATCATGGGGCTGCTGATTCCATTGCTGCAGCCATCACTGGTCTTGATTCGCAGATTGATATTGGCATTGCCACTGTTAGCAATGCTTTGGCTCCACTTACTGGAGGGATTTCAATGGCTGTTGGAAACTTTCTCCTTGGCCCGTTTGTCCAGTCGGTTACCAACGGTGCAGAGGTTGTTCTTTCTAACGTTGTTGGAGGCGCTATTGATGGTATCACAGCTCCGATTGCGCAAGCGTTTACTTCTTCTGTCACGAAACTCGCCCAGGAGTCTAGCAAGTACAGCATTGATACGACAAGACTTGTCAAGCTTAATGACGCTATTCAGGCTCTCATTGCCAAGATACCTGCTGCCAAGCCTGGTGATGGTAAGCAATCTCGTGCCCCTACTGAAGACCCACTGGTTGCCGGAGCCAAGAGCGCCGCTGTCAATTCTCAGCAGGTGATTGATACTCTGACGCGCCAGCTGCAAAGTGGAGCCGCCCACGGCTCAGCCGACACTCTGACTGCTGTCATCACAGGACTTGATTCACAGATCGACAACACGATTGGAACTGTTTCGAATGCGCTGGCTCCATTGACAGGAGGAGCATCTATGGCTGTTGGAGAGTTCCTGCTCGGCCCATTTGTACAGTCAGTGACCAATGGAGCAGAGGTCCTTCTGTCCAATGTTGTAGGAGGAGCCATTGATGGTGTTTCTGGTCCAGTTGTTGCTGCTTTGACTGGTAATATTGCCAAATTGACACAGCAAGCTGCCAGATACAATGTTAACACGGTTCGACTCGTGAACCTCAACAAGCAGCTCCAGCAACATATTGGCAAGCACTGATTAGTATGCGAGTCGATATTGGCAAGCATTGATCAATATCAGCAAGATATAAAGATTATGAAGTTCATCTTCTTCAAAGTAGAGTAAGCAAGAGACTACAGGTCTAATAAGCAGAAGCTATGGAAATAGAAGATGGAACTGACTGTCAGGAGAAGCAAATCGTGATGCCGTGAAGTCATATATCAAGTCGTGAAGTCATGAAACAATATGCTAAAGCACAATTACCAATGCGTCTCATTAAGCGTTAATATATAGTCTACAAGATTCATGATGGCGACGTGATATCCCGCAGAAGCTTGGCCAGCTCTGGCGAGGTACCTTCAGGAAACTCGGATTCTTGCACTACAGCACCTCCAGGAAGTGCTGTTTCCTC
This sequence comes from Sugiyamaella floridensis, assembly GCA_030556845.1. Lineage (NCBI taxonomy): Eukaryota > Fungi > Ascomycota > Dipodascomycetes > Dipodascales > Trichomonascaceae > Sugiyamaella > Sugiyamaella floridensis. The sequence continues at coordinate 378,736 of JAKTUT010000003.1, read as the reverse complement.
GTCCTTGAGAACGACGTTTTTCAGACGGTACGTGGGTCCGCTCATCTCCACAAAGTAGTGGGGCGCCGTATCTAGGACCATAGCCATATCCTCGGCCGTAACAACATCCTCACCATGAGGCGTCTTGCGAGCCTTGACACGATCAAACATCTGTTCTACAACATCCTTGAGGTAGTTTTCAAGTCCTGCCATAACAACATCAGCAGTAGCAAGTTCCACGCCTTGAAGAAGCCCATGTTCAAGGGATATACCGAGCATTCGTGAAATCAACGAGTCGTTATCGGGCAGCTCGTACGTCTCAGATGCCAGTGGTGTATCATAGGCATGGATAATATCGTGAGTCCACGATAAGGGGTTTGACGTGTGTGTATGACTTGCAACTGTAGGCGTTGAGGGGCCAGGACTGGGTGACGACCGCGACCGGGATGGTGAAGAGGTTGATGCCGACCCATTTGCCATAGCACCAGGTGCAGTGCGAGAGAGAGCAGTTCGCTGTCTGTCTTTGTCGTTGACAAACGGGATTTTGGGGAGCATGGCCTGACGTGTAGCCGTGACAGTAGATGGGATAGGAGCCCGTTTTCCTGATTCTCTTGCAATGGCCTTGATGCGCTTTCGCTCCCGTACGCTGAGACTGAGGATATCCTCTTTGAGCTTGGCAAGCTGTGAGTCAGCACGGACGTTATGGGACGAATCTTTCTGCTTCTTGAACCAGCCAGAGAGCGCGCCATGGTCTCCTGGTGGTGGGTCTCGCAGAGAGTTTGCTAGATTCGCCAACAAAAAGTGGTTGTGGTACTTGACGGTATTTTTATCGAGGATCTCATCAAGCTCGTCCTGTAACTCGAACCGCGTCAACCGGCCCATGAGGAACTGGGTGATGACGTCTCGATATCGATCCCATCTGGATCCCAGCAGTTTCTGGAACTCCATCATGACCGAATCGACATCTAACCGTTTGGCTGTTGATCCGTTGGTCGTTGGGCCTGGAGTTGCCGATGACGGTGCTGGACTGTTGCCGTTGAGGGCAGTCGTCGTTGGTTCATCAGCTGTTGAACCGCTAAGTTTTGAGGGAGTAATGACTCCACCAGGGGCGATTTCCTCGTTTGCTAGAACATTTGGAGCGACGGATCCAGAGGCCATGGCGCCGGAAACGTCGGCCGACGCATCTTTACTTGGCTTGGCCGTCGTTTCAGCGTTCTCGCCTTCGTTCCACTGAGATGTAGGTGTCGTCATAGGCGAGAGATCAAGGAATCTGAAAGTGTAAAACTACCGACTTCCACAGTGTTTTTGTTTCTGTTTAAACGAATTGTCAGTATCAGGTAATTAGTTTTGGTCACCAGTCCTAAGCTGTCCAAAGACACAGTCAAAGGTTCACGGTTTCTGGTAAGTCGATGAACGCCAAAAAGCCCTCTTGACTGAGTCTCAACAAACTAGACGAAGCGTCAAAACGGTCAGTCAAGTAAGTCGTGGAGAAAGTAGCAGAAATCACGAATTCACCAACAAATGCCAACTTAGAGACGGTGTTGGTACAATTCGATAGAATACAGAAGGCGTATGACGGGGCTTAATTGAGCCAAAAAAGAGGTGAAAAAAGTAGCCACCAGGCGCAGATTTCTCGCGCTCGATCACTTCGACACAACTTCCGCGCCGTCTATAGTGCTATCAATGCAAATAAGGCACAAGTTGACGGGAATTTCACGCTCAATATACAGTCAAGTTATCAAGTCAAGTTGAACAGATTCAAAAAGGGTAAGTTAGATACCGCCGAGCCCTAACCCTGGTTCTGACTGGGGAAAGCAGGTCCAAATTCTCCCGAGTTATTTTCAAGTATCGTTTTACTACTCGAGTATAAAGTAGGTTTACCAGAAATATAGAAAATACGTAAGTATTGATCTAATGATAGAGTTCAATTCAAAAGTTGAGTCGTTTATATACCTATGACCAATCCTTATAAACAGACTATTCAACTTGTATATCAATATGCTCTTAGTCTGGACTTGAAGGTTTCACCAGGTTGAAGTTGCAATAAATATACAGAGCTGGGCTCTGGTCATGTCTCATTAACGTTATATGATACTATACACTACGGCCATATCCATAGTTGGATACGAAACCTTCAATGGCTCGAGAACTGCCGGGTTCTCCAAACGGCTCGTCACCAGCATCGATGCGAGGAAGTGTCGCATCGCGCTCAGCTAGACGAAACGCCTTGATCTGATTGCTGAGACTAACGAGGTGTGGATCTGCTGGGTTCTCCATCGAATACCGACGAACAGGTATACGAGCTGGTGCTGGAGGGGCTAGACTGAGACTCTTGAGGTCGTGGATCACGTCCTGCATCGACTTGTTCTGAGCCTGTGACAGTGATTGAACCTCCTCCATGAGCGCTGTTTGAATCTCATACTCAATAGCTGCACCATATGGCAGAGTGGTGATGTCATGTCGCGCAAAAATTGGAACATCAGACAGTTGTGCTTGATAGAATCTCGAAGCTTGATAATGATCCTTTGTGCAATACTTGGATAGGTAAGAAGCCGGCAGAATCATGCGTTGTGCAGGCCTGTAGTTGATTTGATGTGCTTGTCGTTTACCCTTGGGGTCAAGACAACACAATGGATATCCACAATGATGCAAAATGTTTCGTTCGGTGATGATGTCCTCATAGTCAGAGGCTGTGAGGAAGCGAGATGCAAACTTGAGAGTATCAGCATCAACAACTCCATCACTTAGATGCTCAACAACAATGAGAACAGCCTGGTTCCCCATTGCAGGAGTCAGCTGGCCAGGCTTAGCGACAGGACCCAATGCTTTACACAGCGATAACAGAGAGTCCGAGGGCCCCGAAGGTGGTGGTTTCGTATACGGGAGGCCAGGAGTGTCAGCAAAGCCTGGGAAAATGGAGTTTCGTTGAGTAGTTGGAGCAAGTGGAGATGTTGGTTGGCTGGTAAAGGTGCCATTGGCAGTAGGGCTATGAGGAGGAGCCTGGCCCGGATCCGGGTTATCCATTAGAAAGACAGTTTGCTCTGGAGACGCCATTGTGCGGTATTTGCATGCTCTGGGAAGGCAAAAAGAACCGAGGTAGCGGAGACAGAGAAGAGAGTGAGTTTGAAAGGGATTAAGAGAACAGACAAATAGTAAGACGGACAAAACTCAGGGGGTGCGAGATGCGTTGTATAGGGCGGCGTGAGCAGAGGCGGGTAACAGCGGTCAGCTGGTTTGAGGGATGGCGGTGTGGCGGATAAGCGGGTAAAAGGCGGGGAGGTTACACTCAGCGAAACAAGAGGCGAGTAATCAGCAACAATGGTTATGACGTGGTGGGTCCAGTGGCAAACAATACAAATACACACAACAAGTAGCAACCAAAAAATTGAGCAGTACAAAATGTGCCAAGAGCCGTTTGTCTGTGGAATGGCGTAAAACTGATGAGTAACAGAGACGGAGAAAGAAGATGAAGTCAAAAGTCGATCTTGGCCAGGCGCTTATAAGCGGGGAGGGCTAGGGCTTCCCCACAGCAGGGTAGGGGCCCGTATTCGGCTAGGGTAAGGAGGTAGGGGTATAAGCTGTTGAGGAGGACAATGGAATGACTGTCATATGATTGGCTGTTTCCACTAACCTATAGATCTTTCAGAGTCATCTCATTGTACGGGGTAATAATCAGCTATAGGATATTGGAAATTGTTTTGAGTACCTTTTGGACGGCTAACGTCTCGTCATGGCGTCCTGTGATACATGCAATTTCCAATGACGTATGCTGCATCAAGGGCTGCAGTAACGAGAACCGTAACAAAGTCAACCGATAAGACGAGTGATGACGGTGTTGCATTAGAAGTTTTGTTCGTTGAAGAGTTAAGACTTCACAGATATGCCAAAAAAAAAATTCACAACTTTGAATCCTCATGACCCTTTTTATAATGGCTTTCATATCGCTATATTAACACGAATTGTGCTCTAGTGAACGGGTCAAAGTACATTGAAGGCATGCACAATAAAAGCTTCCTAGCCCCTATCAAGTAACTTTACATTGTATTCGAGGTCTAACGTTATACTATTTATACCGGCTATGAGCTTTAGATACAAGGATATGGATACACTTTTAATCTCAAGGCTCATGTTGAGTAGCCTTTACCTGGAGACTTTGATTGTATTTGGTTTTGAGTTTGTTACCATGGATCAACTACAGTCAGCCGTCGAACAGTCCCTAACTAACATACTTTGGTACCTTTGGAGTGTCATGAGTGGAGCTTCTACAGCTACTATCATCTTTCAGTAGTACAATGGGGTTTCTGCTGCTGCCAAATCCAACTTCGCTAATTCAGGTATCCCTGAGCAGGAGATAGAAGGAACCACTGCCACTCTTTGACTAAATGAGCTTCTGGGCGTATAGACTTCACATGTCTAAGTCTCTTCTGAATCTTCTCCCCACCTTGATAGTTCCAGTCGTGATCTGCCTCTTCTCTTTCCGTTCTGCGATTCTCCTAACCACCTCACCCATCTTCTGTTACAGGCGATAGGTTCAGCCCAAACCCCAATCAATTTTCGGCGACGCGCATATGATCGACAGGGACGACGAAGTTTATTGTAGTCGGTCGTTTTTGTGCTTATTGCCAGGCGCTGAGAATCCTGGCTTTGAGACAGTAGTCCAAGAAGACTTGATAAAATCTATTGAAGAGTATATTTCCTTGTCAGAACTTCCGCTCCTTAGCAATCTTGAGCTCATATACATTCTGACAGCCCTTACCTCTAAGTGCATCACGCATAAGTGCTCATTGACGGGTATCGTTACGAAGGATTATGCAAATATACAATATTTTTACCGCAAAATTCCAACTTCGCTTGTCCGTTAAGTGAACTTTTTGTAAGTCTAATTTCAAAGCCCTTAGGAAATTACCATCTGCTTGAATTAATCCCTGAACCATCACTCAACATTGATGGTTCTAGTTGTTAACAGCTTCCTTGGAGTCTAACCGAACTATTCATTTCTTCCTACCTCTTCATCCATTCAGCCATTCTTTTAACCACCTGGAGAAAGTTCACCGATATGCAGTCTGTTTCATTTTGATAAACGGATCGCCGCAGACGTTGCAGTATTCGGTGTCATGCATGTAACCTGGGGACACTGAGTCACCAGCCCATATTTCTAGAGAACCCCAATTTATCCTTAGACAGTCTCAAGCGTCTGAATTTAATAGGTCCCTACAATCTGATATATACGAGCGACTACGACCTTTTTTCTCTACCCTGATAAATTGTTGAATATTCCGTCATGCAATTTTAACTATGGTTTGTTTATACTCTTTTGGGTACACTCGCTCACCTTTCCTTTTCGGACACAGAAAGGTCAAACAAAGAAACTTTGGTTGTTTATCTTGCTGTAACGGCAACTTCGTTTCCTCTTACCCATTTCTCTCCTCCATCCATAAATTCTCGACACTGTTGGTCTGTTTCAGTTCTACACTCACTCTGTATTGTCTACCACTCTCTGGTAGGCGAGTTTTAGGATGTCTACCCAAGCAGCGCCCGAGCAGTTAACACCGCCAGCGCCACCTGCTGGTACACTGAAGAATGATCAATGGCTCGCAACCGTCGAACCGGAGAGTAAAGCTGTCAAGTTGGATCATGACGCTGCGAACTCGAAGCCTGAAGTCACCGAATCTGAAATCAATTCCACCAAGCGCAAGCTTGAAATTTCCGCTTTTGAGGAGAAAGCCCTCATTTCTAAGTCCCAGGCTGCCGACTATAAAACCACCAGCGCTGAGATCAGAACCGTTCTAACTCAACTCGACGCTACCGAAGCTCAACTCAAAGACATGGACGCTAGCCTGGTGGGTACAGCGGAGTATCATCAATGCCTCAACGCCGGAAATGAATTAAGACAGCTGCTGAAAGCTGAACCCGATATCATCGAGGCTGAACTGGTGGGTTCAGCAGAGTATCATCAATGGGTCAACGCCGTAAATGAAATAATGCAGCTACTGAAAGCTGAAATCGCAACCTTTGTATCAGAGCGCGACACCTTCAAATCGAAGCTTGACGCTGCCAATACGAAGCTTGAGCTTCAAGATGTCATATTGAAGCTTCAAGATGTCATATTGAAGCGTAGCGCTGTCATATTGAAGCGTAACGCTGTCATATTGAACGCTCTCAAATTTAAGCGTGACGCTGTCAAATCGGAGCTTGAATCGAAGCGTCACGTTTTCAAATCGACACTTGAAACTGCCATATCTGAGATCAAAGCCACCGTCCGCAAGCTTGAAATCGACATATCTGTGGAGAAGGCCGTTAGATCTAAGCTCCAAGACGCAAACGAAACTGCCGAATCTAAGAGGAAGGCCATTGACGCTTATATGCAGGAACAGGTCTCTCTCGACTATTGTGCTACTGTTTATCAATATTTTGGTCAGACGTACGAATTCTGTATGGAAGGAGACCCGTTAGTCTTTTATATGGAAGAAGACTCGGTAGATGTCGATATGACAGGAATTGCCACGTCTGCTTCTCCTACGACCGCGGACGCACCGGAAGGAAGAGCTGCCCGTGATAATGGTACAGCACTTGATGCCAACGGGTATCCAGAGAAGTTCACCCCGTGGGATAAATTTCTCCATATCCACACTTCTTTTATCAATTATTTGCACCAAAGTCTATCAGATAAGAAACTCTTCCCAAGCGTCGGTGGCGTACGATTTCTGGCCAAAGTTTTGGATAGTCAGTCGAGAGTGGTTGATAGCTCGATTGAATATATAAGGTCTGCTATCGAGGATCCCGCTAAGCAACTTGTTTCAGCACACCTTCGGGTGTCGACTAAGCTTCCTTACTCAAGAGTTTGGTTCGGTCCTTCACCAGTTGGTATTGATGAGGATAAGGTGTTTGACCCAGCCTCTATGGCCGACACGTACATTTATGGCGTCACGCTGGATGGGTCCAAGGATCTTGTTCTGGTAGGTGAACACCAGACTCCTCATGTACTTGCCGATGCGCTGCAGTCTGTTATGACGAAGACCGCTGATGAACTAACCGACTTGCTTTTGTGCTTGTATGACCCGGAGAAATACAAGGCGACACACGGAAGCAAGAGTATTGTTGATGATGAGATTGCGGCAAAGGCAATTCTCCGGGTTTACCGTCGTATGGTTAAGAACTTTGTTTCTTATGGCTATATAACGACCGGCACATGCCTTCTGCTATTGTATATCTCCCCAACCGACCCGAATTCGCTTTCCTTTCACTTCTGTCCCGGGGTACCCATCAAGATTGCAGATAGGCCCGATAAAGTGAAGCCAAATGAGATGTTGTTGTCATACCTTGCAACCCTGTGCTATTATGCTCTCAAAAAGGCTGCGCCTGAGAGACGAGAGAAGACTAAACGAGCTGCCGAGGCCAGCGAGGTTTTGGTACCACAGCAAGTCGAAGATAGGCCAAGTGATGCAGTCGGCTGCTCTACTGTTAACAAGATTCCCGGGAAGCAAGAGTATTGTTGATGATGAGATTGCGGCAAAGGCAATTCTCCGGGTTTACCGTCGTATGGTTAAGAACTGTGTTTCTTATGGCTATATAACGACCGGCACATACGCGCACAATTAGCAGATAAACGTGATAAAAAATATAGAGAAAGTGGAAGAAAATAAGCAGGAATATCAGAAGCTCAAGCTATACAATGGAGGGTTTATTGGCCTCCTCTTTACAGCTCCATTTTATTGTAGTAATAGGAGAAAACATAGAGTATTGAGGATATTACAAACGAAATTGAGCATTTCAAAGCGCACTTTTTTGGGCTTTTAGTTTCCAACCAACTTGGTTTGTTCCTTTGGATCAACCTTTCTATTTCAGGACTTTATCAATAAAATTCGCCAGTTTATAAGTGTTCGCAGCTGGGCACAACTGTCACTGCATTTGTGCACTTCACGACTCTGCCCGTACCCTGATCCATTAACGTTGAGATTGTCGAAGTTACAACTTACACTCTTAACATGAAGCCTAAAAAGACCGCCATTAGTGAGGATTCGGGCCGTGAACAGGTATTGAAGCCTCCAAATGATACGAATGTCTTGCCTGTGCCTCCATCACCCACCTCGACCGCACCCCGCGACACAAGACGACCTTCTAATGCCGAGCCTCCTACATCCTTGACTCTGTGGAACTACCTCGTTCTCGAACTCACCGACACCCATTACACCATCTTCTCACACGACCGTGTGGAGCATCTTGTCAATGTCATCAAGGTACCCTTTTATGAGGAGCGAGTCGTCATGTTTGGCGTTCTCACCTGTCTCGACTCATTTCTCCACACCTTCACCATCTTGCCTCTTCGGGCTCTCCTATCTATTTATAGGCTCGCCACTCTGCGTGCCACATCTACGGCCCGTCGTGCCGATGCTCTCAAGGGATTTATTCTTGTGGCGGTGTTTTGTGCTCTGATGCGTCTCGATACAAGCAAAATATACCACAACATTCGCGGCCAAGCTGCCATTACACTCTATGTGTCATCTGGAGTACTGGAAATCGGCGATAAGCTGTGTTCTGCCATGGGCTACGACATCATGGAATGCCTGTTCTCACTGTCAACGCTGACAAGCATTCCTCGCCTCATCACATTCACCATCATGGTGCTGCTGTACTGCTTTGTTCATTCACTTGTCATTCTATACCAAGTCATCACGCTCAATGTGGCTGTAAACTCATACTCCAATGCTCTATTGACTCTGCTACTAAGCAATCAGTTTGCCGAGATCAAGTCGTGTGTGTTCAAAAAGTTTGAGCGTGAGGAGCTCTTCCAACTGACGTGTGCTGATATCACTGAGCGGTTCCAGCTGCTCGTGATCCTTCTCGTCATTGGCGTTCGCAACATTGTCGAGGTCGACAATATCGGGGTCATTCCCGCCTCGTGGGCTGGCTGGAATCGCTGGTTAGGGGCTCTACTAGGCCCGGCTCTTGTTGTTGTAGGAAGTGAGATTGTTGTTGACGGTATCAAGCATGCCTACATCTCCAAATTCAACAGCCTCAAGCCCCGCGTATACCGTCGATTTCTCGACGTACTGGCAGTTGATTACGTGGATAACGCGTTTTCGGACCAGGTCATGACGCGTCGAACTGGGTTCCCCGTCTATCCATTAGCCCTCGTTTCGGCAAAGATGCTGCTGCAGTCATATCACATTCTTGCCGACCACGGCTCTTACTCGGCGTCATATTCTGGTGAAATGTCGTCCTTTGCGTCTTTCACGACAACCATCCCACCTGCTTGTGCTACAGGTGTTGCTGTTGACGATTCGGGAAACTTTGGCAAGTCGGTTGTTGCAGGATTCCAGTCGCTTGCTACATATCTGCCGTCATGGCTAACAGACCACATTCCTGCCAAACTGTCGTCCGTTATGAGTGCCCCGTTGTCGGCAGAATCGCCTATAGCCACGGCCAACTCTGCACTAACTTTCCTCAAGTCGTCTTCTACGTGGTTACATCTTGACGATCTTCCGTCAATGAACGTTGTACTTGCAGGGTTTCTAGCGTTTGCCGTTCTCCTCTTCCTCAAGCTGGTACTTGGTATTCTGTTACTGCGGTATGCGTCGCAGCGTCATGGACTTGTGCGACGACTGTATGCGGATGGTCGGAAAATGAGCTCTCGCGACTACGATGGCACTCCTCCTCCTGGAGAGCTTGACGAGAAGTTGCGTCAGCTCCTCTACGATCCGGATGAAGACGTTCCGCCCGTCAAGGTGCCGAACCAAAAAAGCGATGGGTTCATGGACCTTCTTAACGTGACCCGATTTCGTATTGCGTCGAAGCGAATCTGGTGATTACTGTTTCCATTTGTTTATTTGAGTTCATTCACGGGCTTGTTAAGGTCATGATTATGCTGATATGTTTGAAAAAAAAAGTAAACTATTTACAATGTCTGTGTAACCTACACGGGTATAAAGTATCAGGCGGTTCCATTGACAGGAGGAAGAGGAACAGGAGTTGAAGCAGGTCGAGGGACGGCAGTTGGGGAAGTTTTAGGGACCTGTTTAGTCTTGGATAACGTGGACACGAGCCACTGCACTCTAGGACGCGGGAGACGAAGGCGAGCAGCAAACAGCAGCACTGCTGTCAAAAATGCAAGGGATCCGGCCTGGTGAGCAGCTGCCAGAGGGGTGGGGACAACGTAGATGAGAGTTGAGATTCCAAGAGCAGCTTGCAGAGTGACAAACCCCATGGAAGCAACACCAGCACGAATCACCGAGCGAGGAACAAACGCACGGAACCGGAGTGAGTACAGATGCACACCCAATGTAGCAGCCCACGTAGTGCAGGCCATAACTCGATGATTGAACTGCACAGTAGTTGGATTCTCAAGCATGTTCTTCCACCACACATTGAACTGGGAGCCCGGGTTCGAGGCAAAGGCCGGGTTGAACATCTCCGTGGCCTTGGGGACTATAGTGTCACCCATATAAGGGAACGAGTTATAAATCATACCCGCGTCTAGACCGGCAACAAAGGCTCCAGTCATGGATGTGAAGAAGGCAAGGCAGGCTAGAGCAGTGACAACACGGCGTAGAGGAGCAACGACAGGGCTGGACAGGGCCGCCATTTCTTTAAGTGCAGCCTGTGGGTTCTTTATCCAGCGGTTTTCGCGAAGAACATCGAGTCCTGTGCTGACCATGGACATATACAGGAGGAACGCAGCACCAAGGTGGGTTGCTAGGCGATACTGGGAGACACGAGGATGCGCCCCATCGACGACAAGCTGGTGATCTAATCCCGACTTGACCATCCACCAGCCAATGAATCCCTGAAGACCCAAAAGTCCTGAAATAAGAACAAGGCGCTTGGTAGTATGGGCCGAGGTTCGTCTAGCAGCAACAAAATAGATTGCCGGGACCACAAACACAAGGCCAATCATACGCCCCCACAACCGATGGCTCCACTCCATGAAGTAGATGAACTTGTACTCATCCATGGTTATATTGGAGTTAAGTAGCTTGAACTCGGGCGATTCTCGATACAAATTGAACTCACGCTCCCAATCTGCGTCATTCATAGGTGGCAGTGAACCCGTGATGGGTCGCCATTCTGTGATGCTAAGTCCCGATTCTGTCAGTCGGGTGAGACCGCCAAGAACGACGATTCCAAACACAAGACCGGCGCTACCGACTAGCCAGTATCCTGTAGCCTTTGATGAGTTAATAGGCGGACGCTTAGACTTGATAACACCACCCACAGGTGTTGAAATAGGCGGGGCCACTATCGAGTTGAACCGCACAAAAGAACGGATCTTGATGAGTCCTGAAGCTCGTGAAGCTGTTAAAGCTCGTGAAGTAGGTCTAAGAGCACCAGAATTGACACCTACAAATGCTCGAGATCGTCCAATTGTACCAGAGCTGTGTGCTGATGTATTGTACATCGTATGAGTGCTGAAAGAACGAGTTGCAGGCCGCTGAGGTTGCCAGAAACGCATCTTCTTCATGGCTTCTGAAGTCAAATGAGACGGAGTCTGGCGCTTCACCGGCGTGGCCACGGCTGAGCGACATCCGCACGCCGAAACCACCGATGAGATGGAGCCGTTGCGCAGAAAGAAGAACTGCGACTTGACGAGTCGAGTCATTAGTGAACAAGGTAAAAGGGACGAAGCTAAGTTTTTTGATCTGAAAAAATCGAATGTTTAAATAGCGACTTGATAATTGGCGTGCGGCTGTGTGGTATAGTGAGAAGCGGATTGGAATTGGCCTTGGATATGCCAATATCAATGAATGAAAATTCATAAATTTAATAGTCTCGTTGTATTGTACTATATTTCAATGTATTTGTTGACTCTATATACACTGGTGATGAATATTGTGTGAATTTGGCTTGAAAACACCACTAGTTCGACAAAGGTTACCCGGGATTGACCATTAGATTCTCACAACTTCACCACTCTCTTCTTAATCACCAACATGCTGCTGTTCTCGTTCTTCAAAACACTTATAGACCACGAAGTACGTCTCTCATATACGTCCAAATATGTCTGTCTCTAACTCAGGTCACTGTGGAACTCAAAAATGACGTGTCGATTCGCGGAACGCTCAAGTCTGTAGACCAATACCTCAACCTAAAGCTCGACGACATCCACACGCTTGATGAAGCCAGCTATCCGCATCTCAGTGCAGTCCGAAGCATCTTCATCCGTGGCTCTGTGGTTCGTTACGTCCACCTTCCAGCTGGTGCTGTCGACACAGCGTTGCTTGAGGACGCTTCACGACGGGGTAAGTAGACGAGAGTGACAAGTGAACAGTGAAAACAGTTGTATCTTGCTAACAACAGAAGCATTGGCTCATAGCGGCAAGCCCATCATGGGCCAATGACGTATTTATTGTAGATAATCTTACGAGTTGATGCGTGGGTGTTGAGTGGTTGATGGGGTTTCAAGCTTCAAGGCTTCAGCGAGTGTTGTAACAGTCGTGAGGTGTTGTTCGAGTCATAAAGTGTTGGTGAGCCTTCAGAGATTTGTAGAGACTGCTGACAGCTCAGATGCAATGAAAGGAGGTTTGACGGCTATAGGTCCATCATGTGACGTAGACGATGTTAGACAGTCGTTTAGTCTTGAGTGCTCATGTTACCATAGACCACGTAGGTACTAGTCTTATATGTAGACAGCAGCCATTCAAAGCTCACGCTGGAGGAAGAAAGGCAGCAAACAGAACGGCCTGGGCAAGAACCCAGATGCTCGTGTACATGACAATGCGACGTCCAACACGAACTTGCGCTTGTGTGGTTCCTCCAACACAATCGGCCGTGTACCAGTAGAATAGAGGCAGACATGTCGCGATTCGCGTGATGATCTGGACATTCCACACAAAAAGAGCTGAAAGTGCAGTCAATGCTTGCACAATTGCCAGTGGAACGAGTCGCTGCGTTGATACAAACGGCGAGTCTCGTTTCAAGGACCACCAAAACGACGCATAGAGAATGAGCATTGTTGGAAGAGCAAACAAAAAGTTGGGAATGTTGTTGGCGGTCCAGTATTGCAGAAATCCAACTGACCAGTACTCGGCCTGGACATACTGGAAAATCGACGGAATGGTGTTGTTACACCACTCTCCGCGATCGGGACAAAACACCGTGTAGGCATAGATCTGAAGAACAACAATCGTGGAACCGAGTAACAGTCCTCCCACAACAAGAGCAGTATACTCCTTGGCTGCTGTCCATGGCGTTCTCAGAGGCGGCAGAACAAATCGAGGAGTTCGTGGTGTGTCAGGAGACTGTGGATGATGCCATTCGTCACTGCTACTAGCAGCCAGTGGAGTAGCTGGATCGAGAGACTTGGAAGGTTCACGCGGGCCTTTCCACAGTTTCCAGTCCTTGTACATTGTTTCTAAAAGATCATATAGAAACAGAGTTCCCCACAATAGACCATTTGACCGAAATCCACTCGAGATTCCAAACACAAATCCTGACAAAACATACCATTTGGAATGGCGAAGCAGTAAACCTATAAAGGAGAGTGCTGCAAACGGAGGCTCCGCGTAGCCTGCTACTAGGAAGATGCCAGCTGGTGACATTGCGTACAGCACGGCGGTTGTTTGAGCAAATCGCTCGGGTTTGACAGGGAACATGACGCGAGTCAATCTGTACAACAAGACACAGGCTGCGTAATGCGACAAGTTGGCGAGAATGATGCTTGTGGCAGCATAAGCAAACAAACTTGGTTCACCTGAACAACACAATTGAGTCACAGCACGAACCGTCAACCACCACAACCGACCAAAGGCCCATTCATGTTCATATACGGCACCACGCTGAGCCAAAGTCGTGAAGTACACGCTATCCCATATGGTGAGCCTTGAAACAATGCGATGAGCAGCCCATTCAAGCGACAGCTGGAACTTGGATGGTTCAGGAATTAGAATCTGTGATGAAGTATCGTACTGTGTCGGTACGACGAGTAGAATAGAGAGGAGGATCAGTTTCACACTGATCCATGCTTTAGTGACTGTTGCCAGGGGCATCGGTGGTCAATTTTTGGCGTCGTGTCATTCGTCGCAGTTGGCTCAATTGGTGAATGAGCAAGTGTCAAATGAAAGAAAGCGCCTTTTAAATGGCAGACGACACGCAAAAGGCCGTGAACTGGCGTTGAGTTGGTAAATGGTCAAGTGGTGAAGCTTCAAAAAATGCAACTATTCGCATAACCGGAAAATTTAGTGACGAAAGGGGCCATGAGACTTATACGAGGACCAAATAGGACCAGATTTACAATAACAAACAGTTTGGAAACAACTACAATACAAGATGGACTTGTTCACGTCAAAATTATCGTTATTTTTGCTGTCAAAAAGACAGGTATTACAGGTGGTTATCAACCTCCCTATACAGACACATATAGACACCATTTTACAAAACACACCTCAGTCACTGTAAGTCAGGTAACAGTAACAATGCAACTGGCCGTTCAGAACCATTGATTGTCAGAGTTACCATTACCATTGGCACCCCATTCGCTTCGAGGAGTAAAAGAAGAGGCTCCACCATAGTCAGGACCAGTAGCCTGGTTACTTGACTTATCCAACGTCAGCACAATCTCGGCAATCTTGCTTTGAAGAACAGCAATACCGCGCTCCACCACCTCATTAGGCTTCAATGACCCAATAGTCTCGACGTTGAAGTAGTATTTGTCGGGCTTGGCCGAGTAATCAAACGGTTCGTCCTTTTTGGGCTCCTCCTCCCAGGCTGTATTCTTACTCTTGGGCCACTCGGCTTCTATGCTTTCCTCGTACCAATAGTCCGTGTGACGCAGCTTGTTCCAAGGATCGTATTCAAAACCAATGGCTGCGACAGGCGACCATTTGGCATGCTCCTTGGCAATTCCCTTCTTGGCAATACACTTGAGACGCAGTTCCTGATGCTTACGAAGCTTGCAAATAAGCACACCCTTGTTCTCAGGATCAGCATATACCGGCTGTCCAATGGATTCATCACGGCCTGGCGCTGCTTCGACGGCCAAGTCCCGAGTGTATACGTCCATTGTCGCGTCTCCCGTGCAACAGGCATCCAAAGTCAGCACCACGCTACACCGCTCACAGTACTGGTCACAGGTGCAGTCTCGCGTGTACTCGAGGTCCCCTACCAGAGTTGAGTCGAGAGGAATGAGGCCAAGACGGTGGGCAATGAACTCGTCGGCCAGTACTGAAGTGTTGATTTCGATTTCCACGAGGTCGATGGCTGGATTTTGTTAGAAAGACTGTGTTTTGCGAGGCAAATGATGCTTTAAAACCAACGAAAAGCACAATAATCAACTGACATACCTATAGTGGGGATCTCGGAAATGATGGTTCGACGGATGGAGTTGGCAAGACTGGCGTTAGAAACATATTTTGACGATTGAGGCGGCTAATGGCAGACGAGGTACTCACGCTAGATCCACATCCGACATGACAAAGTCGACCTCATCTTTGGCCACGTGACGGACCGTGATTTTGGGGCCTGAATCCTGATCCATGATGACGGTGGATGTGACGGTGAAAACAGTAACAACCGGCGCCTACAACAGGAAGCTTACGAGTCAAAGTGAAATTGTCAAAATCAAGAACGATATAAGGAATATGCTTGTAGGGGTCAGGGCTCCACAGCAAATACTAGGGAGAAATGTCAGTGTGTGAGCAAAAAACGTTTTTGATATGATTGTTGAAATATCATGTAATGTCTATTTATAATGCTGTTCAGTTATGGTATGTATCCTCTGTTATTAGCACTGTGATATTCGATCATGGCTATATTGAAAGTTTACTAGCCTTCTATATATGCTCTTAAGAGGACAGCCCGTAACGTTCTATATATGCTCTTAAAGGATATCCACTAACATCCCATCCTATATAAGCTCTTAAGAGGACTCTCATAGAGCTTCATCTCACCTTCAATCCACAGCTCCCTTTTTTCCCTTTCTCACCTCTTGTATTGAGTGTTTACTATCATCTTGTCTAGTCAACTGTCACCGTGAATCATTTTTCGGCTCCTTAATAGCCCCTGAACTGCCATCCTTCAGTTCCTTCTTACTACTCCCTTACGATAAATATTCTCTTAGAGTGCATAGGAGTTGTGTGGGCCGTTGAACCCTGTAACTGAGTACTCGGTACTTCACATGCTATCATTGCACCGCTCACAGACCATTGCAATACCACCGTATAAACTCATTTGACATTTTTGATTAATAGATGGGCCTGGACCCCTTTATGCCAAGAAACGCCGTATGAAAGTTAACCCAGTTGTAGTGGGTCATCGCCTCGGTCATGGCAATTGCCGACCTCATGTGACCCGGCTGAAACTTTAACCCCATTAGTCCGATTAGTGTGAGAGGTCTAGACTCGCCGTTGTCTGCTCTACACTGTCAACTCTCAAAACCTATCAACCAACTAGTGCTATACAACACGTACATTTCTGCTCTCGCCACCTCATTCCATAACAGCCCACTTGTGTCCACAGATCCGCCGTCTCTCACCACCGGATGCCCCGGCCCGAAGTCGCTTATCCGCCTTGACTAATATCCTATCCCCGAAGTGCATATGCAGTTACTAACATTGACTAAAAGGCACATCCCTGCAGCTTTGATGGGTGGTCTGTTTAGTTGCCATTTTGCCTTGGTAACTTACCGGCACGATATAAAAGAGCTCGAATCCGCCGGGGGTTTTATGTTTCCTTTCTTCCTTCTACTCTTTACCACTTTTTATATGTCTCGATTTGGTCTACAACTTGAACACCATCGGTTTGATCCGTTGATTAGGACCGTGAATAGTGCTTGAGATTCGATACTTGGTCATTCATTCAATTGATAAATACAATGTCTACACCACCAGAGACCGTTTCTGAGGACTCTAATCAGGTCCATTCAATGTCTCGTGAAGTGGGTGAGAAGATCATGGAGTCCCCGTCGACGGGAGCCCCGGACGTTGAACCAGTTACTGTTGATGGACATGCACCACAAAACTTGTTTGCTAAAGACATCGAGAACATGCCCGAGGCCACCATACAACCCACACAAACTTCACACGCATCTCGGCGCAGCTCAGCATCCTCGTTTGTGCCTCCCAAACTGTCCAGAACCCGTCATCTCGTGCTCATTCTTGTCATGATGTCTGCTCAGCTCATGACGCAGATTGGCGTAGGCCAGGTCCTGGCTCCCATCTACTATATCAGCGATTACTTTGGTGAATCTAACCCGGGAAATCAGGCTTGGTATCTTGCTGCATATTCTCTGACCGTTGGAACATTTATCATCTCGGCTGGCCGCCTCGGCGACATCTATGGCCACAAACGCATGTTCCTATTCGGCTATGTGTGGTTATCGCTATGGTGTCTACTGGCTGGCATCTCGCGGTACACCAACTCCATCTTTTTTGATGCTTGCCGCGGTCTTCAGGGCATTGGTCCGGCGTTTTTGATGCCAAACGCAATGGCCATTATTGGCAAGACATACCCGCCAGGCCAGACTCGTAACATTGTGTTCTCCTTCTTTGGTGCCTGCGCTCCTGGTGGGTTCATGCTTGGCGCCACGTTCAGCTCTATATTTGCCCAATTTGCTACTTGGTCTTGGGGATTCTGGTCTGTGGCCATTGCTGCTGCTTTTATGGTCGCTGTAGCTTATGTCACCGTTCCTGCGGATGAACAAATCCGTCGTGATCAGAAGTTCGACTACCTAGGCGCCTTCACGGCCATTGGAGGCCTTATTCTGATGAATGTGGCTTGGAACCAGGGCCCATCTGTCGGCTGGCAAACTCCCTATGTGTACATACTGCTCATCATTGGTGCAGTGCTCATGGCAGCATTCATCTTGGTAGAGACCCGAGTCGCCGAGCCCCTCGTTCCCATCAAGGAGATGTCACCCTCTATCATTCGTGTCATGCTATGTGTTGCTGCAGGCTGGGGAACCTTTGGCATCTGGGTCTTTTATGCTTGGCAGTTTCTACTGCAGCTTCGTCATCTGTCTCCTCTACTGGCAACCGCTCAATTCAGCGTCTGCGCCGTCATGGGGTTCGTTGCTTCAGGCACCAATGCTTTACTGCTTTCAAAGAATACACCTACGTCGATCCTCATGGTTTTGGCCATGCTGGGCTTTTGCATCCCGAGTATTCTTCTGGCGACCATGCCTATACATCAGACATATTGGGCCCAAACTTTTGTCATGGCCTTTATAGCTCCGTTTGGAATGGACATTTCATTTCCTGCTGCTACCATCATGATGAGTAATGCTGTGCCTAGACACCGCCAGGGCATTGCTGCCTCGCTCGTGTCCACCGTTGTCAACTACTCCATCTCATTGGGACTAGGTATTGCTGGAACCGCTGTGTCGCGTATCTCTCCGGGTACAGACGAGGCTTCTTTGCTCAAAGGAATCCGTACTGCTGCTTATGTTGCAATTGGTCTGTCGGGATCAGGTATTCTTATTTCTCTTTATGGTGTATGGTCTGAGCGTCGCATGGCCCTGCGTCGTCCGCAGTCAGACTCTGACGATGACGAGTAACTGGGAATGCAATGTTATCGCAGCACTCTGAGCCTCGTAATGTCCTGTTCATGAGCATTCTTTCGTACTCATGAGCAGTATTTCGTAGTGTTCATTGATCCTATTGTCATGAGTTCATGATCCTATTGTCCTGTTCATGATCCTGTTCGGACCTTATTTTTGTATCATCCATACTAATCATTAAACTATTTAAGCGTGTTGATACCAAGTTTTTGAACGTGCTCCCCACTTGGTACGAAGCTGAAACTGCGTATAAAGACTACTCGGGTTATTCACGTGTGGGATATACGATGTATAAGCCCTTATCTTGCAGATGTTGCATTATCAAGCATCATGAACTCGGCATGCACATTTTGGAAAGCGACGAAACTGCATTCTTCATATAAAACTACACTACTTGTTTATAATTTAATAGTTGTTTTCGAGTTGTTCAACGAGTAGCTCACTTTATTAATCATTATAAGGCGGTGCGTCAGTTCCGCAGCCTTCGTATTGCCAGTCATCGTATTACAACCACTATACGAATGTATATATATATATATACACTTATCAACGGCCACTGAACAAATTGCTTAAACAGATTACACTCCACTCTACTGCCGACTATCTCCCCTCTTGACTGTCAACCATGAACCCACTCGACCTTCCTGAGCAAATGCCTGCTGTTCCTTACTACATCATGTACAAGATTCAGCAATATGAGCCCAAGCGAGACACAAACAAGAAATCAGCAGTACCTATTGCACCTATTACACGTTCAAAGTCATCCAAAATGTGATTGTTTGATGATTGTATCTGAATATTACTTGCGTATTTAACAGTGACTGTTCATCTCTACTTTATATGGGGCCAGCACCTTCACGAGTGACTTGGGTCACAGACAACTGGCCTCAGCAGGATCTTATTGTTGTTACTTTGTAATTACTTTATTATGGTTATTTTATAAGTTGACTTAGTAATTTTATATCAGTGTCTGGTTGTTGGTTGGTTGGTTGGTTGGTTGGTTGGTTGGTTGGTTGGTTGGTTGGTTGGTTGGTTGGTTGGTTGGTTGATTGGTTGATTGTTGCTGAACTTCGCCTACAATCGCAGAATAAAGCCTCCATAGTAAGCAAGAACTATACCAACTATACCAACTTTTTGCTACACATCACTAATTACTTGGAAATTGTTTCGAATAAATGTTAATAAACCTTTGGACATTTACCATCTACCCGATGATGTCAATTCCATATGATGCTGGATAACTACGCACCACTTCCGGATTCTAAGACTCTAACTCATCCTTATCCAACTAACAGTCTCGACAATGCTCAGAGTCAGTGAGATAGATCGATGTTCTAGTATTCAGCCTTGATGAAATCGTATTACAACGTCTAAAGGTTCACCAGAACTTGTATATTTGATCTTCTGATACTGAACAATTTGACAGTTCTATAATCCAACTCATAAGGTGTGCTATCACCGAATGGCGAATATCACCAAGTGGAGAACCCAGAGCAGCGCGCAAAACAGATAACTTGGTAATCATCCCCCTGAGCTTGCAAAACCATATATAGTCCAGATTCACACGTAGCCCCTAAATTGCTGTCGTGCGGTGTCGTTTCGTGCAAAGGTAATGCAAGTTTCTGAGGTACTGTTTGAAGTTCGCTACTCGATGATATTCGCCATTCGCTGATTAAACACGTTAACCATCATTCAACTTCTAATCTAATCATCATTCGAACTTCTCATTCAACTTCTCATTCAAATAGAACACTTCAAAAATAACAATGCATCCTTTATATGCTACAAATTGTTACCTGGTTTCCACAACGGTGCGGAAACACTTCTATGTAACAATTAAAGCGCACACGTTCAGTCCAGTTGCAATCCAATCACAACTTGGCCCGCGACGATGGAGCAGGCACAATGTCGAGCTGTCCTTCCTTGTATAGCTCGTCAATGAGCGAGCGGAAATGCTTGGCAGCTACAGCACGCTTCACCTTGAGCGTCTGGGTCAGCAGGCCATTCTCCACTGATAGAGGCTCAATGAATAGAGCACCGTTACGCATTCTCTCAAATCCTTGAAGCTCATTGGGCTTGATGGCACTGTTGATAGCACGCAGAGTGGCCAGTCGCACCTCGGGGTTACTGAGAGTCGACTCCAATCCCTTGAGATCCGTGGGCTCAAAGTGCTTCTTAAGTAACTTGGACACAAATGGTGCAAAAGCGCCAGGATCAACACCAACAATACCAACCAAAAAGTTCTCGGTTGAGTCTCCGTGAAGGAAGAATTGGCCAATTAGAGGCGACCGCATCATGTAAATGTTCTCAATCTTCTCGACAGCAACGTACTCTCCCTGAGACAGCTTGAAAAAGTTCTTGACACGGTCAATAATGAAAATACGACCCTGCTCGTCAACCATGCCCACATCACCAGTGTGGAACCATCCGTCCTCGTCAAACGCCTCAAGAGTCTTTTCGTTGTTCTTGTAGTAGCCGGAGAAAATCTGCGGGCCACGAAGCATGATCTCTCCACGCGGGTACGGCTTGTCATCAGCAGAGTATCCAAGATCTGGCACGTCACGTAGACGCATTTCAGTGGTAACACCAATGGCACCACACGATCCACAGTTGGTCTCACCGGGCTGCGAAACACACACTCCCGACAACGACTCGGTGAGTCCGTATCCCTGCAGAAGCTCCAGTCCAAGCGTCACCTTGAGGAACTCCACAACGTCCTTGGCAAGAGGAGCCGAACCCGATGTGAGCAGCGACGTATTGTTAAACCCGAGCTTGGTACGCACCTTGTTGGACCACACACGATCCCACAGAAAGTGGTTAGGAGATCCAGTGGCGCGGAGGTGGTTGAGTTTAGCAGCATAGGCCTTTCGCGAAATAGCACCAGCCAGTCCGGGAGCCTCAATGGTCGATTGACGCAATGCTGCGGCAATTCGGTTGTGGATACGCGGCACAAGGTTGGCAGCAGTGGGCTTGAGGGTGAAGATGTCGCCAAGCAGCTCGGTCAGAGGTCCGTGGGGGAACGCAGCAGCAGTTCCGCTACCAATGGCAAACATCATACTGACACGCTCATAAATGTGAGCAAGGGGCAGGCACGACATGATGACGTTCTTCTCGTCAGGAGTGTAGACGCTGTAGCGGCAGAAGACAGCAGCGGTGATGAGGTTTCTCTGGGTGATGATAGCACCCTTGGGGTTACCGGTTGTTCCCGAGGTGAAGTTGATCGAGTAAATATCGTCGGGCGTGGGGGGAGATTCAGGAACAGGGTTGGTTACGCCAAGCTTCTCGACGTCACTGAACGAGTAAAGGGCAAGACCCACATCGTTGGCCCAAGATCCGAGGAGAGCACGCTTCGACTGGCCCTCGAGCTCGTCATAGTACGGGTTGTCTAGAGGATCGTAAGAGATGACGGCCTTGAGGTGAGGCAGCTTGGACTTGAGACGCAAAATCTTGGGGATGTTGGCCATAGACACAAATACCACGGGGCACTCGCACAAGTTCAAAATGTACTCCGAGGTATCGGCGCCCAGCGTGTCGTAGAGAGCAACATTGGGGATTCCAAGGCTTTGACAGGCTAGATCAGACACAACCCAGTTAGCAGAGTTGGGGCCGTACAGGGCGACAATGTACTTGTCGGCAGGCACCTTGCCAGCCAGATCACGTGCAATATTGGCGACACCAGAAGCAAAGTGAGATCGACGGGCCGCAATCTGCGCATACGTCTCAAACTTATATTCGGACCAGGTCTTGGTGACGGGGTCAAAGTGACGTTCACCCAAGCAGGGCCAATCGGGGCGCTTAGTAGCCACGAGGCGGAAAGCATCATACATGGTGTTGACGGCCGGGTGGTACTTGGTGATTAGGCGGTCGGTCGAGGCAGCATTACGATAGACTGCAGAGTAGCCTGGTTTACGGGACCCGGGAATAGGCACGGCCTGGGGTTTACCGTCGGGCTGGTAGCACTTTGGCGGGTCAAACAGCAGTGCGTCAGCGTCATAGTCGACGAGCTCAGTGGGGAAAGAGCCCAATCGGCGTACCACCTCTTCGGAGAACTGAGACGAGTTGGTTGTCATGATTGATGTGTGAGTAGAACCAATTCACGACCAAGCAAGCGATTGCAGCGTAAATTAATTCGTTAAACGGTCAGTGACAACAAGTTAATAAAGTCGCCGTGAACAAAAAGTGACGAACAACAAGATGAGGCGGGATAGACTTGGGGGTGGGGGGGGGGTCCGCCCTTTTATAGTTCATCCCCCCGCATCTGAGGGGGGGGAGGGGTTGCAGGACCGGTAGGTCCCGGTTAGGGTGAGAGCGGGGTGGAGGGGGGGGGGCACTGGGCGGGGCAACCAACGGGCGGAGACGACTGGCGGGGACACCTGGCTGTACAGCGAGACACCTGGCGGACCAACGGGCAGGGAAACTGACGGCTTTACACTGTTCGGACAGTAACACTTGCACTATCCCATAACTTTGTTTTGGGCCCTTGTTCACTGTTATTTTGACAAACTCCGGGTCCCGGTTTGGATAAATCCGACGCGGGTACGATGCATGAAGATTTCGGCACTATGCGGCGTTATTCCGCGGGAGCGTGGAGGCCCTGACAGCAGTAGATGCCGCACAAAAGCAAGGTCAACAGGGAATATACACAGCACGCCCATTGGGACTGTTAATACGATTGTTCCGCGTATCTCCAGCCACTTTGCACCCGTGTTACAGGACCAATTGATGGCAATATCACCGTCTACCCGCTACTCGGGTTTCGGCCCGGCTGTGCACCGCGGGCTGGGGTAGTTGCCGAATCGGTCCAGATTCGGTAGATGATGAGCCCGAAGCCGGTGGGCGAAATGAACTATTGGCACCAATACGAACAAGGAAACAAGTCACAACAACCCAAAATATCGCAAGGTTTCGGGTAGATTCGGCTGCACTGTTGTACTAGTCGGACACTCATATCTCCGACCTGCTTATACCCGAGTATGGCCTCCTTTTTTGCCCTTTTGACCGTCCCCTCTAACTTCTGTGGAGGAATATGCAGGGCAATTAGGCAATGAATAATCACAGATACACGACATTGGTATTGTTGCGTGATATGAGCCGCTCATCATGATCCAATCGTGTACCATCCTTGAAGTATACGAAATTGTAAGTATACGACAACAATGTACGAGTGTTAGTCAAAAAGACGGTGTCACCATTGTGAAGTCCATGTATCTCCCCAAGTTGAGTCAGATCGAGACCTGTACCTCACTCGTGTACTCACTCTGTAATTACTCTGTAGTCAACTCACAAATCAAGCAGTAAATCCACGCAATCAACTCATAATGAATTTGTAATCAACTGGTAATCAACTCGTAATATACTCGCGTCAAGTACAAAAAGTTTACTGCGACCTCTACTACTAGGTATACGATAATGACCTAAGTATACGAAGTAATTTATTCCGGATTGACTCATATAAGATTTGGAACGTGATATGGTGTATCCTGATAAGAGAATAATCGAGTAGACGGGTTTATAGCCCGTGTTATAGCCCGTGTTATAGCCCGTTGTATACTTACTTCAATAGTAGCATCCAGCCAAACAGATTCATCTTGGCAGGGTTAGAACCCGGTTATACCCTAATACACATCTTAAGAGCGCCGTTCTGCACCTGCCTATTTGGGCAGAGTACCTAGCCCTGGAACAAACTGCGCGCCGCTATTCTATTAGCAGTCACGTCTTTCCTATTTAGGTACGTCCCGGTCCCACATATACGCAGTGACTCCCACTGCCACCTCTAAGGTCCCACCCCATATCCTGAAATCTTTCGTTTCTTGTCTAATCCATCATCAGTCAAAATGCCCAAGGGAAAGCCTAGAGGACTCAACGCTGCTCGTAAGCTGCGCACCACCCGTCGTGACAACCGATGGGCCGACCTGTCATACAAGAAGCGTCTGCTTGGAACCGCCTACAAGTCGTCGCCCTTTGGAGGTTCTTCGCACGCCAAGGGAATTGTTCTCGAGAAGATTGGTGTTGAGGCCAAGCAGCCCAACTCTGCTATCCGCAAGTGTGTCCGTGTTCAGCTCATCAAGAACGGAAAGAAGGTGACCGCTTTCGTCCCCAACGACGGTTGTCTCAACTTTGTTGACGAGAACGACGAGGTTCTGCTGGCTGGTTTTGGTCGTAAGGGAAAGGCCAAGGGAGATATCCCCGGTGTGCGATTCAAGGTCGTCAAGGTTTCTGGTGTTTCTCTGCTTGCTCTGTGGAAGGAGAAGAAGGAGAAGCCCCGTTCTTAAGCGGTTTTTGTATACTTTTGCACTACAAACCTGCCGAGGCTATGAAAATGAGCGCAATGCTCACATGAATGTATACAATAAAGCATTTGCTAATTGGAGATGAATAGATGAGGGGGAGTCTGAAGCAGTGACGATATGGTAGTGTACGATGTGCCGAGCGACGGTATGAAGGAGTGATGATATGGAGGAGTGACTGTATGGTGGAGTTCCAAGGTGATTGTAGTGCAGTAGTATAGAGTATCAACGCGACTGTACTCAAAGCCATATGACATGAAATCTTCAAGTCTTGGAGTCTGAGTTCACCAGAGATCTAAATGGCCTTAAGAGCTGAGCCTTAATCATTGAGCCTTGAGCCTTGAGCCTTCCTTGAGCCTTGAGCATTAGCATTAAAGCCTTAATCATTGACTCTTGAGCCTTGAGCCTTCATCTTATGCCTTCAGCCTCAAGTCTTGATCTTACATGCTAAGGAATGACTAACTGAACAATTAAACATAATTAAAGCCTTCCAGTTAACCCTTTGTATTCATTAAAACTTAACAAAGTGTAAAAAACCTTTGGTTTCACTTCAACTACGGGTCATTCCTTAGACTTGCTCAACTAGATCAACTGTCAAAATCAAATCACCCAATATACCCTTTCTAAATACGCTCGGACCACAATCGATCTAAATAAAATAAAAAAGAATATCAGTTGGTTATAGCTTAAGACCTCTCTCTCTCTTGCAACAGCTCGTGCATAATGCAAAAAAATGCGAACTCTGCGGATCGAACGCAGGACCTTCAGATAACAAGACTGATGTTTGACTTCAGTCTGACGCTCTCCCAACTGAGCTAAGTCCGCTGTATTCGAATATGTTAGCGCATAGGCCCGTTATCCCCGTTGACTCGTCTCTTGATTCGTCCCTTACCTCCTTACCTTATTGGATCTACATCTCGTTCGATCTATCAGATTGACACATCTCACTCGTCTCCTTGTTTACAACATGCTGTCAGCTCGTCTCATCCCTTCCCACGTGCTCTCGACTCGTCACTATTAGCAATGACCTATCAATGTCAACAACAGCTCCTCGCCGGATTAAGCCATCCGCCTCGTCACCTTTGACCTTCTCCAAAGTCTATATAAACCCCTAGGTTCCTCCCTTATCTAGCAAGGGAATTGGATTCTACTCTCACAGACTAAATCCTATTCAGTTATACTCGGTATCTCCTCTTAGCGCACTCATCCGCTAACAGAGTTGTCATTTTTCAAACACATGCTGATGTGGCTCCAATCTGTTTATGGGTCATTCTGGTCCTGTCTCTACTAATTGCAATTGGCTCGTTAATATCAACTTTTATCTTATCAATTGGCTTTGTATCAATATACAGCGCGTATATAAGTCTGTTTTACCGGTTATTTCTCTGTTTTGATTCTCTCATCTATTACTTTACTGTCCTACTGAGATCTCACCACCCGTTCCCTCATCGGATTCGCCGATCCAATCGACTCTTTACAATTCTTTTATTCACAATTCATTTTTCTTATCTTTTTATCTTTTTATCTTCTTATCTTCTTTTCTTCTCTTCTCCTCTCTTCTTTCTTATTTCCTCTTCTTCCTTCCTTCTCCTCCTCCTCCTCCTCCTCCTCCTCCTTCTTTCCTCTTTTCCTCCTCATCTTGACTCACTTATCTGCCCTCACCCTTCTGCCTAATCTACAGATCTAAAGGTGGGCGGGAACACTTCTCCACGTTTTCCATTCACCTCAACTTCCTCTTATACACTTTCCTGGTATCGAGTCGTACCTTGTTGGTGTCGCCTATAGAGTTATCCACGCGCCAATTCCGTGGACTATCTTACTCGGGTGCGGTTCAAGTAGTGCTTACACTGTTTGACTAGGAAGTTGTGGATATCAGAGCCCTTTGATCGCTGTTTTGTCAAACAGATTCTGGTCAAACCGTCGTAGAACCGGCTCGAATCTAGAAAAAATACCCGTGATCTCGTCCACTTACTCGACATCGACTCTAGTTAATGGCTCCAATGAACACCAAAACACTGTCAACGGCCTCGAAAGCGGAATCAGTTGCTCAACAGCCACGACCGAAGACTACCAGACCATTCTACACCCGGAACCGCCGCAACCGACCGTGCGATGGCTGTCGACGTCGAAAAACTCGCTGTGATCGTCCTACGGACTCAAAGGTGTGTCTTGTGTGCTCACGCCATGGTGAACCGTGCACCTATGTCATGAAACTCATCCGCAATCGCTCAAGTTCTGTCTCGGAAAGCATGGTTCCAGAGTACCCTGGTGGATCCACTTCTGGTGGTATTGCCGGTAGTACTGTTGATGCCACTGTTTCTGATGTCACTGCTGCGTCTGGTGCCGCTGGAGCTGCGGGAACTGCTGGTGCTTCTGCTCCCCTGTTACCGAGAGGTTCTCACCTCGGAAACTCTCCGAACCAGCCAGTAAGCACTACTCCCGCAACCGGGATGAGTCCTGGCATTGTTGAAACACATCGTCAGTTCCTCAAATCCGCCGGATCACCTGCCGACCCAACTCCTCCCTCGGTCAAGAGCGAGAGCGAATCTCCAGGTTCAACTCAGGGTGCCCCTGACGACCAGGCAGTTGACACGGTGGGTGCATCTCAGGTCTACCAGCACATGTTCCTGTGTATGAATGAGTACTACTACTGTAAACTCATTGAGATCCCGTGTTATGGAGGCAACCTACAATGGCAATTGACTTCACTAATAGGCCGCGAGCGCTTCCTCATCCGTGAGGGCCAATACCTACGTCCAGTGGCTCCAGACACCACATTCCTCATCACCAAAGATGATGACCTCGACCAAGACTCAAAGTACTTTGGCATAATATCGTCACTGGTCCAGCCCTACTCGGACCAACTGCTGGCTCTTTACTTCCAAATGGTTCACAAAGCATACCCCATTATCCACAAGGAGTCCTTTTTCTGGAAACACAAGCAGCGCATTGTGAATCCCGCTCTACTTGGCGCTATGTACCTGTTGGCTATGGATTGGTGGCACTATGACCGTGTTTTGGCATCGAAGAACCGGCCAGACACTTCGAAACTTCGACAACAAACGCTCGAGTGCTACCGCCAGATGCTAGGACGTCCCCGCCTGTCAACCATCCAAGCAGGAATCCTCCTTCTGCAAAAAAAAGCTGACTTTTCTCAAGTGAATCGCGACACCGAAGTGTGGTCTTTCACCTCTGAGCTCGTAGCTACGATGCAGACCATTGGTCTGCATCTCAATTGCAGCAATTGGAGCATTCCATCCTGGGAAGTGCCTCCTCGTCGAGCTCTTGCTTGGGCCGTCTACATGCAGGACAAGTGGACATCTATCTTTCAGGGCCTACCCTGCCGCATTGCGGACTCGGAGTGGTTTGTAACGCTTCTAGACATTGATGATTTCGAGACGGACCCTCATAATATCGATGCCAACTCTCCCGGTGCTCTATCAACCGATAATGGCGGCTTGTTTTTAATAGAGATGGTGAAGCTGACAGTTATTGTGTCCAAGGTCATGTCAGTTTTTTATTCTCCTCAAGGAAGGGCCATGTTGAACGAAGAGCCCATCTCCATTGTCTACGACACGGCACTGGCTCTGCGTCGCGAGCTACTAGCCTGGTTTTATCAGCTTCCAAAAGCCATCACGCTCTACAACACGTATATGCCGTTGCAGGCCAAGGAGCTGACGTCGTACGGTTACATCATTGCATCGTATTTTGCCGCTGAATGTCTCATTCTCAAGGTGGTTATTCGCGCAATTTCGTTTGCTCCCGCAGAGCAGGTACCCGCCGATCTAGTCAACGAATGTCGGCAGACGGCCATCCAAGTTGCTGCTGAAGCTGTCAAGTTTGTTGCCGAGCTCAAGTTGGATGCTCTAGAATCCTTCTGGATTCAACACTCTAATGATTGTATTGTTGAAATCGGTTCGTTCATCTCATTATTACAGGTGACTGCTCCTCCCAACCAGGAGGATGCTATTCGCAGTATGAAGGAGACATTTAGATGGCAATTGCAAATTGCTTCACGAACCTGTTGGAGCATGAAGGATGGATTACAGCGACTTGAGAGCTTGACTTGGAAGTTTGCAGACAATATCGATCCCCCATCTTTGGCGCATCTAGTCATTCAGGAGGGCAACAAGTCGGCTCAGCTGAGTACTGTTGAAGAAGGTTCGATGTCGGATCCCCGTGAAGATGAAGGACCGCGCTCGTCAAGCAGTCAACCCGAATTCAACTCCTCAGCGTACAATCCTTCACCATCAGAGCTCCAGTTTGATACACCCAATCCACATGCCATGAGCATGTTTGATTCGTATGTTCATGATGGGCCTCAGCATTTTGATCAATAGCCTTTTTTATAGATGCCTGTGTATTATATATCTTTACAATAACGTTATAGATGATGCATTATTTGGTTTCGTTATCACGTTTCAAGTGTCATAAATATTCGTGTCTTCACACAACAGCAGTAGCAGTGGCTTTGCCTTGAGGAGCAGCAATCTGAGTACTGTTAACCTTCGTTGCGAATCGTAGAGATGAGATGGTCTCGTTGATATGGGGCTCTAGAGGCGAAACGTTGACCATCATGAGAGTCTTGGAGTTGCCGCTTAGCGAGTATTGAAGCAAGTATGTTAACTTCGAGTTGCGGAACGGCACATGTGTAGACTCTTTGGACGAAGACCCCAGCGCGTAAATGACATCTCCAAGGTAACTGAGACTCTTGTTAATGGCTTGTGTTTCCTTGAGTCGAGCACCTGTTGCTTGGGAATGCGCCAGACGCTCTGAACCGGCCAGATCAACAAGGTTCAGTGTTCCTTGACAAGAATGGCCTGTTGTGGCATTGTGACCATAGATACGAACAATGAACACGCTGTGGGATCGCGAAGAGCGATCATTGGCCTTCGTTGCTGCTACGCGACGGTTGCTTGAAGCTTTGGCAAGAACAGCATGGACTGTAGCAGGTGAGTCAAGCGTCACAACAGACAGGTCGGTGACAGTTGTTTTGCGTTCCTTGGGATCATGGCGGATCTCAAGCTTCGCTGACCCTTCCGAATAGCTCGAGGCCAAAAGGTCATGGAGCGTCTCGTTGTAGATCTCAACAAACTCGCCAGTGAATGAATACTCCCACCCTTTATCTTTCAGCGAATCTGCTGCTGCAAAGATCTGCTGCACAGTACGTGGAATCATTCCGTCGTCAGACATCATTGTGTGGGTCTTTCCCGAGCCCGTCTGACCATATGCAAAAATACAAACATTGTAGCCATCCAACGCGCTCTGCACGAGCTGAGAGATTTCCTCAAACACCTCCTCGTTCGTTGATTGAGGCGTGAAGACGTGGTCAAATGAAAAGTGATGCAGTTTGGGCACGGCAGCACCGGTCATGACCGACTCGCTAGTGGATGTTCGCAAAAGAATCTCTCTACCCTCGACATCCTGATCAGGAAACGAGAACTCGGCAGGCTTCTCTTCGCGTGTCTGCTCTGAAGCAAGCACAGGACGTACTCGGCAAAACACTCGGATGTTTCCTTTGAGTTCCTGGATCTGGTTGTGCAGCTTTCTACGGATCATCTCCTCCTTGAGCAGCTTTGCTTTGGCTACCTCACACTGCTCTTCGGCTATACGCATGCGAGCCTTCATGTCTGACGTTTTGATATTTTGGTCATCGAGAAGATGCTCCAGCTCACTGATGCGTGCTTGAAGAGTCTTTGACGTTGTTTCTTGGTTTGCAGAGTTGGCAGACAGCTCAGCCAGAGTGTTTCGCAGCGATTCGGTCTCGACACGCTGCGAAGCGTACTTTTCGCGGATATCTTCGAGCTGATTGCGAAGTTCGACAGCTACTTTGTTGGCAGCTTCTAGGCTCGCTTCGAGTCTCAGCTTCTCTTGTGTATGTGACAAGGTGGCCTGCTCAATTGCTTGTCGAGCAGCCTCCTGAGCAGAAGACTCGGCAGCCTTCTTCTGGGATGTCAATTGATGACGTTCCTTTTCAAATTGAAGTGTTAAAGCCTCGGCCTGATTAGCAAGCTGGGCCTGAAGATTCTGCCTGTGTGCAATGCTATCGCGCTCGTATTGAGCATGAAGAGTCTCAAGCTCTGCAGTGAACTGCTGTTGTTGTTGTTGGCGAAGTAGCATCTGACTAGATCGTTCCTTGTCGAGTTCCTCGGTCAATTTGCGGTTGAACTCAGCAACACGGTCTGTTTCAGCTAGTCGTAGTTGTTGTATCTCGTCATAGGCCGTCTGAAGTTGGAAACGAAGCTGTTCTTCACTATCAGAACGTTCAGCATAGATTGCACGTAGTTGTTCATGATGTGCCTGACGCTCAGCATCCAACTTATCGCGGAGATCGGCTGCTTGATCATGTAGTTTACTCTTCTCAAGCCCCCATTCAACAGCGTCAGTTTTGAGTCTTGCAATCTCTGCTTCTAGCTTATCACGCTGGTCAAGCCGTGTTTCAAAACGAGCCACAACTTCATCAACTTCAGCTGGTTTCGAGGAGGCCAGAGCACGCGAATTGGGTCGTGACGACCGGTCAAGAGACGAAGAGGCCGAGCGAGCATTAGCCGTCATGGACATAAGAGTACGACCACGTGTTGAGCTAGTAGGTCGTGAAGAAGCCACGGGGATCATTCGAGATTCGGTTCTCGAATCCTTGGAATTAGCACCACGAGAGTCTCCAAACTTACGAATCACCGATGGAGCAGGAAGACCTTTTGCTACGGGGATTCGTGTAGTTGGTAGCCCTGGAGGGGGCATATTCTCAATGTCCTGAAGCTCCAAATCCATGGTTGAAGTAAAGGTCGAGAAAGCTAGCAACAAGGAAGTGGGAGTTAAGACTGAAAGTGTCGAAACACAACGAAGGAGCATAGAAATAAGAAGGGACCATTAAAGACCCCCCCCCCTCCCCCAGGCCAAATCGAGCCCAAACCGCTATACGTCAGGGTACGGGTGCAAACAGACAGTTGCCACAGCAACAGAACTGCGGCAGGTTGTCTATGCGGCTCAAAAAGATAAATTGGAAAAATGTCCAAAATTTCCATGAAGTCTTCCAACATTTAAAAAGAAGACCGAAAAGTCGTGGGAAAAAAAAAAGAAGATGGCAGCAGTTAAAGGAACCGTCAGAGCCAAGAGGTTCAAGGCTGAAAAGCCTACACAAAAGAAACAGCGACAGGATGTGGACGAAGAGTCTTCAGACTCAAGTATAAGCTCGTCGGAAGAAGAATCTGGAGAATCGAGTGATGAGCTTGAAGAAGATGGTGAAGAGCTGGATGAGGATATTGATGATGTTGAGGATGATGATGATGAGTTTGATGTTGAATCGGAATCGGAATCAGAGGTTACTGGTGCCGATAAATACAAGCAGGCGTTTTCGCATGCGGTTTCTGCGATTCTTCAGTCCAAGATCAAGGCTCATGATCGAGACAACCCGATTCTAGTCCGATCTCGTAAAACGGCCAGAGATTTGGAAAGTTCACGACTCGATGCCAAGGCACGGCGTGCTCTTTCTGCTCAGAAGAAGATGTCGCAAGATAAGGACCGCGTGCGCAACGTTCTTCCAGATAATGATGATACTGCTCGTGAAGTTCTCGAGCACGAGAAGCGACTTCGTGGTGTGGCTCAGCGCGGTGTTGTACGTCTATTTAATGCCATTCTGGCCAGTCAAAGTGCTGCTCAGACTGCTTCTCAGCAAAAGATTCTTGGAGTCACCAAGAAGGAGGAGCAAGTCAATGAGATGTCTAAAGACAAGTTTCTTGAGCTTATTCGAACGAGCGGTTCTAAATGAGCTGTAAGTGATGCAAATTTCCAGTATCAATTCTGAACCCTCTGAGTACAGTTTTACATTGTTGCTTTGCTGGCTATTGTTGGAAGATTTGTTCATGAGAACTGTGTCTGTGAATTAATCTGTCTATTACTATTGAGACCTCCATGAACTGATATCTCCACTACTTGAGACTTCACAATGAACTGGCTTGTCAACCAACTTGAGACTTCACAATAAACTGGCTTGTCAACCAACTTGAAACTTCACAATGAACTGACTTCTCAGCTACAATGAACTGACTTCTCAAATACTTCAACTTGAAACTTCACAATGAACTGACTTCTCAGCTAGTTGACCACGACTTGAGACCTCACAATGAACTGACTTCTCAAATACTTGACCAGCTTCTCAACTAATTAAGACTTCACAACTAACTGACTTCTCAGCTACTTCTCAACTGCTATTGAACTGACTTCTCAGAATCATCTATTACAGTACTTTTGGTCTCATGAACAAAACTTCGTCATGAATCTCATCAAAATCCTCGTCTATTCTCTCTACATTGACATCTTCACGACCTATCATAAAACCTCCCACGGTATCTATTCATAATATTTACATGCATTTGAGAAATGAGTCCAAAATAGTCATTTAGAACTTAACTCAAAATCGCGGGCCTGAAGATTACGAGTCATGGCTGGTAGAGCGACTCGAAGACCGTCCAAATCTTTGGTCATTTTGATCTGGCATCCGAGACGGGACGTCTCAGTCAGACCGAATGCTAGATCCAACATATCGTTCTCGTCGTCATCAGGCTCTTCCATCTTATCATAATAGTCGGGATCCACAATAACGTGGCATGTAGAACAAGCACACGAACCTCCACATGCACCTTCCATATCAAGATTATGAGCCTGGCCAATATCCAACAAATTGTCGCCCTCTGCTACTTCTATGGGGATCTGATCGCCTTCCTTGGTGATGAAGGTAACATGAAGTTCTTGGCCCGGTTTGGGCTTATGAACATGGCCATGCCAACGTACAAGGCTTGGACGGGCCATAGCGAGCGCTACAGTACGCCGTGAAGACGCCTGGACAGCGCGTGGCACCTGAGCCATCAGAGATCTCAGCATATTGGAGACAAATGGCACGGTAGTGGCGGTCACAAAGTCGGATCGAAAAGTTTCACACGGCTGTTTATAAGCGGGGGTGGATGTAGCGTACAACGGAGATGGCCGGGGATAAACAGTAGCAGACTATAGAGGCGTAAGATACCAAAAAATGTCACCAGGTTATAATTCACTTTGATCAAGTGCTTCTTTGCTGAGATTTACAATACTGGATACTTCCCAGATAGTAAAATGTAGGAGATCAAGTTGCAAAGCACGGTAAACTAGAATATGCTCCTAAATATACATTAGGTATTTAGCCAGTGTAAGGGAGATGTCGAACTTACCAACTACTTTTTGCTTTGTAACAGATCTGAGAAATCATTTGAGTAGTATAAGAAGCGGCTACAATGGTAGATGAAGCGTCTATTACAAGGTAATCTATCGTTATTGAGGTATCGACTCATGAATCTAACATACTTGAATCTACCATACTTCTCGGTACTACTTTGAAGTGGTTGTGTAAGTATATTCGATGATGTGGTATAGATAAAAGTATACTGTCATACAAATATCATACTATATTGTATGACTGTTCATGAACACAAGGTACTACCACCATTCAATGGCATCTCGTACAGAGTTCTGGAACCTACTAATCTACAATCTAAAATGTAAGCAGCTGAAATGGATCGTCAAGGCGACAGAGTAAAAACAAAACCGCCAACACGATGAGTATTCTGCTGTCAATCTTGTTTGCACCAAAATAGGAACATGACACGGAGTAAGTCTTGCACCAGAGTGTTGGCAAACAGGTTGTATCGTACAAGATTCATTTTTCATGTTCGTCCACATGCCTATATATTATACCGGGGATCGTTGACTTCTGAGGTAAAACAAAACAAACAGTTTACTCAGAGGGAACATCCAGCTCACCGGCGTCAATGGCGTCAATGGCAACGTGGGCAGGCTTGCCGTCAACACGGGCACCAATGGACTGAGCAGTTCCAAGAACCTCCTTGACGGTTCCCGACAGCTCCTTGGCAAACGACTTTGATCGCAGCTCGCGGGCAATCTTGACAATCTCGTCAAAGGGAATGCTTCCGTTGTGCTTGATGTTCTTCTCCTTCTTACGGTCTCTTGGCGGCTCCTTAAGGGCAGTGATGAGCAGCGACGAGGCAGATGGCACAACCGACACAGCGGCCTGACGGTTCTGGATCGTGAGCTGAACAGTCACACGGATACCCTTGAAAGCCTTGGTGGCCTTGGCAATGTCTTCACCGACCTTCTTAGGCGACAGACCGAGGGGTCCGATCTTGGGGGCCAGAGTAGCAGAGGCTCCGACCTCACCACCAGTGGCACGCAGGTAGATGATCTTAACTTCGTTGGGGTCGACCTGGAGTTAGCACTTGATTCGGAGAGTGTGTCTTTTACACGACATGTTTTAAACTGCTTTTTAACAGCGTTTCCTACGTACCTTGGGAGGCATTTTTGATGATTTGCTGTGGTACAAGTCTGAAAATTAACGGCCTGTAAACGGGTACTTGGGGGACGAGGGGTGCGTGGGAGGTCGGACTGGAAGTTACGCTGTGTTAAGAGAGCAGTCACTTGCTGTAATAGGAAGGTGCTCTATAATGGCGCGGCTGTTTGACGCGGCTGCCCACCGCACGGCAGTGCATATTTATACGGCGCTATAATGTCACATGACTAACCAATCTGGACGGATATGTTGTCACGTGATACAGCAGATCTGGACTCAACTAACTCAACACACTGCCAATCTCGCTTAACACCGTCATTTTGTCAACTTGAACTTGAACATGAACAACAATATCTTTCAGCGGATGCGCAATGTACCCATTTTCGTGGCCGGGTTCTTGATCAGTGACTATCTCGTGTATAAAGCAGATCTACCTGTTCCTATCTCCATTGTTTGGCGTCGAGTGTTTGATGAAGAAACCGTTGATAGCGACGCTATGCAGCCATGAACGGGTTGACAGCGGCTCAGACGCAGCAAGATATTGGAAAAAATGCCTATGAAGGCTATTGAATTGACCATTTGGATGATCCGATCGTGGGCTTTCAAGAAATCTGCAGTCAATTGGATGACATTACGCAATAGTTGCGTCAACTACTCGGAGGACTGTACAAAGGCAATATCACCAAGCTTGACGATTGGCAGATTATCGACCATGACGATGATGCTGTTCAGATTCGTATGGATATACCGACTTTGCACTGGGGGTAATCGAACTTGTTGGTCGACGTATGGACCGAAACTCACGGTGTGTCAGCATAAGGGCGGTGGGGTATTTCAGTGATCTTGTTAAACAGAGGACTACTGAATATGGCAATTATTATTATTCGGTGAGAGGCTGGGGGTTGTTTCACTATTGTGGATCATGAGATCTACTGTCAAAGGTCTTGGGCTCGTACCAGAACTCGATCTATTCGTCCTCAGGTATCTTGACTCGATCTATTCGTCCTCGAGTATCTTGGGGCATCTTTCATCGCTCTAGAGTGCAAATGCCAATTTGCATGTGTTCCAACCAGGACAGCAGAGACAGGTCAATGAGGTATCAAGACCCTTGAATAGGCCTCCCCTGGTACTCCTTCCTATCCCCCCTCAACAGCATATTCGACTACAAGTGACCGGTCATGAACCGGATATAACAGAGAGGAGATTAAACCGACTGTTCCATGGTGTTTAACACACTGCAAACAGCCTTTTAATCTGTACGTATCCCCGTGCCATACCCCCCTGTTAATTTGGTCCAATAGTTCGTCCACTTTTAGCGACGCTGAACTGATGGGGTCTCGTCCTCGAGGGCCGCGGGCAGCCGCGTAACGGCGATATTGCGTCTCGGCCTCGGCTCGGCTCGTGCCAGCCGCACCTCGGCCATATATATCATCTTCCCCCCGGTCCCCACAAACTCTCCCTCCTTCCTTCCTCAACAATGGCAGTTCTGTCCAAGCAACAGCCCCTGTCCCCTTGGGGTAAAGCCGTGGCTGGTGCCGTCGCCGCCATGGTTGCCAACACGCTCGTTTACCCTCTTGATATGTAAGTTTTTGATGTCATCGGTGGTGTTTTTGCTCTTCTAACTTGAGTGTCAAGACTCGACTTCAGGTCCAAACAGATGAGCCTGATATCGAGAAGGGCGAAGGTGTTAGTACTACTAGGTAAGTGCTGTGATGGATGGGACGTGGGTGTGGTATGGCCGAGTGGGTGGCTGGTGGTTTGATGGATGGTTTGGATGGGGTCTCGTCTAATTTCACTTCTTGAACTTGTTGAGGAGACTACAAAACTATGATATGAGTTCGTTTGTGGTACAGCTTTTGTGATCCACAATTACGGGAAGAGGACATTCAGATTATATTCTGCTCGTATGTTCTTGCTAGGACTTGTCTGCCAAGTTTCAGTTTGTTGAACTCATCACACGACCGATACTCTCAGTAAGACACCGCGGAGTGCTGCGAAGCCACATAAATGGTGACTCCATTACAATGGACTGTTCGCAGCATCTTTGTGCCTGCACTTTGCCGTATCCGTGACTCGGAAGCTGGCCGGACTTGTCCGCTCACTAATGGTATCGACCCGTTTCCGCTGTTCCGAATGTGGGGTAAGGCTGGCATCCGGTACTCTGCCGGTGAAGCAATATCCCGTTACTGGATAGTCAGATCCCACATTACAGACCCGAGGAAGCCACATGGATGCTATATTAACCACTTTGGTACCAGTTATGGCCTTCTACCAGCCAGCTCTGGCCTTCATACCATGGCCTTTGTACCAGTTATGGCTGCTAACTCAGATACAATGGAACATTTGATGCGTTGAGCAAGATCTATGCCCAACATGGCATTCCCGGTCTATATGCAGGACTTCCTGGATCGCTAATTGGAGTTGCTTCGACCAATTTTGCCTATTTCTACTGGTACGGACTCATCCGAGACTCGTATCTTGCCCGCCGGCCTCGTAATGCCCAGGCTCTGTCGACAGCCACGGAGCTTATTCTTGGAGCAGCTGCAGGAGCTCTTGCGCAGATCTTCACTATTCCTGTGTCGGTAGTGACGACGAAACAGCAGACATCTTTTGAGTCCAAGAGTCTTGTTGCTACAGCCCGTGGTGTTATAGACGAGGACGGAGTTAGTGGTTTGTGGAGAGGTCTCAAGGCTTCTTTGGTGCTTGTCATCAACCCATCCATCACTTATGGCTCGTTTGAGCGTCTCAAGATGGTCATATTCCCCAATAAGCCGGTTCTTAGTGCTGGTGATAACTTTTTGCTGGGAGCTCTGTCCAAAGCCTTGGCCACCATTGCTACGCAGCCTATGATTGTTGCAAAGGTGATGCAACAGTCTTCAGACAAGTCTAGACGTCAGTACAAGTCGTTTGTCGATGCTCTAAGCTACCTCTTCCACAATGAAGGGTTCCGTGGTCTGTTCAAGGGTATTGGACCTCAGATCTCAAAGGGTGTACTTGTCCAGGGCTTGCTGTTTATGTTCAAGGATCAAGTGGAGCTGTTCATCATTCTTCTTTTCCGTCTCGTCAAGGCTCGTGCTGTTGTATTGAAATGACCTACTAATTTATTGCATTGTCAAGTGTTCGGCTGTAGTTTGTGATTTCAAAGTGTTTATGACTGTAGTTTCTGATTCCTGTTCAAGTGTACCAGACATGGGGGTTAGACGGTGGAACGGTGGAAATGGTGAAGTTGATACAAATGTACGAACTGTAAGCTGTGCGAAGGTAAAATGGTGAAGTTGAAACGTACGAACGGTAAAACCCATGAACTTGGCTCGACAGGCGGTACAACTTACAAACGGTAAAAATGGTGGAAGTTGGATGTACAAACGGTAAAAATGGTGAAGTTGGATGTACTAACGGTGAAGTTGGCTCTACAAACGGTGGAACGGTGAAAGCAGTGAAGTTGGTATAAAAGTACACACTGTGTAAACAGTAGAATTATGAAGTTGGCTTGACAATCATACAAACTGGCTTTACGTATTACTTCCATAGACTTGATGGGTAGTTTTGATTCAACAATTATACCGTAAATCTGTCAAGTTATATAACAGTGGTTACAGCTTTCGATCGTTTCTCGTTCAGAATGACTTGTTCATCTGACATAAATAGTTCAACATGGAATGGCTCCTGGCTACCGCCAAACAGTTACTGATCCATCCGATCCTCCAGTGATGACAGCTTCACGGTCGTCTATATGGCATACTGACACCGACACGGGCCGTACTGTACTGTCACGACCTGCAACTGTTGCATTTACAACCTCCTCACTCTTGTCCTGTAGTTGTAGCTCCATGATAACACGGCCATCAGCGAC
Source organism: Sugiyamaella floridensis (assembly GCA_030556845.1). Classification (NCBI taxonomy): domain Eukaryota; kingdom Fungi; phylum Ascomycota; class Dipodascomycetes; order Dipodascales; family Trichomonascaceae; genus Sugiyamaella; species Sugiyamaella floridensis. The sequence continues at coordinate 339,794 of JAKTUT010000003.1, read as the reverse complement.
TTGGATGCCTCGCACCTTGTTGTCGTCACCAGTTACCCAAACGCCTGTACCCGACTCAGACCACGCCAACTTTGGCTGTGAATACTGGTTCTGAGACGAGTCAACTTTGAAGTTGTTATCAATAGTAGAGCTGCCAATGGATCCAATAATGATGCGCAGATACGGGACGTGGTTCGTTGCAACAGCATACCGACATCGGTCAGCACTAAGAGCCACATCAAGAGGCGTGAACGAGTCGGCAACGTAGTCTGCGTCGCACAAATTGACAGATTTGAGTTTGGCTAGAGCCTCGACAGTAAAGAATTCCATGTGTGTCGAGTCCTGGCGACACACGAGCACGCATAACCGACCTTCTAGCTTGACGAGCTTGACGACAGTTGGTACTGACGGCATTTTCTCCGATGCCACAAGTTTCAGCGAGCCTTCAACAAGACGGAAAACACTGACGGAAAGATCCATGCTTGCCGATACCACGTATTCATTGTACACATCCATCGACTGGATCAACCGGTTATGGGCCTTGAAGATACCCGAGGCAAAGCCAGTCATCACGTTGAACACGACAAGACGGCCGTCAAGACCGCCGCTGACAACCATCGATGCGTCCAATGGGCAAATGGCTCTAACAGCTGCTGCTGAGTGCAGCCCCGAGACGGTGTTGACGAGATTGAGAGACTTGTCATAGAGTCTGATTGACTTGTCAGCAAAAGACAGGGCCAAATGAAGGGATCCAATGTCATCGACAGGACATACAGCCGCCGAGATGACACGCGAACCGGCCGTGACACAATGAACTGGTTTTCCACCTTCTGAAAGACCTGTGAACCGTAAACCCTGGGGCAATCGGTCATTGGAGTCAGTTTCAGAACCGAATCGTGGGGCAACTGTAGCATGAGCAGCTAGAATTCTTCGTTAGTCTTGAAGCCACTAAGCCACTAAGCCAATAAAGCCACTAAGCCAGTAAAACTTGTTCAAAGCCATCATCAGCCTAATATACTCACCTATCAAGAGGTTCAGCATTGTCAATGTCATCAGAATCAAGATTGAGGTCGGTTAATAGTTCTTGATAGGCCTGAGGTTAGCTTTGGAAGGAAGAAACGATAGAAGACAACAAGTTGATATAACACCAACTTACAGATGAATATCCCTTGTCACGAAGATACCGAGCCACAATGGCATCCGCCTTGACAGTCACCGGCATTGCAGGACGGCAAGCCCCGCCTCTTGGATACTGAGGAGTCGAGAGTCCTGAGGTGAAGCAGATTATGGCATAAGCGACTAAGTGACGGACTTCGTAAGCGCATCAAAGTACTCTAAGAAACGAGCGGGGAGATACGAGTAACAGTCATTACTCCAACAGTCATTAGTCCATTAAACAGCACTAATCACCGAGGCCGAGACTTTAGTAATGCCATAACTCCGTCTATACATCGGTAATTCCTGGCATGTGGACTGGAGATACAGTATACGAGCCAGCACTGCCGTACAGTTATACGAGCCGTTACTGCCCTTCGTCGTTGTACGACAGGGGCAAAACCAGCCCAATCGAGACAATATCTGTTACCTGGGTATTTTGGGTTATTTTTGGTTTATTTTTGGTTTGGTTCTGGCCTCGTCCCATGACTTTTCGGCGTCTCTGTGTTCCCTTGACTCTACTCCATTCACCCACTTCTCCCCAACTACCGACTTTACATATTGGCGGTACAAATTGGTGTACAATTAACTGCTGAATAAGCTGTCTCGAGGCTGACTTAGCAACCGGGCACTAGAACATTTGTCTACGTTAGTCTGTGCATCACCTGGCTAAAGGCTGACTGATTTCAAAGGTCGAGACCGTCATCATACAATACGAATAGCTTCTATGCACAGCCTGAATGAGTATGTGGGGAACGGTCTACGAGACGATTTCCTATTGAGGTGCCGTTTTATAGGCACTGTGGGGGGTTACCAGCTGACTCAATCGATTGAGAAATATAAATTGAGCCACAATTCCCCGATGTTTCTTCACAATTGTTCTTCATCAACCTCGTACTTCCTACACACTCACACTCACCATGACCAAGTTCCTTGCATCCATTGCTGCACTTGTTGCAGTTGCTGCAGCCGCCCCTCTCACCCCTGTCACCACGGATGAGATCGAGGTGAATAACGAGGTCAACACCACAGCTCTTGACGCTGCTGAGACTTTGGCTCAGGACCAGGCTACTCGCATTGCCGACGTCGCTGCTACTAATGGCAATGCCAGCTTTGTGTTTGACTTCAACATGCCTCCTTCAAATGGCCTGGTACCTGGCCCCGGAGGTAACATTTCTCAAGCTACTGTTGACACTTTCCCGGCCCTCAAAGATACTGGAATGGCTCTTATTCGCTTCTCGCTTGGTCCCTGTGGAATTGTCCTTCCTCACTTGCACCCTCGTTCAGCCGAATTTGTCGTTGTCACCGAGGGTCAGCTTGTCACTCAGTTCCTCACTCAGACTGGTTCCGAGGTCTTCACCAACCAGATGTCGCCCTTCCAGTCGTCAATGTTCCCCCAGGGTTCTATTCACGTCGAATACAACCCCACTTGTGCTCCTACCGTGTTTCTGGGTGCTTTCAACAACGAGGACCCGGGTACGACATTTGTTGCGCCGGGTTTCTTTTCCCTCGACGACCAGGCCGTGCTCGCTCAGCTTGGTGGCCAGGTCTCGGGATCCGAACTTGAATCCATTCGTCATGCTCTCAGTCCCCCTGGAATTGCTCTTGTCGAGCAGTGTCTGACAACCTGTGGCATCACCCCCAATGCCAAGCGCGACTCTCTTGCCGAGCTTCTGTAAGGCTCTGATGTGTAAGGCTTTGATGTATTCTCTTATTCTTGTTTTCCTCCTCCGTCTTCTCCCCGACTCACTCCCTTTACCCTCCGTCTTTCTCCCTATGTTTCTTCCCTCCTCCTCCTCCTCCTCCTCTTCCTCCTCTCCCTCCTCCTGCCCTCCCTCTTCTTCTCCCCTCCTCTCCCCCCATATCCTCCTCTTTCATCCCCCACTGCCTCTGGTCCATTCCAGGGACTATTATACCCCTTTTTGCCGCAACTGTATAATTATTATGTTATATCCAATTGTTTAATTCTTTGACATGACATTGATCACCCGCCGCATTTTTCTACCCTTGTTATCCACTCTGTTACCTACCACATCCCCATCTAGTTATTATGCTTATGATCCATTACCATTTTGTCGTTGTTTCGCTTTGTTATTTTTGGCTTTGACTTTTCGGCTTTCTATTTTCTGCTTCTTCTTTTAGGTCCCCTCGTATTCATTCCGAATATGGATGGCCCGTTTGTCTGATACGAAACCTTAAATCGTTTGCCTCTTTGCTCCAGGACCGTTGAAGCAGTCGTCCAATACCCCGGCGACCAGTTACCTCGGCTCACCACGTGCCGATCCGATTGTTACTGTCCGTCTCAATGGCCGGGCCGTCTCGGTGCCCTCCCTAAACTGGTTCCTGGATTACGCATTAATTATGCACGTCTCGATCTTTGCTTGTATCAACATGATATGCCTACTTCTCGCTTCATTGTTCGCCAACTCCTCCATTTACTAGCTCAAAACTGCTCAATATACCCTGATGAACTGCCAATCGAATACCGTATCGAGTGCCAACAGTCGTGGCCCGTTCAAACAGGGAAACTGTTGACTCCATAGCATATCCCAATTAGGAAAGTGACAAAATTATCTGATCGATCAGCACAGAGTAAAAAGTAACCCCAGGCCAATTTGGACCGGAAGGTGAGGTAGACAAAAAATAACTCCATCTAAGGTTTCAATTGGCCACCAGGGTCACCGCAAACAAGGCCTCATCCGTCGTATAATGGGCTGCACTATTTTTATTTTTTTTCGGCCAATATAAAAAGGGCCCCGCATCCGGTTCCTGCAACTTCGTCTCTATTAACATCCTACCACCTTTTGTTGCTACTACTACTACTACTACTACTAAAAAATGCCGTCTATCAAGTTCCTCATTGCAACTGCTACTGCCTTTGTTGCAGCTATGGCTTCGCCCATTTCATCAGATGAGGTGGATGCCAACAATGATATCAATGCCACTGGTCTTATTGAGACGGAGATTCTAGCGCCCGACCAGGTGGCTCGTATTGGCGCTGTTGCTGCTTCTAATGGTAATGCCAGTTTTGTGTTTGACTTCACCAATGCACCTAGTGGAGCTGTTCTTGCCAGCTCTGGAGGAAACATTACTACGGCTACTGTCGACAGTTTCCCTGCTTTAAAAGACACTGGTATGGGAATGTTTTTATTCCAGCTCGACGCCTGTGGAATTGTGCTTCCTCATACTCACCCTCGCTCTGCTGAACTGGTGGTTGTCACTGAAGGTCAACTTGTTACCCAATTTCTCACTGAAACGGGCTCGGAAGTTTTCACCAACGAGCTGTGCCCCTACCAGGCGTCTATCTTCCCTCAGGGCTCTATCCACGTCGAGTTCAACCCCTCATGTGAGCCAGCTACATTTATTGGTGCTTTTAACAACGAAGACCCCGGAACAACATTCATTGCGCCTGGCTTCTTTTCTCTTGCCGACCAGGCGGTACTCTCTCAGCTTGGAGGCCAGATTTCCGGTTCAGAGCTCGAATCTGTTCGTCAGGCCCTACCTGCCCCTGGTATCGCTCTAATTGAGCAGTGTCTGCAAAAATGCAACCTACCACAGAATGCTAAGCGAGATGACCTCAGCGCTCTGCTCAACTAAATTCCAAAAACTATCTCCTTATGATTTCCTACGATCTTTAGACTGTATATACCGAATGTACCCTTTAACTTCTGCTATGCTGGGGAAGCCTTCTACCCTGAAGCTTTTCATGATCTATGTTTAAGCCACTCTTTGTCAATTTATAATGGTTGAAATGGTTTAGATAAATACACTATTACTCAAATGGCACATATAAGATGAATGTCATTGCGTGTTTGAATATGATACCTGAATAGCTTTCACAAGACCCACCGACTATATAACATTCAAGTAGCCAACGTATAAGCATCTAACGGATTTTTTGACTTGTATATTATTACATCTGCATTCCAATCTAACAAGCAGGCCGCCATTCATTGACAAATTGACCACGCGGGGTCTTGAGCTGGTTACCAACACGCTTGACGAACTTTCCTTGCCTGGGTCCGACGTTGCCAGTATCACGATTCCACATGATCTGTCCGCGCAGAATCGTGTATCGCGGCCAGTTGCCCACCTCCATGCCTTCAAAGGGCGTGTAATCCATGTCGTGATGCAAGATCTCGTTGGTGATGGTCAGAGGTTCAAACTCCTCATTGGGGTACCAAACAACAATGTCGGCATCGTATCCAGGGGCGATCTGGCCCTTTTTGGTGAGTCCATACAGCAGAGAAGCGTTGTACGAAGTGACCTCAACAAACTTCTGAGGCGTGATCTTTTTGTTGACGACTCCCTGGTATCCAAGAACAAGACGTGTCTCAACTCCGGGAAGCCCGTTGGGGATCTCGGTGAACTGCGATATTCCATTGACAATACCGACCTTTTTGCCCTCAATACTGTCATACTTGAACGGGCAATGATCTGATGACAAGATGGTGAAGGTACCGTTTGCAATTCCATCCCACAGAGCCTGGATCTCCCGGTAGTCATCTCGCAGAGGAGGCGAGCACACGTACTTGGCGCCCTCGAAATTGGGCATGCGAAGTTTATCGGACATGAGATAAAGATACTGTGGACATGTTTCTCCAAGTACAGGCAGCATTCGTGTCTGGGCATCACGGATGTTCTTGGTGGCCCGCTCCGTCGACACGTGGACCAGCAAGATAGGTGTATCCATGAGCTCAGAGATGGCAATGGCTCGGTAGGTGGCCTCATCCTCAACAATAGGAGGACGTGACACAGCATGGAAGTAGGGATCAGTCTGGCCGCTCTTTTGGAGTTCAGCAATGATGTAGCTGATCATATCCCAGTTCTCAGCGTGGATAAGCGTTGTCATGCCGAGCTTGCGCGTGTGAGCCATGACCTTCATGATCTCTGCATCTGTCAGCTTGCGCTCCTCATAAGACATGTAAATCTTAACACTGGTAATTCCCTGTTCGACGAGAACTGGCAGCTCCTCGTACACAATGGTGTCGGTAGGCTTGGTGAGCACGAGATGGAAGCCATAATCACAGAAACTGTTGTCCTGAGCCTTGAGATGATAATCTGAAACGACCTTGAGCACACTATCGTCCCATTTCTCCTGAGCAGCAAAACACATAATGGTGGTGGTTCCTCCACATACTGCCGACTTGGAGCCTGAGCTGAAGGTATCTCCGGGGACGACAAAGTTCTGGTCCAAATGACAGTGACCATCGATTCCTCCAGGCGTCACATAGCCATTCTTGGCATCAATGACCTCAGTGTCCTCTCCAACAGGTAGATCACGACCAATACACACAATCTGTCCATCTTTGACTGCAATATCCGAGTTTGGAGGGTGTATTATGCCGGAAGCATTGACCATTTGTTAGTTGAACTGTTTGATGATCAAGACACCGACAACTTACAATAATGCCGTTTTTGATGACGAGATCAAAACTCATGATAGTATAGTAAACTTGAATGATCTCAAAGAATATGAAACAAAGTTGAATTGTTTCAGGAACCGCTTATTTAAAGCCAGATCCCGGTTTTATCAGCGGCATTGCCGCTTAGCCGGGGTAGATCGGACCTAGCCCTGGTGTTATCGCGATAACCGGATAGTGGTTAGGGCCCTACCTGCCTGGTCGGCAACGTCCCCTGCCTCCAACAGATAAAGAGGCACTTCAATCGCCAGCGGCCATCCCACTTTGTACAGTCCAAGATAAAAAAAAAGAATAATGGTAGTGGCCGATCCAAAATACAATATTACCCGCAATCTTATCGGGTACGGCGAGCAGCCGGCAAACCCGCAATGGCCAAACGGTGCGCGGGTAGCCATTAGCATCTGCCTCAATTACGAGTACGTCTTGGATTGAATCCAGATCAAACAACTCTAACTCCAGAGAGGGAGCCGAACGGTCAGTAGATAATGGAGACGATGGTTCTGAAAGTGCCAGCTGGGAAAGAAGTGAGTGGAAAATGTACTGTAGTGTATTACGATAGTCTAACCGAGCCGGCGAAGCACCGAAAATGGGGGTCAGGAATTGGTCGGCCGAGTCGCATTATGACTATGGAGCACGAGCTGGATTCTGGCGGCTGCTGCGTATTTTCAACGAGCGAAGTGTAAAGTTTACGTTACTCGCCATTGGTCAGGCTATTGAGAAGAACCCAGCAGTCGTAAAGGCTTGTGTGCGGGACAAGCATGAAGTCGCTGGCCATGGATACCGATGGGTCAACTTCCACGATTTCACACCCGAAGAAGAGAAAAAGGGCATTAAAAAGACCATTGATGCAATCCATAAAATTTCAGGCAACTATCCTGGTGGTTGGTTTGTTGGCCGGTCAAGTCCTAATTCTGTAGGTGTTGTGTATGAAGCTTTTAAAGAAGCTGGCGTTCCACTTCTTTGGGAAAGTGATACATTTGCTGACGACCTTCCATATTGGCAGCCTATAACATTAGATGGCAAGAAAGATGGTGAGTTACACAGGGAAATTTGTGGTCAATTGTTTTTTTTGCTGTCTCTAATTCAGAATTTCTGATGATCCCTTACGCATATGATTCTAATGACATGAAATTCATGACAACTCCAGGCTACCAGGGAGTGGATTCGTGGCTCGACTACATGAAACGTACATTTGACATGCTCTACGAAGAGGGAGGAAGAATGATGTCGCTAGGATTACACTGCCGAATTGCTGGTCGGCCAGCTCGGGCTACAGCAATCCGTGATTTCCTAGATTACGTGCAGTCAAAGCCAGACGTCTGGATCACCACACGATCCGAGATTGCCAACCACTTTAAAAAAGTTTATCCTTCGAGTGAGTCGTACGAATTTTATAATTCAACATAAATCGTCATCCGGGACAGGATGGTAATACACATTATTTGGAAAGCTTGACTTATATTTCAAGAAGCACGTATTTCAAAGCACAATCAGTTCTACTGCACGTATTCTTAAAGCACAACCAGACATATTCAGCCAATTAATATTTCACGATTCTGTCATTTATTACTTGCCTGAAATATCAGAATATAAATCTAAAAGACCAGCCATGGTGGACTCATTGTCGGGCCCGACAAGCTGTAGTCCGATGGGTTCTGAGTTAGACGATGTAGAAAAATGCTGTGTTAATAACTTACTTCCGGAGACAGCAGGAAACGTGGCAGCAGCAAAGTTACACAAATTCCAAACTCCTGTGTAGGAGCCATCACCCGCTTCGGGAACGCCCCAGGCATAACCTGCGTGTGCGGTGATGGGTGCAAGAACGAAATCAGCACCTTGAGAAGTGAACTCAGCAATGAGAGCTTTACAAATTTCTGCAGCTCGCTGACGAAGAGTAGGAATATCAGGAAGTGAGTCTGGGTCTGTGTCTCTAAAACTGGCCAGTCTTGGAGGCCACGGCTCAGCACCTTTGGCAATAGCTTCCTGGATCGGCCTTGAGCCATATTTATGAAACAAGTCGCCTACAGTATCGGCGGCTTTACCATACAGGTCAAGAGGAACATCCCAGTCCGACACTGACCAGCCTTTGTTTCGAGCAATTTGGCACACATTTTCAAGAGCATCAGCAACCTCTGGTGCCAAGGGAACAACTCCTTCTCTCAAAACAATAATTTTTTTCAAGTGTTTGAACTTGGACTCGTTCCATTTACTCATGGCTCGCATGAACACCACTAGATCATTGGGACTGCAGCTGATAGGCCCAATGGTGGAGATGATATCCGGGATTTCAGGGACAACAGAAGTGACACCAACATTTGAGAATTCACCAGCTCGAGGCTTAAAGCTAAAGAGGTTCTGGAAAGCAGCCGGAAACCGCAACGAGCCTCCACTTGAGTTAGCAATAATCTAAGAAATGACAATCGCGGAATAAATAGGCAATAAGGCAGTACCGAGACCAATGAATTGAGTTTCTTCCTGGTCGCCCAAAGATACCGGCTAACTCAACTTGAACCATTAAATCCGGACCGGCTAAAGTAGGAAAGCAGTTAGATAGTCTTCAAGGCAGCCGGGATAGCTGGTAAGGTAATAAAAAAACGAAAACCAAAAAATCGCCAAGCTCAGTTTCAAGGCCTGATTGTATACTTACAGGTCAGTTCCCACGCCAAGAGGACTTGCATGAAGCGCCACGGCCGTTGCTTCACCACCCGAGGAAGAACCGGATATCAGATGAGGATACACACCATTTAGTGTGCGACCAAACACGTTGCTCTCCATATCGCATGACATTGTAGCAGCCGAGGCGGCCGTTTTGCAGAACACTACTGCGCCTAGGTCTGAGTTAGTTAGTTCGGGTTCGTACTACATTGATGGAAAAAAAACAAAAAAAGGGATGGTGCTACTTACCGCGTAGTTTAGCCACAACAGGTGCATCTTGTGAAGAAATGTCTCCTAGTAAACTGACAAGACCTATTGTTGAATCAGTACCTTCAACACAAAGACTATCCTTTTTAGTTAACAAAAATGCGACAAATGATTTTTTGGTTGGTTCTCTCGTTCACATACCTTGACAGAAATAGGAAGACCGTGCAATGGGCCCACAGGTGCCGTGGCTATGCACTCATCTAGCCGGCGTGCATGCTGTAGGGACTCGTTGTACAGTAGCGCCGTCAGACAGGCACAGGAGGCGTGAGCCAAAGCAGCAGCATGACAAAAAGCAAGAGTGGTCTCAGTGCTGGTTATCTGGCGCAATCTTAGTTTGTGGAGAAGTTCCGCGGCCGTTAGTGAGGTGATTGCCTGTTCAGAAGCAGATAGAGGAGCTATGACAGGGGACGACGAATTGTCAGATGATACAGATACAATCCACGAGGATGGCACATCAGCAAGAATCTGCTGTTGACGGAGCACAGCTTTGTGCTTCCAAGACATGATGATTGAACAACTATGGAAGAAAAACGCGTAATGTTGTCTGAAACAAATGGCTCAATATACTTGAAGAGGCAGAAAGGACATTTAACATGTGGTGTTTCTGCTTTGTCTACGTTACGGCAAGCCGGCAATACCGCCTGTACCGCCTACACCGCTATGGACCTACACAGTACACAGCAAGACGAAATATTAACGGATTAGCCGACGGCTATCGCGATAGGCCCATGTAGCCGGTGGCCCAATTAGGGAAGTTGCGTCCTGGAGATGCATTGCCCTATTTCCTGCCAGGGCACGAGGGCCGAGGCAAGGGTAACCTTCCAGCCAATACGCGAGTCGCGATAGCCGATCTCCAGATAACCGCAGTCAAACAGGAAAAACCACTTTGCTATCGCGGATACGGCGAGTGGGTTTCCAACTCATGGGCCAACTGTTGTAGTTCAACGGTATGGGCACTTGCCTCATATATAAGAAGGCATAGATCCGGAGTGAGTGGGCCTTTTTTTTTGTATCGTTATTGTTCATTTTGATTCAAGGTTTTTGCATCTCATCTCCGAGATCATCTCTACTTTCAAACCTTGATCTGGTGATCTTGTACCTTGATCTGGATCCCAGTCATGTCTCTACTGGCCAAACTCGACGCCCTCACCCGCCTCGAGCCCGAGGAGGGCTCCTTCACAGCCGAGGACGGGTTCAATCGCTGGAGTAACCGCGATCTCGACCCTTCCAAGCCTGAACAGCGTAAATGGCGCTGGTACCACGTCGGTGGATTCTGGATCTCGGAAGGTTTCAACCTTGCACAGATGCAGGTCGTGTCATCGGCCATTGCCCTCGGTCTTAACCCGGGTCTTGCTGTTGGTGCCTGTGTTGTTGGAAACTGTCTTGTCATGATCCCCTGTGCTATGTCTGGTTATATTGGTTGCAAGTATGGTATCAACTTCCCCGTCTTGGTCCGTGCTTCGTTTGGTATCTGGGGCTCTTATGTCGCTGTTCTGTTTCGTGGTGTCTTTTGTTTCATTCTCTATGGTGTCCAGGGTGTGCTAGGAGGAACTGCTGTGTTTGGTATGCTTACAGCTCTTTCACCGTCATTTGCAACATGGCATGAGAATTCGATCCCTTCAAGTCTCGGTATCACGGCGCCAGAAATGGTGTCGTTCTGGGTCTTTTGGCTCGCTTCTTTCCCGTTCCTGTTTGTGTCTATCCCCACTCTGCGTTGGCTTTTCATTGTCAAGATCTGCCTAGTGCCCTTCTTCTGGGTTGCCATGTTCACCTGGGCCCTCACTGCTGGCGGTGGCTTTGGTCCTCTCTTCTCTCTCCCCAACAAGATTGAAAACGGCTTCAGTGTCGGCTATGCCTTTTTCTACTGTATGACGGCTGCCATTGCTGGTAATGCTACGTTTGCTCTCAACATGGCCGATGTCACTCGTTACTCCAACAACACCAAGGAGGCTTGGAGATCCCAGGTCATTGCTGGTCCTGTCTTCCTGTCTGCTACTGAGCTTCTTGGTGCCCTGTTGGGTGCCACGTCCCAGGTCGTCTACGGTCAAGTCCTGTTCAATCCTGTTTCGGTCATCCTGCTATGGGACAACCGTTGCGCCAAGTTCTTCGCTGGTTTCATGCTAGCTCTCTGCAACATTGGTACCAATATCTCTGGTAACTCGATCCCCTTTGGTAACGATCTTATGGCCTGGTTCCCTCGTCGCATCAACATCCGTCGAGGCCAGGTCGTCTGTGCCATTCTCGGAGTCCTCATTCAGCCCTGGTACATTAATGCCAAGGGTGCTACTTTCTTGGCCTTCATCAACGGTTACTCGACCTTCCTGGGTCCCGTATGTGGAGTTTACGTTGCCGACTACTTCCTTGTCCGTAAGGCCAAAGGCTACGATGTCAAGGCGCTGTACCAACCACAGGGAGTTTACTGGTTCTGGCATGGAATCAACCTGCGTGCTATTGTCGCTCTTGTCTGCTCCATCACACCCAATATGCCCGGTCTTCTCCAGTCCATGGGTGTCAATGTCACCAACATGGGAATCCTCAACTACTTCTCGGCTACTTGGATCACCGGAACCGTCATTGCTGGTCTTGTGTTCTACGTACTGAACCTCATCTTCCCACCTGAGTACGCCGACTGTTCGAATTATGCGTTCGACAAGAACAACGTCATCATTCTAGAGACGATTGATGGTCAAGTTATCACTGGCTCTTCTGCCTCCGACATCAGCCAGCCTGTTGCCGAGGACGAGAAGCGTCCTATTACTGTCTCGCAATTGTCCGTTTAGTTTATTTTATGTAGAGGTTTTAATGACAATTTTAATGAGGGTTATTCAAGATTCTTCACTGTTGAATACCTAGCTGTAGTATCAAACAGACTGACCAGAGCAGTACGGGATAGTCCAACTTATTGGCATATCCCTATATAATGTAGCGCTCCATACGGAAGTCTCAATTTCAAATATTGTCTTTCCCTTCAAGTCTCTGAGTTGCCGGCCACAACACAAACGGCTACGGTAGGACTTGTCTTGTCGTTCACGTACCACGCGACGCAATGTCTGAGTCGCTAGGCGACCGCGGGTTTCGCATCGCACACCAAAAGGTGTCGATAGATGTGGATCTCGCCAACGTCACGATCCGTGGTTGGACTGAGTTGACGGTTGTACCCACCGACCCGTTGCTCAAGACGCTGAAACTCGACTCACGGCACTCGAAAATCCACAATGTCCTTGTCAATGGCAAAAGGGCTACTTTTGCTCACTTGGACGCGCTGTCCAACGCGACTCTATTCTCCTCAGCCTCGATCCATCAGCATCACATCTACGAGCGTCAAATTGATGATTTGCTCACCGATACGCTCCCCGGTGAGCTGTCCATCCAACTACCTAAAGGTACACGAATTCTGCCACAAGACGATCCCTCCACAACCATGTCGCTGGCCTCGCTATCACGGTCTTCGCCAGACATGATTCTGTTCCAGCCGCTGACAGTAAAAGTCGACTTCAGCACCGAGGGAACGACATCTGGACTGCGCTTTCTCGGTGGCACTAACAGCAATTTGAAAAGAGCCTTTTGGCACAGCTACACGACTCATGAGCCTCTAGGACAGGCGACCAGTAGCTGGCTTCCTTGCGTAGACGGGCTCTGGGAGCTATGTACGTGGGAGCTCGAAGTATCTGTTCCACGATCCGTTGGTGAGCTGGTGGCCCCGGAACATCATCCTTCAAAACTAGACGGCGACACAAAAATTGAAGTTGAGCAAGATGCTGTTGTCAATGGAGACTCTCAACAGTCGGAAAACGGCGCTTCGGCGGCCGACGAAACAGGCAAGGAAGAGGAGGCCGCCGAACCAGCGGAAACAAGCGAAGAAGACGAACGCGAAATAATCGTGGTGTGTAATAGTTCGACTCCCGAAGAAGTTGTACATCCATTTGACGAAACGAAAAAGGTGGTGTCGTTCCAGCTGTTCACACCCGTCTCAGCGCACCATGTCGGATTCGCGGTTGGCGCATTTGTTGCCACTCCTATCTCAGACCTACGACGCCAGGCAGAAGGTTTGGATGCAGAGGCGACGAATGCTACTGGAGAGAATGACGCTAGCTCTGAAGGCGTGCCTATTGTTGCATATACTTTCCCAGACAAGGTCGTTGAAGTGACAAACAGCTGCGTGTTTCTTTACAAGGCCATGGAATTTTTCACCCGTGAGTACGGTTCATACCCATTTTCTATGTTTTCCATGGTGTTTGTCAGTGAAGCTCCCTGTGAGGTGTCGAGTGCCACGAGTCTTGCTGTCTGCTCAGACAAACTGTTGTTCCCACCAGAAGTCATTGAGCCCCTGTTCACCAATGCCGAAACTTTGACGGTTGCTCTCGCTTCGCAGTGGGTGGGCGTCAACATTGTTCCAAGGACGTGGGACGACCTATGGCTGACTATCAGTCTATCGTACTTTATGTCCGGATTATTCCTCCGCAAGCTACTTGGAAACAATGAGCATCGATTCAGAATCAAACAACGAGCCGATGAGGTTTGCCGTCATGATATCGACAAGCCTCCACTGGCAATCCCAAAGTTCACATTCCCTGTGGTCGACAAAGACTTAAGTTTCCTACGATTAAAGGGCCCAGCTGTTTTATTTATCCTTGATCGCCGCATGACCAAGACGGATCGGTCGCTTGGCTTGTCGCGAGTGCTGCCAAAACTCTTTCTCCAATCCATGTCAGGAGACCTCAACTCGTGTCTCAGTACCCAGCATTTTATGAAGATGTGCGAGCGTGTGGGACACAACCGCCTCGAGCAGTTCTTTGACCAATGGATCTACGGCTCTGGATACCCGATTTTCCGTGTCACGCAGCGGTTCAACAAGAAGCGAATGTTCATTGAGATGGGCATCAGACAAGTACAGACTGCAGAGCTGACGCGTGCTACTCTCCACGAGGACGCATTTGTTGATGATGCAGTCAAGCGTCTTGATGGCTTTACACCAGCACCGCCGCAACATGTGTTTACTGGCCCCATGACCATTCGCATCCACGAGGCCGACGGCACACCGTATGAGCACGTTGTCGACTTGAAAGAGAGCTTCACAAAACTAGACATTCAGTACAACACAAAGTACAAGCGATTAAGGAGGAACCAACGGCCTCGCGGAGCCCCTGGTGGTGCAGCTGCGGCGCCCGGCGCGCCCGGCGGACCTCCAGTCGATGCTGATGTCGGTTCGGATGATGAAGGAGCCAACACAGCAGGAGTGCTTCTGCACTGTCTTGGAGACGTGTTGCAGACAGATCGCGATGCGCAGGAATGGCGGCTCACGGACTGGAACACGGATGACGAGGAGCATATGTACAATGAGGCGTTTGAGTGGATGCGAGTAGATGCCGATTTCGAGTGGATTTGTCGTATCTACGTCAATCAGCCTGACTACATGTACGCGTCACAGCTACAACAGGACCGAGATGTTGTAGCACAATATGAGGCGGTGAGGTATTTTGGCGACATGAAGCCTAGCCTGCTGTACTCAACTATCTTGGTGCGAACACTGATGGATAGGCGTTACTACTACGGAGTTCGTGTACAGGCGGCTCATGCATTGACGAAGACGGCAGTGCGCGAAACAGATTACGCGGGCCAGTTCCATCTGCTCAAGGCGTTTCAAGAGATGTTCTGCTTTGAGGGGTCAACGATCCCATCAGCAAACGACTTTTCCGACTTCCCCACATACTTTGTGCAAAAGGCCATTACTCAGGCACTGGCGCGGATCCGGGATCCGATTGGGAACTGTCCTATGGAGGTGAAGCGGTTTCTTGTTGATCTGTTGCGGTACAATGAGAACTCTAGCAATCCATTCAGCGACTGTTACTATGTGTGCAACCTTATCCAGGCCATTTGTACGTCGCTCAAGCCGTACAGTGAGAGTGGCATTACAATTAACGAGGACCCCGAGTTGGCCAAGTTTGTTAGTTCCGCAGTTGCTGAGATTGATCGATGCCAACGTATGGACCGATGGATCCCATCCATTTACAATGTTGTGACTCGGACAGCCATTGAGCAGAAGACGTCACTGTTGCGGTACGGGTACGACGTAACGGTTCTTGAGGAACTGATTCAGTACACGCGACCAGGCAACAATCCAGATGTGCGACTGGTGGCGTTTCAGAGTATGCTGACGGTAGGTGGGCTCAAGAATGAGCAACTTGTCAACTACCTGTTCTTGGTAATGACCCACGATCCGTCAGCGTATGTGCAGCGCGGACTTGTAGCAGTACTGTGTGATGTCATTGGATCTGTTGCATTGTATGGAGACGCTAGCGACATTCTTGCCAAGTTACACAAAGCTAATGGAGTGAATGGCGGTAGCGGGGAGAATGGACATGTGAAACACGAGGACACCGGCCCAGTGGTAGTTGTGGAAGAGGCTACAGCAGGGCTCAGTGCAGCGCGTCGCGAGGCGCTGGCGAGGTCTACATTGGCTGGATGTATGGAGCTTATACGCAACTATGCTTCCAACTGTGAGTGCCTTAAACGGAACTTGCGTGACGCCCTGATTGACCGCCGTATAGGTGGCATTGTTGAGAAGCGATGGCTGCTGGCGGTGAGCCGTGTGTTGTTTGAGCCTATTGACAGCTATATGGTGAAACTCCCGCTACCACGAAGTGAGCGGTTGGTGGCTAGATCGCTAGGTAATGGGCTTGTCGTTGTACGGATAGCCAAATCTACAGAGGTACTTGGTGAGGTGACCACAGCCAAGGTCAAGAAGCAACCCAAGGCCAAGAAGCCACGGATCTCGCTTGTTAATGGCGGCAAATCCGACACTGTGCCCAAGGTTAAGCTCAAACTCAAGATGTGACCAAGAAGCTTTGCAACAAAGAAGCGCCGCAACAAAATGGGGGTCAGGGGGATCTATGCCGAAATAAGGCTGAATCTACACAACCGCATCCTCATGGCCGTACACAGCTGAAAGTCGTGAAACTCAAGGCAAAAAGGTTTAAAACGTAACAAACGCCCCACTGTTGGATGCAGGCCCGTACAGCCTTTATATTTGTCATGTAACGTAAGGTGTGTGTATAGTAGAGAATGAAGAAGTAGCATTATAGAAGGACTAGACTAAGGATGATTAGAAACGAAACGTGACACGGTAGATGCAATTGTAGGCACGAAAGGAATGAATATATAAGATCGATTTGGAACCGTTGCAACCGACGCGTTCCAGTTTGACGACCGCATTCCTATTAGGTGTGTTAAGGGCTAGGAACCGTCGGAACGGGGAACGCGTCTTGCAGCACGCACTCAAAGCGGGATGAATGCATGCAAAACGGTTACCCGATTGGGCGGGTGTCAACAAATGCAGGGTATGGGCCGTAAAGGGGGGGGAGACGAGTTTAATGAGTAGCAATGAGCGTAGGAATGGGAGTAGCAATGAGCGTAAGTAAAGAAGGTAGTGAAGAAGTGAACAAACAAGTGAAGAAGTTGGTGAAGACATCAAGTGTTTATGAGTAGGTGTAGATGTGTGGGGGAGCCATTGGGTGGTGGTTGGTCTCATCACATATAGGGGTATGCTGTATAGGGGTGGGAGTATACGGGTGTCGAGGTGTAGTGTAGGTGAGTGGGGGTGTACTGTAAGCGTGTAGGAGTAGCCTGTGGCGTTGTAGTGAGGTGTGTAGTGAGGTGTGTAGTGAGCGGTGGGTAGTGAGTAGTGGTGTAGGGAGCGGTGAGTAGTGAGCAGTGTACGGGTGTACGTCAGTATAGGGGTGTACGGTATAGGGGTATACGGCATACAGATAAACACATCTATAGACTCCAACAACTCATATAGTATAGGTATTGGAGTAGACTGTACCGTATACAGGTATACAAGAATACAAAAATACAATACACATGAGATGGCGACACAAATCAAGTTATCAAGTACATAGTGTAAACATGAATCATCAATGGTTTGAACAAGCGCAATGCTGACACGGTTGTGCTGAGCCTAAAACGGACAGGGCTGTGCGGCGCGATGGGATTGGGTGCCTAAACAGGTAATACACGGCCTAAACAGGCCATACCTATGCACGTCAAATGCTTTTTGCTGCATGGGCTCGTGCATTTCATAAACATTCCCCCTATTTGTTTCGGGGGCGACCGTGGATTTGCTTGTTTGTGCCTATCACACGAGGAGGGGGCCACGCTATGAATTCCTCACCAAGCTTTTGCGTTTTGCTCTTTTTTTTCTTCTCTTCTTCACCTTCCAACTGTTGTCGTTCCTTTTATAATCCACAGTTGAGCGTTCGGAAAAGTGGTAGTACACTTGTTATCCAATCTATTCGATCTTGTCGACGGTGTTTTGTTGACCTAGTCGCCTCGTCGTCGCCGTCTTTCCGCCTATTTGTTGTTATCTTATACCCCCCATCCGCCATCCAATGCGTCTTGTTCAAGCTACGGCCTTGGCCCTGGCTTCTTCGGTCGTCATGGCCCAGAGTGAAGAGATTACCACGACCATCTTCTCCACCATCTATGACTACGTGACCGTCGTCTCGGGCTCCATTGTCGTCCAAGAGACTTCGGTGTCGACCCTCGCTATCCCCACCACTGTACCTGTTCCTATCGTGGCTGTGGCTCTGGCTCCAAATACGTCGACATTTGCGCCGAACTCTTCGACCGTCGCGCCAATTACCTCGTCTGCCATTGTCAACGTGACGTCGTCGGCTGTTCCTGTTATTGCCAACTCGACGGCTGCTGTCTCGAACTCGTCGGTTGCTGTTTCTACTGCTTTCTTTGGTAACGCGACTTCGGCCTCACCATCGTCGGTTGTTGTTGCAACCTCGACTGTCGCTGCTACCAAGTCTGTTTCCTCGACGGCTGCTGCCTCGACCTCTGCTACTGGTGCTGCTAGCCCGGGCTCCGCTCTGTCGGGTGTTCTTGCTGGTGTTGCCGCTGTGGTTGTTGCTGGCCAGCTGCTGTAGTGTCTTTCTTTTTTAATTAATGTCTTTTCTAGTACGCAGTAGGCAATGTGTTGAAGTAGAGTCAGTTCATTGTGCTGGTTGGAGTGTCTTCAGTAGAATAGTTGAACTGGATCAGCCTGAGGACTGTTCTAATGACTAGACGTGACTCTATTAAAAATGATACCAGTGACTAGGATCACAAACCATGTCTACGATATACAGTTACTTGAGATAACAATGACTTGAGAAGGAGCTACAATTCAGTATCAGAGGAATACAAACAATCAGTTGAGAGACGTCAGTTGATGAGTCAACTGGACTCATTAGTAACCATATTGCACGTCAGATCCACGCGTTACTAGCTTAATAGCCAATGAACTTCCCATAGAGCCTCAAACAGCACAAGTATCGAGTCAACTACTAGTTCAATCAACAATCACCACTACTATCGAGTTCAACTGGTAATTCAATCAACAACCTAACCAGTTCTTTTACTCCACCCAATCTCTCTATGCCATTCCCTATGATATACTCAACGTGTACGCGCCAGGATACTCACATTTCGAACTTCCCTTCGTCTGCCCCCACATCTCGGATCGGTACCTACCAGGGTCTTGTACCCCTTTTGATACTGGGCCCTGTCTCACACTCAGCGCCCGCTTAGTGCCCGCTTAAACTCGCTAGAACCCGCCCGTACGTCTGCCCACCTCGCTTAACTCCTGCCTACTACCCCCTCGGCTGCGGGGAATGCACTTCAACCCCTTGCTGCGTTGCCCTGGTATCATAGCCCCTTGATTCGATGCTTATTGTAGCCCTGCCCCTGTCGATGTACCTTGCCGAAGCCTCGGCTAGTGCCAGTTAGTGGCGGTACTAGCCAGGGGGATGATCTGAGCGTGACTGACTTACTATCTTAGCATCTCTTGTCTTTTGAGGTAATAGCTAAGTTATTGTGTCCTTTCCTTGGACTCTATAGTAGAAGGATAGAATTCACGTGACTAGTAGCCGAGCTGTCTTCAACGAGTTGAGCTAGAAGCAAGTACCAGATTTATTGAGCGAAACAATGGGAATGATCGGAAAGTAGTCGACCGACTAATATACTCGCCGTAGACAGTCCTCTTGCCTTTTGACAGGCCATAGTTCCTGTTATTGTGTCGTTTCGGCTGCTCTCTAGCTATCGTAGTCACGTGATCAGAGTCTTGAGTAGAGAGCGCCAGAGTACCTGACTGAAACAGCATAAATAGAGTCAATTAACTCATTATAATGTTATAGTGTACAGTTAGAATACTGGTGCCATTTATACTACCGTTTGGGTGTTTGACTGCCGAGTTTTGATACCAAATATCCCTCCTTCATAGAGCTAGACCCTACTATAGTGCAGTACAGGCAAGTACCCATACGCCAGTCCTGACTTGTGTGATTGCTGTGTTTTCCGTACTTCTGTGTATTACAGTGTTATAGCGACCTGATTTCTAGTGAACAGATTTTGTAGTGACCCTGACTTATAGTGACTGACTGTAGTAAACTTGTACACTGCTAAGTCTTTCAGTGAGTGCACTGACCAGGGCACGGGCATTTCGCCTATTGTAAATATTCAGTAAATATTCAACCTTTACTACTTTGCCTTCTGCTTAGACCACGAAACAATGAGCTTCTCATGGTCAAAACCACAGGACCAACAGGGCCAATCGATGGCTCGCGCGTCTACAGGACCCGCGCCACAGTCAAGCCTCAGCCTCAGTTTTAGTTCGCAGAACCCCGCGGCTCTTGGATCCA
Source organism: Sugiyamaella floridensis (assembly GCA_030556845.1). Classification (NCBI taxonomy): domain Eukaryota; kingdom Fungi; phylum Ascomycota; class Dipodascomycetes; order Dipodascales; family Trichomonascaceae; genus Sugiyamaella; species Sugiyamaella floridensis. The sequence goes on along the minus strand of JAKTUT010000003.1, from coordinate 319,630 downwards.
ATCCTCAACAGACTCCAGCATCAATTGGCGCTTCGCACTCGGTTGTCGACCAATTGCAAAAGATCAAAGACCTATGGGACCCGACAAGCGCGTCGTGTGCATTCCAATATTATTTCTATAACAAAGTGCCTGTGGAACAGGTACCCTTGTACACAAAGCCTCCAGGCCAGGATCAGTCCAAATGGGACGAGGCCGTGGCTAAGAAACCTGATGCCTCGAGCATTCCCGTCCTGGCTGTTGGTTTTTCAGACCTTCAGAAGCGCACTGCACTGCAGGCCAACCAGGTCAACACGTATCGTGCTCGTATGCATGAAATCAACGACAAATTGAGCCAACTGGCTGCTCGACACGACTTGTACTCGACAGTCAAGATGGCCGAGATGAAGGTGCGACACCGTAAACTTGTGCATCGGACGCTGGCTCTAGCTGTCAAGATCCAGGTTCTCAAGAGCCGAGGCTACGTACTACGACCTGACGAGGAGGTGCTACGTCAGAAACTTGAGCAGTTGACAAAGGAGATTGATGATCCGGCTGTATTTGGCCGCATCAACGAGGTATGGGCCCGTATGAAGGTGCTGCGCGAGAGAGCGCGTGCTCTTGAGGCCCGAATTGCCGATTACGCGGCCACAGCAGCCACGGGTCAGACGGGCAATCTCGACTGGGAGCGAGATGCCGACCAGCTTGAAGCACTTGCCCGCGTTCTCAAAGCACAACAGGCCGGTATTGCCTATCTGTCCAACACGCTGACCGAGGATACAAGTAAGCTGGATGCTCTAATGACCAAGTTGCAGGCATAGCCCTGGAGCCGGAGAGACATGGGCATTAAGTGTTGTACTGACTATGAAGACCAATTTCCTCATTTTGCAAGGCAACGGTCTAATATTTATATGAATGCACAGGGAGGTGGGAAGGTGATGTGAGAATGTGATGTAGCAATGCGATGGTATTGCCAATATAAGGACCATCTCCGTCTCGGATCTCCGACTGGACTGGACTGTCCTGCTGGATAGAGTACCCTGTTAAGGAAATCGTTGATGCTTAACAGTCAAGGGGCTTTTATCACGTCAAGAGTTCAGAGGTTGTCATGACAAGTTACCAGATGGTACCAAGAACTGTATAGTTATCATAAGAGCAGCCATTAAAAGATTTTATACCATCAGTAGAGTACTGAGGGTGGAACGATATCAGTAGTGTACTGAGGGATAGAACGACATTTCCATGACAAACCTTTGAATTTACGCCAGTGTAGTGAGCTGTTGTGACGCTGTAGTCATTGCACTGATCTGGGGATGTACTCCGATCGAAGAATTCACATTACTGTGACTGGTTTGAGAGAAAGAACGACATCCAGCCAAAGTACAGATCCAATCTCTTGATTCCCACAATATCAGCCTTGTCACCGTTTGAACGGCTAACTAGTGCTGTTACTGCATCATCACAATGAGTTTCGTAGTGAGACTCATACCGATCACAGGCAACTCGTCAATTACACTGAGGTTCTCGCCAGCTTGAGTCAATGACCGCCGCACAAACAGCTCAGACAGTTGGATCCTTGGCAAAAAAAAAAGATGACACCAAGCTTACATCAGCTGGGACAAGCAACCAACAGAGTTGTTGATGCCGAAGTTGCTCGGAGACCGGAAACCGTGAAGCAGGCGTCAGCGAGACCCATGCATTACCCATGCTTTACAGCGTCGTATAAGCTTTAAGGCGGTGTTGCCGTGTAGGTCACTGATAGTGGTGCCAGATTACAGGCCACAGTGAAGTTCAAAAAACAAAGTCAACTTATTCCACTTTGAGACGTTAATTTGCTCACTTGGAAGAATCATGGGTAGACTGCTCACCACGGAAAAGACCTGCCAAACCTCCAACAGTCTCATCAAAGCTGGCATCGACTGCCGCTGTCATCTCACTTATTGTTGATCCAGCGTGGTGAAGTTGAGATGCCACATGTACATCACGAGCCAAGGTGACTGCCTGTGGATCGCGAGACAATTGCACTAGACGAAGATGGACGGGGATCTCCGGATTTCCGAGATCGACTGTTTTGAAATCCAATAGAGCCGTTTCCAGAGGGGTAAGTCCATCAGTCGACAAAGCCTGTTGCCCCTTAATGATGTTATTGTTGTTGTTGTTGTTGTTGTTGTGGTCTGATCGACTCACAATGTCTCCATGTTTGCCTATCGCTTCACCTACTGGTCCATCAGCAGAGCGTCCAGAATCCTCAAATACAACACGAACACTTGGCAACCGTTGCTTGGTCACAGGACACTGTTCCTGGCGAAACGAGACAACTGCAGCGCCGGGAAGCTTGCCGAGTTCCGAGTACAGCGAGAGGCTCTGACTAAGGTCCCGGGGAGCCGGCGTCACCTCCAGTTGTGCATATACACAGCGACCCAGCAATTCTCGCACTGCACGAGCTCGTAACATTGTATATTACCTTATAAAACAAAGTGTGTTGATAGTAGAAAGGAAACAATTTGTGACTTTATCAAATGCGGGAAAATAATGCCGTATGAGGTAACCTACCTTCTGGATGAATATGTCTAATAAAAAATTCACCGCCGCATCATGCACCTGTGATAGTCTCGCATGCATATCCCGCTGCCCTAAGTACCTAGGCCTGGCCCGCTATTGCCTTCTGTCCGTGGCTCGGATAAATTTGTGTTTGCCGAGTTCGGTGAGGGGATCCGGGCCCTTTCACTGGAGGTCTCAGATAGTTGTTTTGTTGGCGGGCTATTCTGTATGTACTTGGTCCATTGTGTGTCTCTGATTGTTTATATGAGATTGACTTTTTAGTTGCTCTCGTTAACATTGTATAAAATGGTTGATGACATTTGGGGTCTCCCTCCAACTTTTCACCTATATAAACATGTCCAATTTGCGTTGGACCGTTTGTTATCGGGCCTTTTGTTGCCGTTATATCCGGTCTCCCCGGCACTTGGCCGTAATATTGAGTCGTACTCATATTGCGCCCACCTTTGCTCCAATATTCTTGATTTCTGAACTGCTCGTCTTCCTCTTCCTATGGCTTGTTCATTTTGCTATAACATTCATTAAAACTGTACTTTCGTCTCGAAATCCTGTATTCAACAGTGGCATTCAGGTGCCTTTTTTCTACTCCCTCTCGACTTCCTCTCGTTGACCCTCTTGCTCTTCGTACTCGGTGGCTGCAAGCTTCGTCATGCGTCTTAGTTGTGTATAGTCATCATTTAGTCGCGTCGCTTTTTTGCATATTTCCCGTGGCAAACAAAAAACATTGGCATTCTCCGCCTCACTCAATCATATACACCGCATCGACCTCTAGTCGCTTGTACTTTTCTGCTGGTTGTCTCGACTTGTTCCTCTGTTTGGCGTGAGGCCCTATATCCATTTTTGGTGGTTATCCCCGAAAACCACCATCCAGGCTTGCGACTTCGACGGGCCAGTCGTTTCTGCTCACCTCGTATAATATCTAATCTCTTATTCTTCCAGGCCTGTTGTCTTTCCTTACACTTTACTCTCTCCCTTTACCACTTCTACTGTGTTCACATTGTGTCTGGGGGGCCGGACCTTCAAATTCATTACTCTCGCCTTGACTACTTGATACCGTTTGCTCGTGGGTTGTCTCGGCAAAAGCCGTAAATTCACGGTGCACCACCCCACATAAATCTTTGGTAATTCTAAACTATGAAGGTGTCGTCGTCCTCGTCGTCGCGCACAAATATTGCCTGTGAGCGCTGTCGCAAACGCCATATCAAGTGTGACGGCGAGTCAACTTGTAAAAACTGTCTTCGCTCAAAAGTCCCATGCGTCTACGTCGAAGGCGACAGAAAGATTGTCGTGTCGCTTCGCTTCATGAATAGCCTCAAAGATGAGAATTCTCGTCTGCGCTCCCGTTTAGAACAGATAATAGGCGACCCCGTCGATTCAGCCTTGGATGTCGACAGTGAAATGCAACAAATCCTCACAGAAAATGACTACGACAGCTGGCCGACTTCTCAGTCGTTTGTTTCTCCCTCAGATCAGACTAGCGTCTCCGATGACACTGCCATGTCTGTTCCCGCCTTCTCTCTCCGAGAAGGCCAGGATCGCGCATATGCCAAAACTTCTCGCTACTCGGGAGTTTCCTCCATGGATCACCTTGGCCTCGAAATAGAAAGTGTTCTTCCTCGCAGTTACGGTGATATCGATCTTGCTGAACTGTCTTCTATCAATGAAACTCCTATCTCGGCCTTAATAAGTCGCATTGGCGACAACGTTGTTCTCAAATCATCAAGAAGCGTGGACTCGGGATCTCTAGATGTGGTTTTCGACCTGCCGCCCCGAGACTCCTGCTTGGAAGCTTTCAACACTTACAAAGCATTTCTTAGCGATGGTTTTTATTTCTTCAACTCCCGTGAAGTTGCCACAGATATAGACTTCGTCTACAGCCTTTCCACTTCGCCAAATCCTGTTGATCTCGACACCCTTCTCAGAATAGCGCTTGTTTTGCAGGTTCTTGCTGTTGGAGGCCTGCATCTTCGTGGTACCGACCCGGAAATCCCTCTACCTCCATACAGCGACATTTCGTCTACTCGCCGATCCAATGCTCAACTACCGCTCGGTAGAAACACTTTCGACGAAATTGCCTTGTTCAGGTCGGCTGCTAAGCTTACGCGACTGGTGCTAGACGACATGTGTACTAGACCTACTGTAAAGGCCGTGGAGGTTTTATTGGTTAGTGCATGTGCCCAACAGATCATGGGGTGTCTCTATGGTGCCAGCATATACTCTTCCTTGGCTCTACGTGTGTCAATAATTCTTGGGTTGCATGCAGATGTTGCTCTGCAAACCTGGACAAGATGTGAACTGGAGCATCGTCGACGTATCTGGTGGACGGCATATCATACCGAGAGATTCTTGAGTGTCAAAGCTGGCTATCCCTCGACAATCAGCGACAGCAGTGTTCTGGCCGGTCGCCCTGAAACAATCACCATATCTGACGACACTCAGTATGGAGACTTCCCTAATGCAAACTACCTCAACAGCTTCATCCAAGTCGCAAAAATAAGCACCCAAATCCTCGACAAATTGTACCAGCCACGACAGCCCGGAGACTCAACTATTTTGCTGTCGACCATTTCCAATCTAATCAATCAGTTGATGGATTGGCAAACAACCTGGACTGCTGTTTTACGCGCTCGCTGGGATTCGGCAAATTACAGAATCAGTCGAACTGCTGCCAGTATTTTCCAGGAATACTTTTTCTGTGTCAACCTGACGATCCGTCCTGTACTCTACCATTTTGTTCGCAAGCGTATTGTTGAGCGCCAGGCACAATCAGACAATGCGCTATTGGGATCACCAAACGTCCAAAGCATGCTCAAATTATCGCTGTTTGCGTCAACTCAATCCATAGAAGCAGCGCATCATCTACTTGTCAAGCACAGGTTATATGCAACTCATGGGTACCTCGACCGAGAGTACACCTTTTATGCTGCTTCGACGCTATTCCTCTTCACTGTGGCATTTCAAGGACTCGAAAAGTATAGCAGTACTATTAAAAAGGCCCTTGATCTGCTGCATTATTCTGAACTTGCCGGCAACAAACAGGCTGCTACTCGCAAGTCACAGTTGCAAAGACTCATTGCTAATCTAAGCTTTCTTGACGATTCTTGTGTCGTACCTACTCGCGCTCAGCGACGGTCTCATGTTTCCACAACACCGCCTGTCACTTTGAAATCAGAGCATCAACAGCCTGGCTCATCCTTCCCAGTTATAAATGAAAATATGCCTTCGACCATGTTGACTCCTATTGCTGCTCCTGCTATTGATTTTGCGGACGACGAGGAATTATTGCAATTCAACTTTACGAATGGAACCTCGGCTGAGATGGGGATGTTTGATGAAATTTCTGCTGAGAGCGACTGGTGGGCGGCGACCCAGATGCACAATATCGTCAACAACACTAACTGATTAGACTCCAATTCGTACAATTAAAATTGAATGTCAATGGAATAATTTTCTGTTACATTTCTGTTGTATCTATTTAATAAATAAATATTTTGTCAAGCGAGAACCTTTGGACTCAATCCCTGTAGGAATTCCTTGACTGAATTGTCCGTCCATGCCTCTAGTCTTTCTCGGTCTGACGTTACAATTAACCGGACTCCTGTCTTGGCCACCTGGAGATCCGCAGATTCACTAAACTGCTGTGACAGCCACGACAACATAGCGTTTCTTCCCACGAGTGACATCGATCCCCCAGCAATCTGCTGTGCCTTCATGATGAGAGGCTTGACATCGACAGCTGGAAGAGTCTCGTGCAACGAAAATGCCCACTCAAACACATTTTGTTGCATGTAGGCCCGCACATCTGATGGAACACCTAAACCACAAGTAAGAGTATCAACAAGCCATTGGAGTTCGCGTACGGCATTGTCAGAAGTAGTGGTCGATATAGCCTTGAAGACTGTAAAGTCATTGGGATACAACGTGGGTCCCATCATTATGTAGTCAACAGCCTTTTCATGAAGAAAGTGTCCCGGATTGTTGAGAATTGGAACAAGTAGAGCAAAGAAAACACAGGTGCAGTTCCGGATCTTGACATCAGGCTTGTTGACAAGATGAAGAAGTTTACTGGTGAATACAAGTATGGAAGTTTTCTCACGATACGAGATCTTCATATCTGGCGATCCCAGGAAATGAGAAATAGCAGCAATTATCGTCTTTGCTGGTGCAGACCATTCCACTGGTGAGTTCTCCGACAGGCAGCAAATTGCAAGACCCAGTCCGCTTGCTTCTATGATCTGCTTGACGTCAATAACGCCATTGTCCTGGAATAGATCTGGGTTGTTGATGAGCGCGAGCAACGCAAACTCCGGATTATAAAGGTCCTTTTGGCAGTACATTGACCGGTATTCTTGTGCAGCTTTGAGGCTTTGACTGAATGACAACTTGGACTCAGAAACAATGAATCGCGCTTCAGGATCAAAGTTATGGACTGTATCCTTCATGACGTCGACATCTAGTGAAATCTCAAAACCATGCTTTGTTTGCACAGCAGTAGGCGAACGCTCGTAGTCATCAACACTAGTTCGTGAAGACTTCACAATCCATGTAAACACTCGCGTTGTCCAAGACTTCTCCAATCGTGCCTCGATTTGCTCAGTAACGTCAAGGAGCAGTGCATCACATGGAGTATTGAGCCCCTGGCAAAGAGCAAGCAGAGAATCTTGAAGATGGGCATTCGACAGACCCTTGGGATCGTACGAAAACAGCTTCCAGATTATATACGCCGTAGCATCTGTAATCTTAAGAGGATTTGTGACAAGCATTTGCAGGTGCTTGTTGTAGTCAATAGACTTGCTGTCTCCAGAAAACACGAGCGCTCCCACCAACTGACATACTTCTTCAACGCTCAGCCACTTCAAAGCACTTTCAACAAGAGCATTCATCGACTTCTTAGCAACGAGACTCCACGAAACCGGTGCCAAACTTTCGATAACTCCAGCAAAAGATTTCACAATGGAACTCAAACTGGGGGAAATGCTTTTGTCTTCTGAAAACCGCTTGGTAAGCCAGAGAACACATTTCTGGAACCATGGTCGAATAGAACTGACGGCAGAGGCCTTCTTCACAGAGTAGACAGCTCCAGCACACTCCATCACAGATTTTGACAAGGCCACAGAGCCGTTAGCATTGCGGAAAAAGTTGTATAGAGATGCTACCTCATCCTCGGACAGCAGTGTAATAGTGCTCGATAGAAGCTTGACACTCTCCTGGGGGTGCGTTGAAAGCGTCTGAAGTGCTGCAGCCGAAGCAGCGGACAAAAGCTCATCATCAACTTCTGCAAACTTAGTAATAACACTGCAGACTTGCGCAAGTTGCAGTCCACGGAGACTTTTAGCCAGTTCCTGGGTGGCTGCCGGAAGTTGTGCTGTCGAGCTAATGATAGTCGCGGCGAGAGACGTCAGAGCATCTGAATCACTGTGAAGAAGCTCATCCAGTAACTTTTCAAGATCTTTAGTAGAATCAACGACCGGCGCAATATCCCTGACATATGCCTCAATGGAAGGAGACAAATCTTTTGTGAGCTCTCCTTGCTTGTAGGTGCCCAGCAGAGTTGAAATCTTGATAGGAGCATTCAGAGTATGAAGTCGTGACACAACAGGGTCCAAGAAACTGGGGTTCTTCAGCAGCAGCTCTTCTGACTCTACCGCATCGAACAACCACATGGCACTGTGCAACGTGGTTGCTTTGTTGATATGGTGCTTGACACCGCTACGAAGTGGTACCAAGTCAAGGGAGCTCTTGGTTGCCAGAGGCGCTAAATCATAAGCTTCACCGGCAACTGCCAGGAATGTCGACGCGGCGGGATGCGAAAGAAAAACTGTAAAATAGCTCTCAGAAAACAGAGTATCGACATGGGACTCAGGAATACTCTTCAGTAGATGGATGGCAACGCTGCGATCAACCACAGCTCTAAACTTGAGGGCAAGAAGCTCCATAGAGCCAGAAATCTTGGATCTCAGGTCTGAACGACTTCGGATTTCGTTAGACTCACTGCTGAGAACAAAGTCAAAGAACTCATCGCGACTAAATGCCTCCTGCCACTTGATGAATTGTCCGTCTTCGTAGTTGAGCAGATAACCGTAGTGGGAAAACCCATCGGGAACATACTTTTCAGTCAACAGGCGCACTGACTGCCAGCTCTCACCACAGACACACAAGTTGCGCAAGAAACGACATAGCCATCTTTCAATTGAATGGTTGCCGTCGTCCTTGGAGAACTTCCATTGCTCAAGTAGCGTGACGACAAAAGGGCTCAGGATATCGGTCGCAGTTTTCACAGCACCAAATGCATCCACATATTTGTACGGAGACTGCATGCAGCGAGCGATGCTCTGGTCAATTAGGCCCAGAATGCCATCCTGTGCAGGCTTTGCAATATCAGAATAGTCTGCAAGCAAGGAGCCGAGGAGAACATCAACAGGCGAGACAAGCGTTTCATCTTGGAACAAAAGAGTTGGGCTGCTCAAAGATTTCAACAGAGCAGCCACTTGGCTTTCCAAAGCAGGCTCGCTGAGTCCAAGGCGAAGCAGGTTTGTGAAGGATGAGTGGTCTGATCCTGGAGCTTTGTTGTACCACTTTCCAAGAGTTCCGACAACCATCTGTAGTCGCAGCGAAGCTTCAACCTGGACCAGATCAAACCCTCCCATTTTGTCGGAGCTACCATCTGAGGAATTTGCAAGCAACTGCCAGCTGGACAGAAGAGAAGCTGGCAGTGTTAGAAGCGAAAAGTGCTCAGGCAGTAACTCTCCATATAGCGCTAAACAAACCGAAATAGCGGATTTGAGAGCGACTTGAGAGTCAGGTTTCGAGAAACACGAAATAAAAGTCTGTGGATCCGGAATTCGAGAAGCCAGCATTTGAAGAAGTGGAGAAGCACTCCATCCATGGGCTTCAAAAGCTTCTATTACTAGAAGACACTTTCGAAGCGAAAGGCATGATACCTGGACAGCAATGTATCTTATGAGGGGTGATTCGTAACTGAGGCATTTCGTAAGAGCCAGCTGTGTTGTAGATGCAGGGAGAATGCTTTCAATGACAGTAGTGACGGGAGGAATATGCAAAGATGAGTCGAGCGGTGGCACAGGGAGTTGGATGACTCGACAAATGAAGTTAGAGTAGGAAATCCAAAACGAAGATAGTCGTGGATTAAACGACATTGTCTCTGCCAATGCAGTCGTATATGGAGCCACAAGTTCGGGGCAGGACTTAAGGATGGTGATGCAAGTATTTTGTTGGACCAAGTCTTCCCATGGTTTAAGCGACTTGAGTAGTCCGAGGAAGAGTTTGTTGTTGATGGAGTAAGATGGCGATGAACCGTCTGTACTCTGACTAACAGTAGCGTACCAGCCTTTGTCGTTGAACCTTAGGCCGTGAGCAGAATCCGTGCACAGCACAGTCACAAACTCAGCAGCTGCGGCAGCAATTTTGTCTGATCGTGAAAAGAGCTTGGCTACATTTGCTAGGATCCAGTCATTGAAAAAGCTGATCTTTGTCGATTTGGAGAAGTCGGGTTCCATGAGAATCTGTTTGGTGAATACTGCCAAGGTGTCAAGAACAAGATCTTCAGGATCGAGGTTCATACGCTTGAGCCAACCTCCAATGATTCTTTTCTGGCGGATAAGATCTTTTCGGGTAATTGACGAGCTGTTCTTGAGAAAGTCGAGGTAGAAGCGGATAAAATGACTGCGCATGTCACCTCCAGCGGTCTCACTTGTAACAGACAAAATCTTGGGGAATGCCTTCAAAGACAGATCAAGATTGATGGCAAGATCGGTACTATATGCGCCATCTGAATACTTTGCGCATTCGGCTAGGAGATCAAGCGCCGGATTCACTAGAGCAGGTCTGCTTGAGAAGAGGCATCTGTAGATGATTCGAAGACAATTGTCGATAATATCGCGTATTAGAGCTCCTCCATATTTTACAAGATGGACACTTTTAGAGCATCGCTGGAGCAGTTTGACGAGTGTTGAAGTCGTGTAAGTCATCTTGGAATGACTACTGGCCTGTGAATAGAAAGACCATGCTTGTATCAATTGCGACAGGGACTTGTCAAGAAAACTGGCAAGGTCCTCATCCGAGGGCCCTTCTAACAACTTTACCACTTCACTATATCGACCATTATCAACGAGATCTTCATCTTCTTGACGTTTGCGTTTTATCGGAGCAGACATGGTTAATGTGGGATAGAAGAGGGAACCAGATTGATGAAGTACGACTTTACACACACCACTGAATTTTCCAGGGTAAGGACTAGGTGCGGCTGAAATATTTTCCAGCCGCATGGACCCCAACCCTTTTTATAGGCGGTAACGTTAAAGAGTATCTACGGTAGGTCTTCTTCATCACTCATGGATCACACAAAACTGGCAGAATCATTACTAGAAGCTCTTGCAAATGAAAAGACCGTAGATATTGAAGAAACAGCCAATTTACTGGCTACTCTGAGCCCTAAACGGCTCGAAGCCAAGGGCTTGGCGGTGTTGAATCTCATTGTAGGATCTATGCGGACTGGACTTGGAGGCAAAACTATTCTCGAGCTTCAGCCTGATCCAGCAATATACAGCAAAGACGTGCCTCCAATAGAATCAGGAAGTATCAGAGTTGGAGATAATGTCAAGGTGGAGCCATACGGTGCAAAAACAAAGACGAAAGATTCGAGTGACTCTAACATCATTGAAGCTGTGGTAGTGAAGACTACGAACCAGTTAATAGCTGTTGCTGTTGATGAAAAGCATGAAAGTCGGGTGAATGACATTGATGGACGAGTGTGGATAGCCCAGCTCGCTAACCAGGTGACGTATCGACGAATTGAGTACGCGTTGAAGGATCTCGCTTCGTCCAAGTCCCTTTCTCCACTTCATGACATTCTGCTAGGACACAGACCACCTCAGACAATTGTCAACGAAAAAGTCGAGATTCTCGACGAATCACTTAACGTGCCTCAACAGCAGGCTGTGCAGTTTGCTGTATCGTCCGAACTATCAGTAATTCATGGCCCTCCAGGAACGGGGAAAACGTACACGCTCATTGAGATTATTCGACAACTCATTGCCCGAGGAGAACGGGTTCTAGTTTGTGGACCGTCTAATATTTCCGTTGATAATGTTCTTGAACGACTGCATCCCCTTGTAAAAGGCGACAAACTTGTGCGATTGGGCCATCCTGCTCGCCTACTACCATCTACTCTTATTCATTCGTTGGATATTGTATCGAAAACCAGCAACCAGGGCCAGATCATAAAGGATATCCGTGACGATATTGACAGTGCGCTTGGCAAGATAAAAAAGACACGTTCGGGTCGTGAGCGCAGAGTCATTTATGGTGAGATCAAGGAGCTCAGAAAAGAATATCGCACACGGGAAAAAAAGGTCGTGTCGAATCTGATTCTCGAATCACAGGTCGTTGTCTCTACTCTGCATGGAGCAGGGTCGAGAAGTATCCGTGAGGCCATCGCATCCTTGGGTCCGAGTCGCTCGTTGTTTGACACAGTTATCATTGACGAAGTGTCGCAGTCTCTTGAAGCTCAATGTTGGATTCCATTGATGATGGTACCCAATGCTAAACGGCTTGTCATTGCCGGAGACAACTTCCAACTGCCTCCTACAGTCAAGACAAAGTCGGACAAGTACAGGAAGATGCTTGAGACGACCATTTTCGACCGGCTTATCAAGATCCATGAGGAGGATCGCATCAAGCGGTTGTTGTCTATCCAGTATCGCATGAATGAAAAGATCATGGCATTCCCCTCTGAGTCGCTCTACGGAGGCAAGTTGAAGGCCGATAGTTCTGTTGCGACTCGACTGCTCAAAGACCTTCCACACGTCAAAGACACTGAAGAGACATCGTCGGTCGTTGTGTGGCTCGATACACAGGGAGGTGACTTCTTCGAGGCGGTGCCCGAAGATGACAGCGGGCTGAATCTCAGTAGGCTGAATGTCAACGAAGCTTACCTCACGCGCAACTATGTGACTAAACTACTGGAACTCGGACTCAAGGAAGAAGACATCGGTGTCATTTCACCATACAATGCACAGGTGTCTGTAGTACGGAAGCTACTTGAGGCGCATCCTGCCATTGAGATATCGACAGTGGATGGCTTTCAGGGCCGAGAGAAAGAAGCCATTATCATGACACTTGTTCGTAGCAACGACAAGCGAGAGGTTGGGTTTCTCTCTGAAGAACGACGAACCAACGTGGCCATCACGCGTCCTCGCCGACATCTTTGCATCATTGGCGACACAGAGACTGTTGGATCGGGATCAAAGTATCTCAAATCATGGGTTTCTTGGGCCGAGGAGAACGCTGATATCGAGTATCCCGACGTTGGAGAGTTGTGAAATAATGTACAAAGTTGGACAAAGGCCGGTTTACCAGCTCCACAAGAATAATATACAAACCTGGGACAAAACAAAAGCTGTCTACGGGGGTTCTCAGACTACTTTGGGCATCCAAAGCGTCAAATCGTGATGAGCGGTTGCCAGTAGCATGGTCTTTGGGCTAAAGGCAACATGAGTTGGTGGAACCAAGGTGTCTAGAGATGCAATGGGGTTTCGAGTCTTGGCCGAAGACTCGGCAGTCAACTCGCTAGTTGACCACACTTTAATGCTATTGTCACCCGAGCTTGCAAACACATGTTTGCCGTCAACGGTGAAGGTAGCGTTGGAAGGAGGAGTCTGAGATTGAGACAATGGCAGGCGGGCAAGGCCTCGGAGGGTTGCTAGCAGAGAGCCTGTATAGGCGTCAAAGATATAGTGAGCCTCCGAGTCAGTGGCAAGCAGAAAATGGTTGCCATGGTTGGCAAACTCGATTTTTGTCCAGGGGATATTTGCAGGCACATTGGGCTTGAAGGTCAGAAACGGACCATGAGAGTAACCTTTCATGTCATAAAGTGAGATGGTGCCAACAGCTGGTGAAGCAACGGCAAAGACAGTCGAAGTGGCATCAATGGCCACGAAAGCTGGAGCATGGACATTAATAAGGCCATGACATGATGAGGATCGGAAGTCCCACAAACGTATTGAATGGTCCAACGAGGCCGAGATGAGTGTATGATCAATAGGCGATGGCTCCAAAGCCGTGACTTTGTCAGTATGGCCGCGGAAGTACCGAATATACTGATTATTGCTGAGATTGAGGTATCTTATTGTGTCTTTGTCAGTTTGGTGTAGTGAGAAACACCATGGTCTACTCACCATCTTCCTTTGTTGAAGCATAGACGCAATTGGATGAAGATCCTCTTGTGAACCGAGCCAAACAGGATCCGTACTTTTTCGAGTAGACGGTACTTCTGTGTCTTGTTAGTAAAGTAGGGAATACAGCGTAACAGACAAGAAGATGGACTCACTTTCCAGTACGACAGTCGTAGAGTTGAATGGATTCGTCAGTTCCTGCTGTGAGCGCGTAGAGGCCGGTTTCGTCGAAATCGAGCGAGCTGATGACCGACGTGTCTCCACGATGATATTTGAGCTTTTTGACGGGGTAGAAGGAGCATACGACGTCCGAGTCCAGTCGCACAGCCGAGGAGGACATGCTAAGAGTGGACGCGTAGAAGTGAATGAGGCGGATGAAGTGAATGAAAGATGGTGAAGCGGATGAAGTGAATCAAAGATGGTGAAGTTGGAGTTTGAAATGATGAGCGACGCGGTTAGGAAGGAGTCGAAAGTAGTACAGAAGCAGAAGTAGAAGCGCGGAAGATACGACAAATACGACAAATACAAGGCAATTGATAAGTTTTGGATGTTACTGAGTCTGGTGTCGTATTACCGAGTCTGCTGCGTATTATTGAGTCTTGGTGTCAGTGTATGGTAAGAAAGATACTTCAGTGATGAGATGATGAAGCTTTGTAGGTTATAAGGATATATGGGTGGATTAGAGGACTCAGTAATACAAGAACTTGACGACAAGGACATGATGGTAAATAACTTGATGACAAAGGACAGGATGGTGAATAACTTGACGACAAAGCACAATTGGAGTAGATGGAACTTGTAGTATATGAAATATCTGGTGAGATTTATCTGGAGATATCTGATTCTAGATCAAGTCAATGTGGTCTATCAGCTGATATTATCATCACGAATCTCCGTCACCCGTGAAAAAAGATAATAAACGAGTACAACTACTGTAAACCATCACCATGATGCTGTCAAACACCTTCAAACCCACATTTACATACACATTACAACATACAACTCGCGTTAATTTGACTTTGTTGATCCAGAGTAGAGAGAGATTGGAGCTCAAGGCTCTAACGACGGCGCTCGAAATAGTCCGATGAGCCCATAAACGCAATGCTAGTATCAAAGACCCATTCTCCAGCATCAAGGTACCGGTCGAGGAAGGTTTTTGCGTCCTTGTTTTCAAACTTTGTCGTTTTAAGACTTGAATTAGCAGTGTTCATAGTATTCGACTAGCATCACACTCACGTGAGGCCCGTGGACCGCTTGACGCCGGCCAAAACGGCCGACACCAGCATCAGATCAACAGAAATATGAACGAGTTTACCGATCTGAGTTAGACGCGTCAACAAACCCAACTTGTACCTACAGTTCCCATGATTGTTATAGGAGTTAAAGATGGCATGGCATCTTTTGCCTCAGTCCCGCCTTATCGGATGTGGGTAAGGGCTGAGGCGGATAAGGTGGGGCAAACCCCCTGAAGGGCGCGCTCCAACGAAACAGTCAGGAGATGATTCAACGCCAAGGAAGATGAAAGGATCATGACACGGTACAATCCAGTAATTGATATTCAGATGACTTGAATGGGAAGAACTACAGGGTATAGGAGGAGTCATGAATCGAGTTACCTCTTACAGACCTGGTGATGCACCTAATAATGGCATACTCTCTAATGAGGTCTTGTCGGGTTTGACCTTCACCATCTGCCATGAACTGGGGCTACAACGCTTGTAATATGAGACAATCCAGAGATCAGTTTGTTAAATGAGTCATATGGTTGGGATGACAGTTTTGTTGAAGGAATCTTGACGTGTTTACGACGACTGATTGTGAATGACACAACCAAAAAACTCCACTCTACTGTAAGTCGCTCTTCATCTGGACCTCTCTCAGTTGATCTTAGATAAACAGAACAGCTCGGTATCTGTTGACCATACGAATGTCTCACTGATACAAAGTACTTGACAGAGTGATAAGGACTCTAAACACCTTTGAATACCACGTAAGTTATACGTCGTACTCTATCCACGTCAGGTACACGTCTTACACGATTTGTAAGTTACACGTCGTACACTATCCACTGCAATGATGATTGGTAAAAGGGCTGAACGATGTGGACACACGCGAGCCACGTCCAGAGCCGGTCGAGGCCGTCTGGACAGGCGTACATGATACCAATCACAGAACCAAGCAGTCATAATGGCTGTGTCCTTATTGGGGCAACCGTACAAAGGTCTACTACAGTGTTGCTAATGGCACGGGACTATAGAACCCACCGTGATGTCGCAATTGTCATGATGCCTTTTTCATTCTGAGGCAGTATAATGGGACAGTATATGAATGAGTGAAGGTTACTAACTATTGAGAAGATGAACTATACGAATGTCGACATATAAAGAGTTGATATGCTAATATTTACATGGGATGAGATTAAGACGGCGGAGAAGTCTTTATTGGAAAGTCTTCACTGGTCATCAGCTCTTATTTTCACTGGAAAAGTCTTGGACCATCAGCTGCGGGAGTCTTCAAAAGTCTCCAACCAAATTACTACTCCTCATCCTCGGGAAGAAGAACCTTTTCCTTCTCAAACAGCTGGGTGAGTTCGCCTGACTCGGACATCGAAACAACAATATCATGTCCACCAATGAACTCTTTCTGAACATAGAGCTGTGGGATAGTGGGCCACTCGGAGTACTCCTTGATGCCCTGACGGAGCTCGTTGTCCTCGAGGACGTTGTAGGCGGCAAACTTGGCAGGATCCACGCCCTCGTAGCCAAGGATCTGGATCGTGGCGCGAGAAAACCCACAAGCCGGTGCCTCTGGAGTTCCCTTCATGAACAAGACCACAGGAGCCGAAGCGACGGCTGAGTCAATAGCCTTGCGGGTCTCGTCGGATAAGAACCGTGCCGACACGCGAGGGGTGAAAAGTGTACGGGGAGCGGCACGTGAAGCAGCACGCAAAGAGCTTGCAAAACGCAGCATTGTAGGGATGTGTTTGATAGTTAAGAGGTCAAGAAGCGAAAGTGCAAAGTTGACTGATGAGAGATTAGAAATCAGTCCGCGGTAGCCGCACGCCTTCCAGCCGTGCTGTTGCTACGAGTCAGCCAGCGCTTTTGACGAGCCGTTCATTGGATGGGCCGAGGTTGCTGGATGAATGGATGAATGGGTGGATGGATGGATGGATGGATTGAGGTAGGGATGTGAGAGTGTCATCTGTTCAAGATGACAGATGATCCCGTTGAGAGTCTCAGTACCGTGTATTCGTTTAGTGTGTATACGCCTACAGGGATACTCATACTAGTAACTGACTGGGTACTGGTACTACCGAATCACTGATTGGATTACTGGTACTACCAAATCGCTTATCGGATTACTGGTTCTACCGAATCACTTGCTGGATTACTGGTACTATCGCTCACTGGATCACTGGTTCTACCGAATCAGTTCTGAAGTCTACTCATTGATATGTCGCATCACCACGTCACTGATCCACTCTACGTATTGCTACCCCCTTGATCTCCGTGATTCATACTCTTCTTACCCCTGACCTGATCTCAGAGACTTGCTTACTATTGACTCTTTCTACTGTGATAACCGCTGTTACACCACGTCATGTGGATCATCATGATTCTAACTAACATACTGTGGAGCACTCGAGTGTATCATTGCTAGTACTTTTGTACTCTCAGTACTCTTAGTATCTGAGTACTTTGGTACCTTCTGTACTCTAAGTACTCTTAGTACTCTCAGCACCCTCAGTACCCTCTGTACTTTCGGTACTCTCTGTACTCTCAGTACTCTTAGTACCTCAGTGCTTTCTCTACTCGCTGTACTTCTGTACCTCTGTACCTCTGTACCCTGGGTACCTCCACTTGTGCCGACTACAACGCTGCAGTGGACCAGGGTAACAGCAGGCGCAGTGAAGTGGGGCCGCAGTACTCGTTTGCAAGCCCAGACCAGTTAACCTGTCCACGTTTGATCCCGTAACGGACAATCCCCCAACCTCGTTTCCATAGGCGGAAACCGGACCTTACCGAAGACGGTCGCAACCCTGACAATTTGTCCTAAACGGGACGAGCGGGTCAAGGGTTGCAATATGCGGGGCACGGGTTTGAGGGTTGGCCAGTTCTGACAACCGTTTACGCGTGTACATTAGGGACTGTTGGCAAGTGTGGTAGTGAGTGGGGGGCCACACACCCACCCACTGCTAATCGGCCCTTGCCCTGCGCACAAGTCGCCGCTAGGGTAGGGGCTCATGCACGGTTTTTTCAATTAACGTGCAGAGCCGAAAGTGCAGTGAGCACAGTTTTAAACGACCAAAGTACCGGCAAAAATACAAACAAAAGTCATAAGAACAAGTGTTCTTTACATCGTTGCGTTCAAACGCATTACAAGATGCATGTTGCAAAATCCACAGCTTTTTTCGTGCCATTTTACCCAGGGTATACGGCCTCTACACCTCGTGTCGATCGCTGCCTATCTAGGCCCTCGTTGTACCGGTCGGACATGTACAAATGGGAAATCACAACCGGACGGAAAAAAAAACTTAACGGCTTGGGGATAAAAAAAAAAGGGGTATAAAAGGCAAAAGCCTGCCGTCTTGGATTCATTGTCGACGTCCACGTATACCCAAATTTTGTTCATTCGTTTGAGATCTCTCACTCCTTAGAGTCTCATCGTTCCATTCCCTTGTAATCATGAAGTTGTCGTCATTCATTGTGGCTCTGGCAGCCACTGCCTCGACCGTTGTTTCTGCTGATGTCGTTACTGAGTTCGTTCATGTCACTCAGGTTGTCTATGAAAATGCCCATGTCTATGTCAATGGTAATGGCAAGCCTATTAGCACCTCGTACGAGCTGGTCTCTACTGGTGCACCTTCTCACTCTCATTCTTCTTCGGCTGCTGCTCCTATTCTCATTGCCATTGTGAGTTCTACCAGTGACTCTACGAGTTCCACCAGCACCAGCACCAGCACCAGCACTTCATCTTCATCTACTTCGACTTCTACTACGTCTACTTCCACATCCACTTCGTCCACTTCGACGTCTACTCCTCCTCCCCCTCCTCCTACTACTACCTCGACTCCTCCTCCCCCTCCCCCTCCTACTACCTCTAGTAGCACCAGTACCTCGACTTCGACGACTTCTACTTCCACTTCGTCTACTTCGACGTCTACACCACCTCCTCCTCCTGCACCTACCACCTCGACTCCTGCTCCTGCTCCGGCCCCGGCTACTTCTGCTGCTGCTGCCCCTGCTTCCACGGCTCAGTCCGACTCGGGATCCTCCAGCTCGGGCTCAGGTCAGTTCTCGGGTGATGCCACATTCTACACTCCAGGAATGGGATCTTGTGGTATTGAGAGCACCGAGTCGGATCTCATTGCTGCTCTCAATGCACCTCAGTTTGGTGACTCGGGTAACCCCAATGACAACCCCAACTGTGGTAAGACGGCTACCATTTTCCGTAACGGCAAGTCGGTGACTGTCACTATTGTTGATAAGTGTCCATCGTGTGCTTTTGGTTCGCTGGATCTGTCTCCTGCTGCCTTTAACCAGATTGCTGACCCTGCTGAAGGCCGTGTTCAGATCACCTGGTCTTTCAACTAAAAAAATGCTCTGTGCTGTATTTTTGACTTTGGAGCTGGACTCTTGACATGCTGGCATGTATTAGATAGAATTATAGAAATCAATTGGTTATAAGTTGAAGAGAGACTTGAAGAGATGAAGTAATAAGACTTGAAGAGATGAAGTAGTAAGACTTGAAGAGAGATCAAGTAATAAGATTCAGGATCTAAAGTTTGAACAGGCTACGAGATCCGAGATCTATACAAGATATTATAATAAGATCCAAATAAGTTTATACAGGATACTATAACAGTACCAGAATCCAGATCAGTTGCAAGTTGTGAGGTAATTCGTTCAAGTACTATAGCGAAGAAGTCATGAACTGACCATCTTCCATGAACTGACCCTCTTCCACACTGAAGCGCTATCTTCCATGAAACTGACAATCTTCCATAAACTGACCCTCTTCCATGAACTGATCTGAAGTGCTTTCTTCCGTGACGTGAGATCTCTCTTCCTGTCTTCCCTTCCTAGAATCAAGTCATCTGTTCGGTAAAGTGATATCTGTCTTTCTGCCTACATCTCTAGACGATAGCACAGCTTATAAATAACAGCGTACTACTGGGTGATTCACTGTCACTTCAAACAACTTTGAAATGTTACTACTGTACTTTATAGATGAAATGTGAGACTGAACTTGGGAATGCATTCTTCCAACTGTAGATGACACAAGTGTTGTTATAATCCGTCATTAGATATCTTGCCACTGTTAACTTGTCACTGATAACTTGTCGCTGATATCTTGTCATTGATTAACTTGTCATTAATTAACTTGTCATTGATAAGTCGTCACTGCTAACCCGTCGCTGATAACTTGTCAATATTAATTTGTCACTGTCAACTTGTCACTGGTCATGATAACTTGTCATTGATATCTTGTCATTGATATCTTGTCACTGTTAACTCGTTACTGTTAACCTCTCAGTTTGCTACAAACCTTCCTCCATCTGATCTCTCAACCTACAACTATCAGTTCAACACCGCCAGCTACACCACATTTTTTGACAAACATCAAATGTTAAATTACCACGTTATTTTACATTGCAACGCATTTTTTGGCTCGCTTCGCTTAGTTGACAAGAGCAGAAGCAGTGGCCGACTCGTACTTCCAGACGGGAGGCAGAACTCCAGTGGTCTTGTAGTAACGAGACAGACGGTGGATACGCGACTCGATGAGAATGAGACGGAACTTAGAGTCCTTGTCCTTACGGTTCTTCTCGAGGTGCTTGCGAACAGCCACGGCCTTCTTGATAAGATGGTACAGATCCTCAGGAATCTCAGGCGCCAGGCCTATGCCACTCTGTCAGCTGCAATTCCAAGTAAAAAAAAATTTCACGTTTTTGTACTCGGTAACCAATCAGAGGTACAAATGGGGCGCGCCATTTTCACGACGCAGTTAACAAACAGAACTAGAGAATCACCTCTCAGCGTGTTCGTGAGACAGAACTACACACCCCATCGCCACTCTTGATTTAGCTCCTCATACACAATCATACAACATACCGTTAGACTTCAGGATACGGAGAATCTTGTTTCCAGTAACAACCTTGACCTGCGACACTCCGTGAGAGTCACGCAGGATAACACCAATCTGCGAGGGAGTCAGACCCTTGCGAGCATACTTGATGATCTGCTCAACAACAGAGTCCGAGCTGAACTTGAACCAGCTGGGAGCCTGGCGAGAGTAAGGAGTAGCCGAAGACGAAATTCCCTTTCCTTTGCTGTGAAGACGACCCATTTTTCTCGATGTACTTTGTCGATACGTTAAAGATGGAAGCAGAAGCTTCAAATTTGGCTGGGGTAAAACTAAGCTGTCAGCCGCTAGAGTCGTGTATCCAGAATAGGAAGGTATGTGACTGTGACGTTTAATGTCCTATTCGGGTAATACTGCCTGCAGAATAATAAGCTCAATACTGGTCACGTGATGCTAGTTTCTTGCTCGATCACGTGATATGATTGTTGGTGATGTCAGGTCAAGGGCATGTTCTGACCACTAAATGGGTACTTCCTCCTCATATCTACATAGTACCCCCTCAATTTTTTTTTAAACACCTCGCATCGCTGACATGAGCTCAAGACATATATTCTCAATCCCATAATATATTAACATCCAATTCATGAGTTTCCAAAATATCACAATCGCGATTGTCGACACATAAGCATAAACCTAAAAGTGGGTAACCTTTATGGGGATGGCCAGTAAAACCACTGGTGCTGATTCCTCCCTTTGTCATCCTTAATCCAGATCATCAGCACGCGTTGCTGATACTCTTACTCTCTTAAAGACTGCAAGTGCGGCTTAATCCAATGACTGTACATACATTTACTGTATTCAGAAACATGCATGTCCCCTTAAAGACTTGATGCAGGGATCGACAGATCCTCTACTGTATTCAGTAGAAGTGTGCATATCTTCCTGGCTAAGAGTCGTGCCTCGGTTTGAGCAGGAACTCTATAATACTAGTCCAAGCAGCTTTACAAAAGTCTATATAAAGGTTTTTGCCTTGTCAGTGGTCTATACATAACCCATCATGCAACCTCATGGTTTTTCTTCAGCACTTTGAAACAAACTTGTACGTATACAGGCTATACACAGATTTTTGTTTGTTTATTCTCTCTGATTACCTACTAGAACCACCTCCGCCATGTCGCCACCACCGCTACCACCACTCTCTGGTACACCGGAGTATGATTAACGGCTGAAAGAAGGATATGAATAATTGAACCTGCTTGAAGCTGAACTCGCAACTACCAAATCAGAGCTTAAACAAACTCGGATATCAAGACCGTTGAAACTAAGCTCAAAGCCACTGGAACTCAACTCAAACTCATCAAAGCTGATAATACGCAAATGAGTTTTCTCGACTATGCGCTGGTTCTTCGGGAAAGGGAAATTGTATACTTTGGCGAGCACAATGTTCCTCATGTGCTCGGCAATGCGCTGCAGTCTGTTATGAAGAAGCCTGTAGATAAACTACTCGGCTTGTACTTGCAGGAAAACGATAAGGACAATATCACGGCGACCCATGGCAGCAAGAATATCGTTAATGAAAAAATCGTGGCAGAGGCAATTTCTGAGGTGTACATCTATATGGTTCAGAATCGTGTTGTGTATGGCTACTTGACGACCGGCACATGCATGTATGCCCAAGTAACCTGAAGTCACTTTACTACCACTTCTGTCCTGTATTACCCGTAGATGTTGCAGATAGGCCCGAAACAGTGGAGCCAAAGGGTATGCTGATGTCGTATCTTGCCTCTCTATGCCTATGTGCTCTCAGAGCTGAGTCTACGGTATCGGGAATTATGTCACCACAGATCAAAGGCCCAGCCATATTGCAGCCTTCGCATCCCTCTAAAAAACGAAAACGAAAGACACGTACACCAGTCACTGCGTGAGGTTGTGAGGGCGGACCAGGTCGAGGTTTTGTGATGCAATGGGCTGATGTCGCTACAGCCATCGTGGGGGGGACCTTAGATTAAGCAAAGGCGGCCTCACCCAAATATTAGTATGTCTATATGGTAGAACTGATTAGTTAAACTTCAAAAATAGTGTAAGTGTTCGCAGTCTTCTAATGCAGTATATCCCGGAGATTCCATCAAGGGAGCACATATCAACAGAGAGATTACTACCAGTTGTACAGTAAATTGACTGTTTGTATGTGTTTCTATGAAATATAACAGTTATTTAAGAGCGGTGCTTGATGCCTTTCGTGGTTTCCGCTTTGTAGAAGTACTCACTAGCAGGTATCCCCACGAGGAGTTACTTCGCTATACAATTGCTTCACATATTCCCTCTAGCTGGTTAGTTCGTTCTGATAGAGTGTACTGCCCAGCCATAACAATGAATGCGCTTCTTGTGAGCCTGGAATGCAGCCTATAAGGGCTTTATATTATCGCTCAACAATGATAATTATAGCTCTACGTGGCCCCTGGGTTGGTGTAGATTCCCGTGTCCTCTTCAACTCGTGCATCGGTTCAGCAGGGCAACTCCATTAAGGCTAGAATAAGGCTACTTGTGGTTGGTAATTTGCAGTAGAGCCCTCGATAAATAGAAGGCGCCGCCATGTTCTATTCTATCCATTCATCCATAGTTTTTTACACTGTTGTTCTGGTGCTGCTCTTCAGTTACTATCTATTGTTGGCTATCGCAGTCCTCAATTCTAAGAAAAACCAACATTCCTATTTATCTCTGATTTCTGTTTCTGAATTCTTACTTGATAGACCTCGACCATGCTGCCATGAAAACTGGCACCTCTCAGATGAGACCGGGTGCGGGCTGAACTGGACGAAGTCATATCCAAGGTCAACACGATCAATTGAAACTACGGAACATTCAAATCAGAGCTCAATAAAGACTTATCAGAGGTCAAAAAAGGCTTATATCAAGTTGACCAAGCCAAATCAAACGCCAAAAAAGCCGCCCATGAGATTGAAACAGCCATATCCGAGCGAGAACAAGCCAAGTCTGTGTTCGCAATTGCTAAACATGAGCTCGAAACTGCCGAATCCAACTTCAAAGCCGATGAATATGATACCACGGCCGTTTATGCGCAACTCAGAGTCTTTGACGCGCGAATGGAAGTCGTTGAAGCTCTACTTATAATCGCCGCAGCTCGACGCAAACTCGCCGCGGCTCTACATCGAACCTCCAAAGCTGAAGACAAATCCGCCAAAGCTATATCTAAAACTGTCAAAGCTCGAGGCGAATCCACCATCAACCAATTCATGACCATTTCTATGGAGCAGGACTGACACCTTTGCGACTGTTGACAAGCAGGCTGCCAATGCAGTATATCCCGGGCATCACATAAAGTGTTAGACAGCATGTAAAGATGTGGTTAAGTGTATGAAGCGAATAGTCCCTTGTTGTTAACATCCAACATGACTCTGCGCTCTTACGGTATGTCTACAAGAAACTTGCTGTTGCCAGCTTTACAGTAAATCGATAGCTGGTATAGGCTGCTGTTAAATATGACAGTTATTCAATCCGGCTTCTGGTGCTGTATGGTGTTTTCCGGTTATCCAGCCATCTTGTCTAAGAGCTCATTCCCCAGTATTACCACGACCAATTATGCCTCAATTTGACCACAAGTTCCAGTTTCGCATGATTAAATAATTGAGTGATTGAATGAAGATATTGACGACTAGAACTGTCATAATTGGGCAATGGCTCTGCTTATCCGCTGGCACATGTACGACTCATGACAGTATTTCAACATGACCAATTGGCTCTTGCAGGTTAACCTGTCGC
Source organism: Sugiyamaella floridensis (assembly GCA_030556845.1). Classification (NCBI taxonomy): domain Eukaryota; kingdom Fungi; phylum Ascomycota; class Dipodascomycetes; order Dipodascales; family Trichomonascaceae; genus Sugiyamaella; species Sugiyamaella floridensis. The sequence goes on along the minus strand of JAKTUT010000003.1, from coordinate 295,037 downwards.
TGATTTGAAATGACTTCCAAAGCCGTACCGGCTTTCCCATACGAGTCAAGCTTTTGTAGGCTCTGCTGCACATGTCTCTTGCTTGGTTCTGCTACCGCGTTACCTCCTATTGTCTTCTTCTCTCTGAGGTTTCTGAAAATTTTTACTCGAGCATTATCCGTCACCTCTTCAGAATATAGAAAACTGTAACTTTAAATCCTGACCTCGTAACCTCCAAATATGGCCTGGTAACATCCAAATCTGAGCGCAAACTGAATAGATCACCAGTCCCCATATACAGGGCATGGGCTTAACTCAATTGCATCTTCCGTTTGTTAACAAGACAATGGTAAGAAGGGCCGTATAGCAGTGGGATCCCCGACTAACAAGTCTACCGGACTGTACAGTTTCTCGGCCGAGTGCAAAGAGCGCATTCGCAAGTTTCGATTCAGCAGCGCGCGGGCCTCGGAGCCCCAGGCTCTGATAGGTGAGTTGGTGTAGTGTGGTGTTGACGCAAACCTTTGCTAACAAGTCAAAATTAACGGCGATTCTGGACTCATTGAGCTCGATGGTACTACACCTATCTCAGATATGATGGAACTTGTTGATGAGCTGCCTGACAATACTCCACGTTTCGTGCTTCTGTCGTATCCTATTGAACTTTCCGATGGTCGTAAGTCGTCGCCGTTTGTTCTCATCTACTATCGTCCCGAAACGGCCACACAGAACAATCGTATGATCTATGCTGGAGCCGTTGAATTGGTGCGCAATGAGGCGGGAGTCAGTCGGTAAGTTTAAAATCACAAGTCATTGCCAGTTACTAACCTCAGGGTCATTGATATCGAGGAAGCCGACGAACTTGAGGATGCCAAGGGTCTTGTCACTGTCAATTGATACACTGACGCATTGAATGGAGACTCATACAGACCAGCATATACTGGAGAGTTTTTATCGCATTGTAACTTGGATATCTGACAAGTAAATATCAGTTTGAGTTTGTGCTGTGCTTTGGTGGAGTCAAGTTAGAACGAAGCTGTGAACATGTAACCTGGAGTTTTGGTCTGGAATCCGTTACTTTGGCACTCACTCAAGTCAATTCCGAACGCAAATATGCTGAGAATCTACAACAAACCTCAGACCTCATTAGATATTTCCTCGGCGCTGTTTTCTGATGTTGTTGCAGGTAACTTTGTAAAAGAGATTAAGGACCCACAAGCGTACAATCCTTATATAGATCCCATAAGCGAACTTGATGTTGTCCTTCTATCAATAACAGTCTACACCATATTTCTACCTCTTTGAACTCACCTGTATTGATTATTCTTATTTTCATCAGTTTCTCCTTTAACTTGTATTTGTTAGTATTTGTTAGTACTTTTCACTATTCTAACTACCTTGTCACCACTTCTTACTACTCCGCACTACTCCTTACTTCTCACTATTCTACTCCTTACAAAGGTATGGATAACTCCTCTGCTAGTAACATATCCATTTGATACTATGGAAGGAGAAAGTTAGAAACTGCTAGGTTACATGTCGTTCATTCTCCAGACAACCAGGTAACACTAATCTGAACGGTAAGCTTACAGTTGGAGCTATATCTAACTATCGGAATGGAGTCACTGCTATATGTAACTATTGGATTCAAGGAGACTACCTTCAGCCACTCACTCAACATCAAGCTTTAACCTGTTACTATAAGTTGAGGACTATTTTGAATAACGCAGTTTTTTCCCGTTAAAAGTGGATCCAAGTAACTGTCTCGTTTAACTGTTGCTCTCTCTACTTAACCTACCCTACGCTTTGAACCTCGGCTTCGTCACCTTTACCTGCTTCCTTCCCATGACTCGTTTACTGCATCCTTCTTCCCCCCTTCGGAGCGGAAATCATCTTAAACCCTTTATCCGGGCTCAAATAGTCCGTACCGTCTATTATCACCGGAGTTAACGACTTTAAATGGGCGAAGTGCCCAGTGAACCTTGAAGTTTGGCGGCGTCCGGCGCTCCGACGCGGCGTCTATCTCCGATGCATCTGGACGCTGGGAGCCTCCACTATAAAAGGAAGCATTTTGCCACTGTTTTTTTTTGGTGCTCCTCATCCTTTTCACCATACGTAGGTGGCTTATATTTACATTTTGCGCTGCTTTTGTGGCTTTTGGCTTGCAATTTGCCATAATGACTGAAACCCAAACTGAGACGGCCACAGAGGAACGCCTACACCCTCTGTCATATAGAGAATCCTTCTCACAATGGCTCAAGGTCCCATCTCTCAAGACATCGGAGTATGAAGTTCTCCAGCACCTCAGCTTCTTCCCCAAGTCCGACGGCACACGTGAGGCCCAGCTGAACCGCGTCGACATTGGCAACAACCAGTATCTCAACGAATTTGCCATTACGAATCTCGAGGAGCCGAGTACGAGCTTGAACTCGTCGACTTCCACGGCTACTAAGACCCTTGTCGTGCTTCACGGATATGGTGCATCAATGGTGTTCTTTTACCGCAACTTTCGACGCTGGAGCTCGATTCCTGGTTCGCGTACTTTTGCTCTTGACATGCTGGGTTTTGGTCGCTCGTCGCGTCCGCATTTCCACATCCCCACCAAAGATTTGACGGCCCGCGATGCCAATGGCCGGTTCAAGGCTGTTGTTGAGACCGAGAACTGGTTTATTGACTCGCTGGAGCGCTGGAGAATCGCCAAGAACCTCGACAAATTCACGCTCATGGGTCATTCCATGGGTGGGTACCTCGCTGCTGCCTATGCCTTTAAGTATCCTGAACGTGTTGAAAAGCTTGTGCTCATCTCTCCTGCTGGTGTTGAGCGTGGCTATGATCCGGCTCTAGAACACAAGTCGCTGTTTAGCGGTGGCAGTTTGCGCGACCGCCAGGAAATCGTGCTTCATAATGCGGCCCCCGATGTCGAGGATGAGCTTGCCAAGAGCAAGTCCAAGGACTATGTGAACCCGGCCTACGAAGCAGCCGAACTAGCTCAGCGCACCACTCGCCAGATCCCCAATCTTTTCATCTACTTGTGGAACCAGCACGTCAGTCCGTTTTCGATTCTGCGATGGTCGGGCGGGTTTGGACCCAAACTTGTATCGCGTTGGACATCATGGCGATTCGGTGAACTGCCGTTGAGTGAGCAGCGCGCGCTTCACAACTACTCATACCGAGCCTTTACTGCCAAGGGATCAGGCGAGTATGGTATTACACGATTGCTGGCTGCTGGTGCTGTTGCTCGTGAGCCTCTTGTTGATCGTGTCGCCAAGAACCTGCAGTGCCCGAGCCTATGGCTTTATGGAGAGAGCGATTGGATGAACATCAAAGCGGGACGTGAAGCTGTTAGTATACTGAAACACAAGGGTACTGAAAGGGCTCGTGACGCGGAGATTCATGTTGTCCCTAGCGCAGGCCATCATCTCTATCTCGACAATCCCGAGGTCTCAGACAAGCTCATTGTTGATTTCTTGAAGCAATGAGTAGTATACAAGTTTACTATTTATCGCATTTACCAGCATTTTGCATCTAATTTAATTGATATTTATGATTTCTTCATGATACAAATTGTAGGAAGTAATACTCAAGAAGGTGTAATTTCGGGAGATGAAAGTGATTCTCAACAAGTTGAAAGTAATACTCGGAAGGCGCTATTTCAGAAGTTGCAAGTAATACTCAGGAAGTTGAAAGTAATACTCAACTGCTTTGAAAGTTGTTACTTCGGAAGTTGAAGTAATGCTCAAGGTCGACTTCAGAAGTTGAAAGTAATACTTTGAAAATTGAAAGTTTCTACATTGGAAGTTACAAGTAATACTCAACTACTTGGAAGTTTCTACCTTGGAAGATCTACTTCAGATGTAATACTCACCTACTTCATTAGTCATAAACTCGTAATGTCGTCAAGGATTCTAGGAATTTCGGCTGATTCTTCCTGAATGCAAAAGTTTCGGCTTATAGTTCAACCATCGATCGCGCACCTTGGAGTGTCTATGAGCCAAAACGCGATCCACTTGGGCCTTTTGTCGAATAAGTACCTGGCGATAGTCGAGAAGAGCCATTTTTTGACCCTGGCGCTTCTTGACAAGTTGCTCGCGAGCATCGACTAACGGACCAACCCACTGTTGCGTCAGTTCTTGACGAGATTCTGATGAATCACATAGTTTTTCCCATTCCGCTTCACCACGAGCAATCTCTATTTGAGCATCAATAGACCTTAACTTCGCCAACTGCGTATCAGCTAAAAGGTGCCGTATATGACATGATCGAACCCCTCGATGGTTGCGCTCACGCCCAGGGATCTTGAGGTAAGAAAATGGTCCTCTTGCCGTCTGTAGTGTTACAATTCTTGCCTGAGGCGGTTCACCAAGATGTTTGGCTCGAAGTTTCTGCATATGATACTCTTGTCGTCGCTGATACTCTTGAGGGGCCAGAAACGTGTCGATATAAACGCGATCGAGCTTCGACTTCTTGGGAATCAGATTTCGAGCCTGGAGTCGTTTGACAGTCTTGTCTCTTCGCGTTATGAGAATGGCATTCTGTTTGTTGAGTATGTCAAGAACTCCCTCTGTCTTCTTCTGACCACTCGAATTGAATAGAGCGCCTCTTATGTACTGTAGCGGAAGTATTTTGGAAGGCCGCTGCTTCACCACTGGAGGTGGATGTTTGATTTTTCGTTTTGAAAGCTCCTCAACTATCTCCTCTACTCCACGAACACCTAGAATCGATTCACGTAGGATCTCTTCCCACCGGTACCCTTCATTGATCATGTTGCGTGCAATATGACCCGACATCATAGGACGGTTTCGCCTGAACACGTCAGCTATGAGCTTCCTTGCGTGCAAGCATTGCTCATCGAGTAGTGGTAAATGACCCGCATGTCTCAAAAGTCGCCGGAATAGCTGTAGAACAGGTCTACGATGACTTGTCAGCTTACTGAAGTGAGATATTTGCATGCTAAGAATCGAAAGTCGATGATTTTGTTCAAGTTATCCATATAGACCCTTAACCTTTTATCACGTGACAAGACTGGTTCACCCCCGTCCAGAAAGCTTGAACTTGACTGAATGGATGGAATAAGACAGTTACAAGACTATAATGTACCTGGGATTGCTAAAAAAAGTAGTGTGTGGTTATAGATCAAAAGAAGTCTACGAAAAGCTGGGACTCAAGAGTAATGGATATAGTTGAAAGATTCCTTAAATGCTACCAACTCAAAGAATATGGCAAGTGGATGTGATCACCACGATAGCTCAGACACCATATATCCTAAAGCGTAGTGATGCATCTCCTAGCACATTTACTGAGTAATGACTGAACTTGGACGACTGAACTATTCTTATTAGGATCTGAACGTGGATTACTATCTGTACTACGATCTGAAAGATCTGTTAGAAAAAAGACTACACGTCGAAACAAAGACTACTACAAGGGGATTTTCTGGAGGATATAGTGATACATGTTTTCAGCCAAAAACAACTCACAAATGTAGCATATTTCGCTGGAAAACTGTTACTGATGAATCAACGTTGCTTTTTACATATGTGTGCATGTTTCGGGACTAGCAAGCCTAAAATGGAAACTTGGCCTGCTCATCTCCATTATAGGCCGAGTTTTTCGCCGCATCTAGAGCCTATTACAGTAATGATTTCTTTACCTTAGTTGCTACGGTAACTTGTGGATTGGATACTCTTTTGACGGTATCACAGCTGCAAATGCCAATACTTTTGCACTGTTTATACTTATATTGCATAGTAGTAGTAGAAACCAACCAAATATATACTTTTAAGTGTCGACAAGACCTTTCTACTATTGTGACTGTCGAGAGATGCTTGCTGCAGGTGTATGCATGTAACTTTAAAAATGGTGGGACTTGTTGGGACTGACAAGTCAGCGTTTTTCCGTCAAACAAACCAGGTGTTTGAGATAATCCGAGATACCTACTGTAGTTGTCCAATTGTAGTAATAGCTAGGACTTTGTACAGATGAATACCTCGAGCAATGCATCCACGGTCCAGGGGCAATAAAGGGGATATTAACAGTCCATAGTCAAATGAGAGCCGCTAAGAGTCCATAGACAAGTCAATATTCATCAAATAATTCCAATACTCTACCATATGGTGCATGACTAGAGGTTTTATAATTTTCTGGCCCTTCTGAACAATTTCCTACCCTTCAAAACTCGAGTTTTAACCCGGCATCTACCACCGCCGCGAGCCATGCGGCGGGCCTTGCGTGGCTGGCATACTTAACCCCAATCCCCCCATTGTGAACCTGGTGATACCCGACCCGAGACTTTGCTCCCTGTTACCTCTCACACAATTGCTGTTTCGGTCGCTCCTGGTAACCATGAAAGTACACGTTATCAGTCTCACCGAGAACGGTGATCCAATTCTCACGGGAGATGGAAAGTTCCTCAACTTGCCCATTCCTGATGAGCCCTACATTGTGCGGTTTGTGCTCTTTGCATGGTCCAAGTTCATCTACAAGGGCAGTTTCTGGTGCAATGCGCCTCCGCAAGGCACGCGGTTCGACCGGCACAAGTTCTATGAGTATCCACTTGCCGATGCGAGTTCTGCGTTTGGTTCCGATCTTCACATTGACATCAAAATCCATAGTGGAGGCCCTTATTCGTGCTACTTGACATATGACGAAGCTGAGGTGACTCCTGGTTCGCCATCGACGGTCACGGAACCGCGCCGGGGTCTGGAGACTACCAAGTTTCATTTCACCGTGTCCACGGGCTTCTCGCTTAATGGCAAACCTTTGAGCCTCAACTCGCTGGCTATTCAATCTGTTCTCTCGAAACTTATGGGCCCTGTCGACTCATGGCAGCCAAAGCTGGCGGCTATCAAGGCCAAGGGCTACAACATGGTCCACTTCACGCCACTTCAGAAACGCGGTTCTTCGGATTCGCCGTTCTCCATTTATGACCAATTGGCATGGGACCCAGCCTGCTTCCCTGGCGGAGAAGACGACATCAAGAACCTCGTTTCCAGCATGGAGCACGAGCACGGCCTCTTGTCACTGACAGACGTTGTACTCAACCACACAGCTCACAATTCACAGTGGCTGCGAGATCATCCCGAGTCTGGATACTCGTCAAAGACAGCTCCTCACTTGAGTCCTGCGCTTGATCTTGACACGCAGCTAATGAAGTTCTCGGAAGACCTAAGCACCCTAGGCCTCCCTACAGAGCTCCACTCTCTTGCAGACCTTGACCGAATCGCTGGTGCTTTGCACTCCAATGTCTTTGACAAGATCCGCCTATGGGAATACTTTGTTATCGACGTCAAGTCGACGGTCGAAAAGGTTATGAAGATTGTGTCTGATCCCGACGCTTTCGGCCAGATCGATCCGATTGCAGTGCCAGATAACGTGCATGGGAACCTCAAGAACCTCGCTCAGTTTACAAGAGAACATGCAGGAGTCAACTTTGATCGTTTTGGTCACGGCCGCTTTGACCGTCATCTAGATATCTTAGCCGTGGCTTCCATCGTAAAGGCCGTCGCTGATCCTGGTCAGAGCAATGCGCACATTGAGAGTATTGTGCATTCAATTCTTGATGAGATCAATGAACCCCTGTACACCGAATACGACAGCGAGCTCAGCACTATGTCGAGTCAGATTTACAACCGCATCAAGTACATGCGCATCGACAGCAACGGTCCCAAGCAGGGTCCTGTCACGAAGGATAAGCCCCTTCTAGAGCCGTACTTTACGAGATTCACTTCGACTGCTGGCGACGACATTGCTCTCGTCAACAATGGATGGGTATGGGGCGGTAATCCTATGGTCGACTTCGCGTCCGACCAGTCTCGGGCCTATCTCCGTCGCGAGGTCATCATCTGGGGAGATTGTGTCAAGCTTCGATACGGTGATAAACCCGAGGATTCTCCGTTCCTATGGGAGCACATGGGTAAGTACGCACAACTGTTGGCCAAGTACTTCCACGGTTTCCGTATTGACAACTGTCACTCTACTCCTTTGCATGTTGGCGAATACTTCCTTGACATGGCCCGCCACATTCGACCCAATCTGTACGTTGTAGCTGAGCTTTTCACAGGTTCCGAGGAGGCCGATCGAGTCTTCATTGAGCGCCTTGGTCTGACATCGCTCATCCGCGAGGCTATGCAGGCATGGTCTGTGAAGGAGCTGTCAACTCTTGTCAACAAGAATGGTGGTCGTCCTATGGGATCTTTCTCCAAGATGCCCCTTGAGACATACGAGCGCAAGCACAAGGGTGGTGAAGAAGAGGAAGTCTATCTTCTCCGAACATCTCCTATCCACGCTTGGTTTATGGACTGTACTCATGACAATGAAACAGCTGCCGAGAAGCGTACCGTTGAAGACACGTTGCCAAACGCTGCGTTAGTTGCTATGTGCGCTTGCGCCGTGGGATCAACGGTTGGTTATGATGAGTGCTATCCACATGCACTCAATGTCGTTACCGAGAAGCGTCCTTATGTGTTTGGCGGTGGTATCTCAAAGTTGAAGAAGATTCTTTATGATGCCCACTTTGAGATGGGCCAAATGGAAGCTGACGAGACATTCACGCACCACGAGGGCCAGTATATCACTGTCCACCGAGTCGATCCCAAGACTGGTGAAGGTTACTTCCTCATTGCACGCACCAAGTTTTATCAAGATGGCGATCAGAAGCTATCCGATGTCTATCTAAAGGGCACGCGAGCTGAATGTGTTTTGTCTTGTACCATGGAGGTCGAAGACGGCGGATCGCTTGACTCCGACTCTGAAATCAAGCCTTTCCCCATCAAGATTGTAGATCTTGAGAAGCCTACAATCGAATTTGATGGCGAGCAGTCCATTATCAAGACACCTGCGCATTTCCCACAAGGAGCAATTGCATTGATAAAGACTCACCAGTCCTTTGTTGACGCCGGTCTCGACGAGTTTGTGCGCTCTGGTGCGGACGAAGCAGTCAAGGAACTTGACCTCTTGGATCTCAACGTCCTGCTGTACCGTTGCGATGGCGAAGAGTACGACGGAACTGACGGACGCGAAGGTGTTTACAATGTTCCCGGACATGGTCCTCTTGTATACGCTGGACTCCAGGGCTGGGTGTCTCTGCTTGTAGAGGTCATTAGCGAGAACAACCTTGGTCATGCGCTTTGTGACAATCTTCGGGCAGGAAACTGGGCTATGGACTACATCACGCGCCGCCTCGGTTACTACCAGGAGAAGTTCCCTCATCTCGCTCCTGCGGCACAGTGGCTGAAGTCACGATTTGAACGTATCGGCGGGCTTCCTCCGTTTCTAAAGCCACGGTACTTCGGATTGGTCATGTACTCCATCTACATGGCAGCCGAGAGACGTGCACTGGGACTGACTCCCGAATGGATTGGAACATCGACTGTATTTGTGCGCAAGCTGGCAATGACCTCTCTGCAGATGGTAGGCAAGATATCCAGCGCTTCTATCTTCCCCTTTGAAAGCGTTGGATCTATGGCAGCTGGTTTACCTCACTTTTCGCGTGACTACATGCGATGCTGGGGCCGTGACGTGTTCATTTCCCTTCCTGGACTACTGTTGACTCTAGGCCGGTACCAGGACGCCAAAAACCACATATTGGCATTTGCTGCCACGCTTAAGCATGGTCTCATTCCCAATCTGCTCGACTCGGGACGCAACCCGCGCTACAATGCTAGAGATGCAACCTGGTTTTTCCTTGAGGTAGTGCAGAAATACGTTCTCGAAGTTCCTGGAGGAGACAAGCTCCTGGATGAAAAGGTCAAGCGGCGATTCCCACTTGACGATACCTATGTTGCTGTTGACGACCCTCGAGCTTTCTCACATGAGTCGTCTATCAGAGAGATTGTTCACGAGATTCTAAGTCGGCACGCGCGTGGAATCGAGTTTCGTGAAGCCAATGCTGGACCCAACTTGGACTCACAGATGCGGGACGAAGGATTTAACCAGAAGATCTACGTGGATTGGTCCAATGGTATGATCTTTGGCGGTAACCAGTGGAACTGTGGAACCTGGATGGATAAGATGGGAGAAAGTGAGCGTGCTGGAAACAAGGGTGTACCCGGCACGCCTCGCGATGGAGCAGCTATAGAGATTATCGGAATGTTGAAGAGCGCTCTGCGGTTTGTCAACCATCTGAACAGCCAAGGAAAGTTCGAATGGGATTTTGTTATCAATCAGCATGGACAGCAGGTGAAGCTGCGAGACTGGGAGCATACACTTCAGCATTCGTTTGAGCGATGCTTTTATGTTCCTCAGACACCGGAGGAGGATAGCCAGTACGACGTCGATCCCTCGATTGTTCACCGTCGTGGAATCTACAAGGACTTGTATCGGTCTGGTAAGCCATACGAAGACTATCAGCTGCGCCCCAACTTTGCAATTTCACTTGTTGCTGCGCCAGAATTGTTCAAGTTGGAGCATGCGCTGAGCGCCATTTCTGTTGCTGACAAGGCCATCCGTGGACCAGTAGGCATGGCGACTCTTGATCCTGAGGACTACAATTACCGTCCTTATTACAACAATGGCGAAGACAGCACAGACTTTGCGACGTCCAAGGGTCGAAACTATCACCAGGGCCCCGAGTGGGTGTGGTGTACGGGATTCTTCCTACGAGCTCTGCTTCACTTTGAGGCTAAGCATAAGCACAATGCAGATTTGGCTGTGACGCTTCAGAAGCTACGCAACCGTATTGACAAGCTTGTAGACTGGTTGTTTACGAGTTACTGGCGCGGACTTACTGAGCTCACAAACAAGGATGGTCAGCTGTGTAACGACTCGTCACCTACACAGGCCTGGAGTTCAGCGACTCTGCTAGAGCTATACACAGACATTCATAGACTGGTGAACGGGCATGACCATCATGGTTAAGTCTATTTATCAAGTATATAATAGACGCATAGAGGAGTGTAATTAACTTTTTAAAAGGGGCATTTAAGATAATAAATAGTTGTGAATCTCGGGATGGTACTGACTTGCTTTTTATTCCGCCGCATGCAGGCCCGAGTGCATGCGGCACCGGGCTAGGGCATTGTTTGTTTATAGCTGTTTAAGGGGATTTGGTGAAGCTTCCAACTTGACATCAAAATGGTGAGTATTTGGGGTAATGGAGGCGGTGGAACCGTATTTAACACAGGCCCGTAAAACTGCTAATCTGGGCTATTCGAATGCCACCGCGAGTCCTGGTCGTCGCACTGTTTCCGGCGCCTTTAACCAGCTAAACCCAGCAATGGTCCGTGAACTCAAGGAATCGTTTACTCTTCTCGATAAAGATGGTAATGGAACAGTCACCGAAGATGATTTAGCTGAGATGCTTGTATCCGTCGGTCAGGATCCATCAAGCGAGGAACTTGAGCAGATGCTCAAACTGATGCCTGCTCCTCTCACGTTTTCTTCATATCTCACAGGCATGTCGAACCATCTTTGCCAGTTGTCATCGAAAGACGAGCTTTTGTCGGCATTTGGAGCCTTTGCAGGTGGAGACGGCAAGTCCATTGACTATGAGAGTCTCAAGGCGAACCTCGTTGAGTATGGTCTTGTTTCCGACGAAATCGACAGTTGTTTGAAGCCATTTGTGCGTACTTCGGGCTTTGCACCTGACCAGCTTATGTACGAGGAGTTTGTTGGAATGCTCCGAGGGGATTAGATGGGAGGATGATGAGGTGCTTACAGGAGAATACCTCGCTATTTATATGCCGAAGCTACGGTAGGTACTAAAGAATACGCATTTGGACAAAGCAATGACAGTTGAAGGATACTAGAGTGTGTTAGTGGATATAAAAAGTACGTTAAAGAAGAGCTTATGTTATGGAGGTAGCAGGTTCTTCAATGAGATGGATACCAAGAGATTTATATTATAGAATCGCTAATACAGAGACTTTAGGCTCTTAATGACACATGACATACATAATTACTTTCAACTGGCTGCTGTTAATAAATCTATGACACTTCATCACTTCCAAGTGGTTCCTGTTGATGATCATCCCTACCAAATGGCTCCTGTTAATAAATCTATGGCACTTCATCACTTCCAACTGGCTACTGGTAATGAATCAATGACATCTTATACATCATCGCTTCTAGCTCACTCCTGTTAAATGAACCTCTGACACTTGTATACATCATTCCTGTCAATAAATCTATGCACTTTATACATCATCACTACCATATGGCTCCTGTTAATGATCATCACTACCAAATGGATCCTATAATTCCACTTCATCCATCCAACTAACATAAACATCTCAACTGTAAAAGGATCTTAGCATTTTTTCACTTCACACCCGCTTGTGTCCCTTTTGTGTCAGAGACAAGTGATTTTCAGTCCTTAAATCAGGCCCTCTGGCCTCACCATCTCCAACGCTTATGCGATACTGTACATTACGGACTCAATAAATAGCACCAGAACGCCAGTGTAGGTTCATCACACCCTCTACTGGTCGACAATCAGCTCGTCGCAGCCCCAGTCCTCGTAGCTGCCATCAGGAAGGTAGCGACGGATAACAAGAGGGATCTTACGCTGAACAAGTTCCTTCATGGCAATCTGCAGAGGATCAGTCTCGCCCTCGAGGTCGACAAGAACAGGTGCATTCATGCTGATCTGTAGTGCCCGTGTACCAAGGACTCGTGCACGTTCGTACTTGGTCATATACGGGGTAGTAGTGCGGTCTTCTTTGGCAATAGCCAGCTCCTTTTGGGTCTTTTTGCGTGGAACATCACCGTTGGGATTCGACACAATGACAGTACGACCATCAGCATCGATCTCCTCGGCCGCTACCTTGTCACCATTTTCACCGTTCTCAACGCCTCCATTGACATCAAACTCTTCATCGGAGAAATGACCCTCGTCAAACTCGTCTTCAAACGTGTTTTCATATCCCTCGTTGAAACTGTGTTAGGATCAAACTATACAAGGTCGTTTTTTTCATGCGTTAAGCATTTCTCTGAACAAATAAAACTGCTCAAATCCATTGGAATCAAACAACTTACGCTCCTTCGTCGTCAGACATGTTGATATCGACAGTTCAAAAGCTTGTTTAGTGAATCTTGTGAATTTTCATTACTTAGGACTAACCCATAGTATAGTGATATATCAAGAGAATATTCTTAAATAGGGGTATACCTCTTCAACGAGGGTCCCATCGCCCAATGACTCCGCTCCAATGAGATTAACTATTAAGAAATGATTACATTGACTAGTTATAAAAACAAATCAAAAACTAGCACGTACATTAGTCCATGTGTCACCCTCCCCCTCACCCCTTTGTTGCCGTAGTATCGATGATATACGCCTTGCGCAGCTCAAAGCGCACCCGCCCATCGGATGCACCCCGTTAGAACAATCAGGTTGTCGGCATTTCTGTACCGCATTTTGGCGGTAGGAGTCCACCTCCTCTGCCGGGTAACTTGTCGAGCCGCACAGCCTGCTATATAAGCAGCTCAGGGGTCCCTGTGAAATATTTCGATATTCGAACCTTTCGACCATGCCGTACCATGAAAGCGACGTAGCAGCTGCTACTCCGTCGGATCCAACACAGTCGGACATGCTGTCTCCAAGTATGACGTCAGCTTGGTCATTCGGCTCTATTACTACCAGTAGTGAGCTGCCAAAGGTGTACTTTCCTGGTGATGAAGCCTCATCTCGACCATCAAAGCCCAAATCAAAGCCTCGACCAAAGAAATATCCTTGTCTCGAAGAGGGCTGTGGCAAGGCCTACTCACGTCCTTGTTTACTTTATCAGCATCTCAGATCACACACTGATGAGAGACCTTTTACTTGTACCATTGAAGACTGCGGTAAGAAGTTTCTTCGTGAATCTCATCTTAAAGTTCACATGTTGTCACACACTGAAGACAAACCGTGCACTTGTTCTGTGTGTGGAAAGGGATTTAATACACGCCAGCATTTGACAAGACATGAGAAAACGCATTTTGCTGCTCACAAATGCACCCATTGTGATGCTGAGTTCTTCAGACACTCGCAGCTTAAACGACATATGGCCGACGTCCATGATGGAGACCGCGATTTTAAATGTCCTCATGATGGTTGTTCCAAGCAGTTTAATCGCCAGAACAAGCTGGATCAGCATATTGTCAAAAGTCACTCTGATATTCCTCGTTATCTGTGTGGTGAAGCCGGATGTACCGACAAGTTTTTCACATGGTCAGCTTTGCGCAACCACATCAAACACGACCACAAACGTACCCCTTGTGACGTTTGCGGAAAGCCTTGTGCGGGGCCTGCTGGCATTGCGCAGCACATGCGCGTCCACGAAAGCGAAGCAGATCTTCAAGCCGCTTGGAAGTGCCTCGAGTCCATTTGCGCAAAGTACCCGCCTTGGGACTCGCGTGATTCTCTTGTTGCTCATTACTCTGCATTCCATCATTACATTCCTGAAGCTTTGCAGCATCCTATTACTGCTACGAACTGGAACAATCTGCAGTTTGATACTGGCTCCGTGCAGACGCGATCCACGGATGAGTCGGACCTCGATGTTCCCCCAGCACTTCTGCATCCTGAAAATTACCCATTGACTAAATTTCCGGATTCGGAACAAGATGTAGATGCAAGTGATGGTGCCGTGCAGACGATGACTAGATCGCGAATGGGATCCGAAGAGGCTTTTCGAGTTTTGTCGCGTGTGTCTGGTGCCGAATACCAACAGCGCCCTCTAGAGTGTCCTGTCAACGGGTGTATTTATCGCTTCACACAAGATTACCATATGCGTCGTCATATGGCTGTATTCCACCCTGATTATGACAATTTTGACTCTGAGTTCGACTTGAGCTCTATGACAACCGAGCCAGTCCCCTCGCTTATCAGCGACAACATCGACCCTACAATTGACCAATAAGAGACAGCTCGATTTCGAATAATGCTCTCCGTCATTTACAGTTATTTGTTTTACCGTATGGAACGTATTTATTAGTCTCTTGTTTTGTATGTAACGAAATCCCTGCTACTAAAAGTTGACACGTCGTAATTCGGAAGTAATCAGCTACATTCTATTGTAGTCCATTAACCATCAAGTAAAACATTGTACTCATTGACAAATAAAACATTGTACTCATTGACTATTCTTTGAAGATGGTCTTTGTTTTAAACCAAATTGCTGTTGGGGCATCCCGTGAAGTTGCTTGATTGACTCCAATTTTCCTCAACATGCCTTGAGCTCGAATAGGTATAGATTACGGAAGTATCGGCATACTTCTGCCACTTTGTTCATTAGAATGACTTCTTTTTTCGGCTAAACGAGATGGTGGTTGTTGACCAACCCGCGACGTGGTTGTTTTGGAGCAAAAAATCTCCAACAAAAAGCGTTAAGCGAGTCAAATGGACAAAACGACTAAAGGAATCATCAGCAAAAAAATCACGAAACAACCAGCAATACTTACAATAATAATTGGTTAATTTTGTGCATTTATCTACATCTATTGCCGGTACTTCTTGGTACTTCCTTTGTTTGAAAAGTTGGATGGAGACATTTGAAAATTTGAAAAATACGCAATGCTACAGGGCAAGTCTTACGAACTGACGAGTCACTAAATGGCTTAAAGAGCTTCTTAAAGAACCACAAAAGCTCTTTAGGATGATAATAACTCTTTCTTCGACAGCGTCAGTCTTTTGGTGCGAGTTGTGGACGACTTTCTGCTTCATAGTCGTAAAAAAAAGCAGTAAATCGCTCCAAAATGTCATCAACTCAACACGTTGCTCAACAACGTATAGAGAGTTTGGAAAAACAAGACAAAACAACAGTCACAGACTGATAATGGTTCCCTTTAATAGCGCTATGTCAAGCGTCTGCTCGTGC
Source organism: Sugiyamaella floridensis (assembly GCA_030556845.1). Taxonomy (NCBI): domain Eukaryota; kingdom Fungi; phylum Ascomycota; class Dipodascomycetes; order Dipodascales; family Trichomonascaceae; genus Sugiyamaella; species Sugiyamaella floridensis. The sequence continues at coordinate 279,267 of JAKTUT010000003.1, read as the reverse complement.
CAGTTGTCCGCAGCTTGTTTCTTCACAGCCACAATAACAGCATCAAGCAACTCCAAAATGGCGCCACGGATCTTGGCAATTCGAGGCTTCGACTCTGTAAAAAGAGCTGGATGCGAGTTGCCAGACAGTGTCAATTGTTTTGAAATGGCCAGGACTGATGCATAGGAAGCACACAGACGTTTTAATTCGCCGAGTTCAGATGCGACAACGTCTGGCTGCTGGAGAACTCGTTCAATATCCTCAAGTTTAAGAATATACAACAACATGGCACGCGCTTTATCTTCTAATGTAGCCAGTTTGCGCGTTTCTACTAGTTGTTCGTCTGCAGTGGCCGCTGTCTCGTTGAGCTCGGCCTGAACTTTGGTTGCTTCGGTCTGGAACCTTAGCACGTCCATCTTGATATCTTGGACTTTGGATTCTCCACCCGATAATGATTTTCCGAGTCCTACAAATTCGCCATAGTCCTCATTAATAATATCAATGAGTTCTGAAGACAGTTCCTGATCCCAACTTTGTAGTTGCTTGTGAATATCGTCGAGGCTCTGGAACTTGTGGAATTGAGTCAGAAATTTGTCTGCGTCATAATCATCGCCTGAGAAATCATCACGTTGGATCTGACGCGCAAGTGGTAAGTCGTCAGACCCGAAAATGTCGTCTAACGCTGACATATCAGAGCCACCGAGTAGTATGACAGACTGTTGGAGAATAGATGATTGAGTCGGTAGAAGCTCGTTTGGGCCGTGAAATCAACTAAAAAACAACACAGTACGTGTCTCAATCTTTGGAAAGCAATTGATCAGAATCGACGAAGAGATCTGATGCAAATAAACGATACAATAGTTGGTCAAAAGAGTTTAAGTGAAAGTCGGTGAATGTCCAGTTGTGGAGGATAAGCGGATGGTTCCAGGGTTAGGGCCATGTCAACCGCTTCTCCTTTCTCTCCCTGCGGCTCCGCCATTCCCCCACGTCAATCGAGACCAACTAACAGACAGAACTGAAGTAAAGTAATATGATTCTAGAGACCACGAGAAATTCAACAACAACTAGACGGTTCTTCTACTATGTGATCGTATTCGAGTTCCATTGCATGGTCTGGATCATGTCTTATATATTCAATGTATGAGGATATGACAATAACCACGACGGAATTCCTTCTCCTTAATTGTACTATTTGACGAGTCATCAATTGACTCAACTGTACATAAGCGGATGTATAACATAATGAAGCCAAAAAGGTCGAAAGTTGCGGCTTTTATAACAATGTGAATGAAATCTACTCAAAATATATGATGTATACTGGTCCAGCTATGAGTGATGTCCAGTTTGTCGGGTACCTTCCCAGCTCGGTTAGCTTGTCAATTAGCTTGTACGACTTTGGAAAGTCTAAACCCATAATGGAAACAGCTCTGGAAGCTGGGATAGGCGCCTCAAGGATGCCGAGTTGGGCCTAAATATCCCCCGCAAATAGCAGATCGCCGAGCCGCCGCGTGCCTGCATGACCCAACGCATGAGGGCTGCAAGGACGTTTGCCTTGCAGAAGTATAAAAGGGCTCCGCTAGCCTCCGATTCGCACTGCTTAATCATTTTCTTTAATCTTTACTCGCATGTCCAACTTACCGTCGTATGGTGAGGCTGTCAAGGCTACACCTGTGATTGTTGGCCCACAGTCGGGGAAAGAAGTCACTATAGTGTCTCTCCTTTCGGAACCAGAACTTCTCCTTCAACGAACGACGTCCCAAGAAAAGGGCCATCGGTACACTATAGCACGGTCTGATGGCACTGTAATTGCTCGTACAATCAGCAATGTGCATTATCCAACACCATATACATGGCAATTCCACTTACTGCTCGTCAACATGGATCGAATGCTACTGATGAAGATTGTACGCAGACCACGTATATACCACTTTACGCGGCGAACAGAGATCCTTGTGCCAGTAGGCAATACAGATCAGATGGTTGGATATTCCAATTGTAAAGGAAAGTTGAAAGCAGGCCGATACTCTTTGATCCTAGAAGGCGAGTGAGTACTTGAACAAAGCTTGTGTACCATGGTTGTGTCTAATGCAGCAAAAAGAAGCCATTTTGTCAATCGACAGTGCCAGATATCACTCAAACACACGAAATAGCATTCATCAATGACTCAGGCTCAGTTCTGGCATCTGCTAGCTGGGTAGATTCGCAGTCAGATTACTGTGAAGAGGCCTCATATCACATCAAGCTTGTGCAGCCTAATTCCGGAACGAGCAGAGACCAGAAGCTGAAGATCAATGCAAGTACAGAACCTATTCTGACTCGTGACCAGTGTGCTGTCATCCTGGGAACTATTATTGCAGTTGATTTTGACTACTTCACCGAGCCACCGCCCATTTCTGATTCCGACTGAGGTATGGCTGATTATGGGTTACGATACCGCATAAGCTGTTACGATAATATGACTGAATATCGCAATACCACATAAGACAATGATCAAGGGAGTCGACACAAACAAGTGAACAAGCAGAGCTCCTAACTAAAGACTTCTTTAACATTGTATGTCATCAGATGTCCCCCACAACCCCCCGCTGTGTTTCTGAATAGTGGCAGACAACAATGGCTGTTCCAGTACTTGGTTCTCGCAGTTTTACCTGCCTACTGCTTCGTGATTATGCCGACTGTATTACAACGCATGGATGACTCAGGTTGAGTTGACTTATGACTTGGTGCACAGTACTACGGAATAGGACGACATCCCAACATATAAGAGCACGTCGAAGAGCTCTAATCTGATCAATATATGATTAAATGCTTCCTGCTACCCCCCCTCTACGCACACCGCCTCAAAGCCGGGCACCGAGCCCAGAGCAACTCGCCACAGAGAAACTCGTTACAGAGTCATCAAGAGCTAGTGACTCCAACTGGCAGCTAAAGATTGACCGAAGAATCGAGAACTATGGATGCAGGGAGTTTGTGATTGAGACTAGAGATGGAAGAGCTGTTGGTTCCGTTAAGTCACAGCCCAACGCCGCAAAGCCCTCTGCTGTCCAGTTTCACTACGTCGTTTATGACGAGACCGGTGCAGAGTGCATGTACATTCACCGCACTTGTGCGTTGTTTGATTCGACTCTAGCAACTATTGTAGCCGATGCGAACCCGGATGATAGCTGCATTTTAGGCGTGTGCAAGTCGCTGAGCAGTTCGTGGCACCAGTATTCTCTACAGTGGCTTGATTAGTGAGTTCAGTGAATTAATCCCGGCAAAGAACGAGTCCCTAACTCAGTACCGCTGTTACTAGAAATGCAGTGAAGCTGGGGCCTCACTCATTCGAGGTGCCCCTTAGGAGCTCGGACAACTGCAATCTCGGCTCTGTTTCCTGGACCACTGGCAGTAGGAACCAGTTTAGCAACATGTCGAGAAAGTCGTACTTTGTCAACTTCACAGACTTGTATGATTCAAGCTCGTTTGACAAGGATACCACTGGCCTTGGACGTCAGCAAGCGGCCGCTATGCTGGCCATTGTTTTGAGCTTGGATTTCGACTATTTCATGCACGGTGGTATGCCAGTGGCTCCCGAGGCACTGCCATCTGTTCCAGCAGTCACGCCGTGAACGAGAAGTCGTTTTTATTCATTGTCCATTTCTCATCTCATGTGGTTCTCATTCATACTGGGTTCCCTCAGGATCAAACAGTCACCATACCGGAGTATACCAGGTCTTGAGTCAAGTTCTAGAGCTATTCCACAGCCTAGAGTTCTATAGAGTTCTATAGAGCCCTGTATAGCCCTCTATAGAGCCTGTGAACTGTGTGTGAAGACTGTTTTTACATGTCTTCACACTTGAATACCGAGGTAGAACCGATGGAATCTTTAGGACTCCGACTTGCTGCAGAGCAAACTTCCTTACATGTCCCTGCGCATTGCTATGCATCGGCATCCGAGGCGCACGGCGTAAAAAGTATTCCGATAATGCCGAAACAAAAGGCAGTAGAACAGCTCCAAGTAGCAAGAACAACAAGCCAAGATCATATTGGCCTTGCTGGCGTCGGCTTAATTCAGGGATTGCTGCCGTTGGCTCTTGATTGCCTTCGGCATGCCCCGTGCAGGTACCATTCCGCCTTCTCGGCACCATCCATGCACCTTGACGTCATAGTTGCGGGATATAGGTATCAGTGACTCGACTCCAATCCAAAAACTTGGTATGATTGGCCAACAAACCTTGGTAAAGAGCGTCATTTTCTAGCTGCACGTGGTAATGTTATTATAGCAACCCGCCAGCAGATCTATGAGGTTCCAGCATATCTCTTCCCCTTTAGGATAATGCGACATTCCCAGGTACAGCTGTGAACCAATCGGTGAAGCTCGTGCTTCTAGGACCTGTCAGATGACTGCACGTAAACCAATAGATTCGATTCCCAGAACGGAAGATCCCTGTTTAGAGCAAGTTGCTAGAACATTTCTGTTTTGGGAAGTGTCAGTTGACTCTTCAGCCGTTGAAGGAAGATAAACAGCCGAAGTATAAAGTATCGAGGTACGAGGCAGTACCTCGTTACTTCCTGACATACCGCAAATCATGTCTGCTCCAGTTGATTCTCCTCCAGCTTATAGTTCAGTTCTTCCTCCTCAGTATACAGAGGTTCCGAGGTCTTCTGCGAATTTAGAAGACTCTGTATTCACAAGTGCTCCGACTTCGTCGAATCATCAACATGACAGTTCTATTCCCAGAACATCGGGACCCATTATCAGCCCCGGTCATCATTCAAACAGGGACTTGCACAACTCGCGAGATTCATCTCGTTCTCCAGTGAATGCTGATAGCTGGCACAATATTGATTATGGCCCATTTGCTCCAAGGGATCCCGCTCTTGATACATATTACCTTGAAGACTATAAGGTACGGATGAGTCGTCAGTCGCAATCTGTAATGCTGATTGATCGGGCAAAGGACTCTCGTGGCAACAGATATATGATTCGAAATGGTGATGGTAGCCTTCTCGGATTCATTGAGCCCCAGGGACATCAGCTTTTCCCCCCGTGCATCACCGAGTTCCACTATACGGTGTATGATCCAAATTACACCAAGCTCATGAACATTGACCGTACAACGACAGTATTTGGCAATATGAAAACGGTTATCACAGCGGCAGATTCAAACTCGAGTTCGGAATTGGGCCATTGTAAATCCACAGGCCGTGCTGCTCGTCGTGAATATACGATTGTATCAAAGCACAGGTGAGTCGTATTGAAGAGGCGTATGGAGACCCTCGAGCAAAAGCTTCTAACACAAGTCCTAAAGACCCAATAGTTGCGCCCGTCGTCGAGATGGCAGCCCAAGAGCTTATATTCCGAGATGGCAAGGATTCTCCGCGATTTGCCATTACTTGGGCCAAGAGTCAAAAGGTTGGTCCTAACGGGCCAGATAACAAGTCGTACACCATTAAAGCCGAGCCGTCGTATTTGACTCTAAAAGGACCTATCTATGAGTTGGATCAGTCGTACCAACAGTCACAAATACTCCTTGCACTTTTATGTGTTGATTTCGATTACTTCACGTACGACTCCAAGTTCCAGTAAGTTTTCGGCTCTGTTGAACTAGTCAACAAAGTTACTAACTCAGTAATCCGTATTCTGCTGGCCGCACTAGGACAGTGCACTGGCGCTTGGAATTTGTGCCTCGTCAACCCAGCAACATTACACAAGAATAACTTTTATGTAATATCATAGAGACGCTGTTAAACTGGTAAAATATTGCGTTAAATCCCGGCTTAAATCCTTCAACGGCTTAGTTATCGGCGATCGACATGCATTGCTCGTGGGTAGGGGTATGGCCCTGCATGGTGTACCCCGCACAAATTACCTCGTATCGGTTTTTTGTCTTCTTTCCTTCTATTCTTTATCTTGTGTACAGACCGACGCAATGGACAGTCCTCCAGCATACGAACCAGACATTCCGGGGTCTTCCAAATTGAGACTGAGAGATGCAGCGCCGTTATTATCGCATCCTCAACTGTGTATCAGCCGAACTACTACTGAGTATTCAAGCAAATACACCGTTTGTGACGAAGCTGGAACCATTTTGGCGCATTTTCACCCTGTTGGAGGCGTTCCGCATAATCTCCACGGCTTTGAGTATCTAGGACTGGCTCCAGATGGCAGTAGACTTATGAGAATTCGCAGTATGATCCCTGTGTTCAAGAGATTCACCAGAACTGGCGTGTATGAACTGACTGGTGCTAAGCCACGATTAGTCGGCCTCTCCAAAACATCGGGCTATCTCGACGAGAGAACGTATACTCTAGAAATGGGGTGAGTAAACGACGTACAATAGCGGCATTTGTGGCAGCTAAGATGTCAGACATTGCCCTGCTAACACAGTAAATCTGTTGTTTGCAAATCGAGCAGAGAAAAAGGTACCAAAGTCCGAACTGTTTTCGAAACAGAACATGGAGTCGTGGCTATTGTCGAGTATACAGGGCCCCGTGATGGTATATTAACCGAAAGCTCTAGCTATATGCTGCGAATGACTCCTACAGCCTTGTCTGAGGTCGATCTCAAAGCTGAAATATCGCATGAACCGTTATCGCTCGATGATCGGGCGCTGCTCCTCGCTACTGTTTTCAACATTGACACAGATTGCATGTTCGATCCCCGTACCAGGTAAGAATCACAACATTTCTTGTATTTGGGTGCTGAGACTAACTGAAGAAACAGAGAAGTCGACATGATGCGACGGGCAATGCTCATCATTGCTGGAAGCGGCCAAGGCAGCACCGTTTGACCAGTGCCTATTACAATGCTCTAACCTATGTATTTTGTTCGAGTATAGGTGTTACTGTTGTTGTTACTGGCAAGACACCGTACTTTCCGGACCTTTATGACTTTGTTTAATCAGTTTGTATCTCAAGTCTAAGCTGTGTCAGCACCTAACTAACGACTACAGTAGAACTGCTACAGTAGAACTGGTTCAAACCGCTACAGTAAACTGTCAAGTTATCCCGTCGGTACTCGGAATTTAAAAGCTCCGATACTATCAGATGATCGGGGATTAAAGTTGTCCACCTACCAAACTTGGCCATTCTCGTGATGATCCGGGGTACTGTCCTTGAATATATAAGCCGTGGTTATCCACTGCAAGAAGTTATATTTACATTCGAATGGACAAACCACCAGAGTATTCAGAGGCTGATCTACGGTACGGTCGAACTGAAGCGGCTATTAGCGAGTTGGAGCTCTTTGAGATGAAGAATCCACAAGGTTCAGTTTTGAGTTCTGACGAGCAAACCACTACTTCTAGTTCAGGAGTAAAGCGATTCGGAACTGCTGCAAAGAAATTCTGGTTGAGCTGTTGTAAGTGCAGGCGTCACAGCGGCAGTTACAGGAGAGTTTAGTCAACAGATTTGACAACAAATATGAACAGTCGAAGTTATGTTGACAGTTAGTTGATCCTGTTGCTATTTCGTTGACCAAAGTTACAAAGCTAGACTGTTAACTGTTTCTTTGACGAACCAGATAAGATTTATTGTCTGCTGTTATTTCATTTGGTTGCTACTATCTCAACTGGCTGCTACTTCTTTGCTTCCTTGCTTCCTCACTTCCTTATCTGCTCAACTTCATACTCTTGTACTCCTCGCATTGAACCTGTGATTTTTTGCCTGCTACCATCTCAGTTGTCTGGAGCCATGTCATTGTCTGAAACTATCTCAATTACCTGCTATCATCTCAATCAGCGGCTACCTCCTCAACTGCCTCTCCTCATATGCTCCACTAAATTATAAACCAGGCATTACATTAGACTAATAACTAAACTCATAACGACATAATCGTTGAACAGACTCAACAACTCACATTACAGCTGTCTAAACACGCTTTGAATCCATGTCGTCAGGAATAAGATCAGCCTCGGTCTCATCCGAGAATTTGAGATCCGACTCCAGCGAAGTGTGCTCAACAACCTTGGTGAAGGCCACGGGGAGTGCAAGAACAATGGAACCGGCCAGAAGACCCCAGGTGGTGCCGAAAATCGTCATGTAAGGAACGAGCTTCCAATCCATGATATAGACAGTAACACCTCCAATGGCCTGGATACCCTTGTAGAAACCAACGAAAATGGCGACCTTGCGCGAGTTGTTGGTGAGAGCTCCAATAAGCCAGTAGCAGAATGACTGATACATGGCATCGTAGGCACCGTAGAACATGTACAGGAACAGAGGTCCAATATAGCCATGGGAGGTCCAGTCAAGCAGAGGGAAACCCGGAACAGCCACCGACTCACGAGTATAAGGAAGCTGGAACGCAAGACCACCACCCCAAATGGCCATTGTCACAACAAACAGAACTGCCCAGGCAATACGTGCACGCATGACACGGTTGATGTATTTCATATCGAGCAGGAAACCAAAGAAAAGAGCACCAAACATCTGGCAGAACCAGTAGAGTAGATTGTTGAGAGCACGAGTGCGCGTGTTGAACTTGGCCAGGTTATAGTCATTAAACTGATAAGTGTAGAAGAAGTTGGACGCAAAGAACAACGGGAACAGACTCAGGATGTAGGTGTCGGTTTGGAAAACCTCAAAGAAGCCCTTGATCTCCGAGGACCAAGTGGGGTTCTTCTGTAGAATGACCTTGGATCCATCACGACGACGAACCTTGTCAACAGGTAAAAGACACAGAGCAATACAGGCTCCGAGAAACATGAGCACAATGAAGGCCGAATAGGTTCCATCACCAACAGCGCCAGACTCACGGTGAATGTTGTTGGCCAGAGGAATAATAGAGCCAATGACAGCACCCAAGTTAAAGATGATCCAGAAAATAGCAATGTAGCGACCCTTGGAGTCTTCATCGGGGTAGCTCATCATGATGGTACCTTGAGCACTCCACAGACAGTTACAGCATCCACCGAGAAACGCGCCAGCAAAAATGACAAAGCCTTCATTCTGCGTGTGGTTGTAACAGAGGAAAGAAGCTGCATATAGCGAGTATCCAAGGCCTCCAAGAGCCAAGGTACGGTGAACTCCAAGACGGTTACATAAAGTTCCGTAAAAGAAACCGACAATTGACATACACGACAGTGTAAGGTTGGCCTTGTCAGCAGTACTAGCATTTAGCTGACCTCCGCCTCCAAGTCCTGATAGTGCATTATACATTCCAGGACACAGGAAGCACACGAAGGAGACCATAAGAAGCTGAACATAGGACCGGTTATATGGTGCGAGCTGCCACGACCCGATGCGAAGACCGTGTGTGTACCATTTGGACGAGCTGTGAAGTTCGTCATAGGCAACATCGCCCTCTGCGTAATCAGCTACAGGCTCTGAATAGGGAGTCTTTTCCATGTTGATATGAAGAGGTGATTATGGGATAATGGTGAAGTGTAGAAAGAATCAGGAACCGGTGGTCAAGTGTAGGTCTAGAGAGAGGAACCAGTAGGTAATAAATGAGGAAGGATGGATAGCAGGTCATGAGGAGGTTGTCGATCCTATATAGACGCGTAGGGAGACGGGGAATCGATATGATTGTGAGGGGTTGGAGCAGGTTACATTCGCGCTATGTAACATCGATAACAGGAAGGTGGACAATCTCCGGGCATTTCGGCGGCCAATCCCGGTACGAGATGTCATGACTCGAAACGGCAGCTATCACTGCCGATCCCGCTTATCTTGACGTGCGGCGCACACGGCGGCTGTGCGGCGGTGGCATTGCCGCTAAGCTATCTGCCCGTTTATATCTTATACAAATCTGACCATCTTATCTACTTATCATGGCACCGTTTCATCTACAGCAATGGCAAAGATAACCCCACCGCCATCGACAGAGACGGCCAAAGACCGTGAGGCTCGTATGGCCTGGTGGCGTACCGCAAGGTTCGGCATGTTTGTGCACTATGGCCTTTACTCGACGTTGGAGGGCGTCTACAACGGCAAGCGAGTTGCTCATGATGGTGCTGAATGGTACCAGGAGCGCAGTGGATTGGACTCGGTGACGTATGAGAAGTGGACACGTGCGCTGTGGAGTCCGCGTGCTGATGCGGCCGCTGAATGGGCTCGGCTAGCCAAGTCAATGGGTGCTCAGTATATGGTTGTTACAACCAAGCATCATGAAGGGTTTGCACTGTTTGGTACAGGTAAAACTGACTTTAACAGTGTCAATTGGACGGGAACTGACGTTATACGATGTTACGTTGATGCGGCACGTGCCGAGGGTCTTAAAATCGGCTTTTACCACTCGCTCATTGACTGGCATCATCCACAGTACGATTTTGCGCTTGCTGAGGGCCTTCCGTTCCCTGCTGACGAGCTCAAACGTGTCCAGGGAATCAAGCGTGATCATTCAAAGTATCTAGAATACCTCCATGAACAAGTGTGTGACGAGCTACTTGAGCACTATGGACCTATTGATATCATGTGGTTCGACTATAGCTCCGAGGAGTTTGACGGGGAAGAGGCTTGGCGGGCCAGCGAACTGATGAAAAGTATCCGTGCCAAGTTCCCAAACATTATCATTAACAATCGGCTGTTCAGGCGTCCTGAAGGTGGCTTTAGTGGTCCTAATGTCGACGATTTTACCACCGACATGGATCCCCGGTACGGTGACTTCATTACACCCGAGCAAAGTGTACCGGCAGGAGGTATGATTGCCGACTGGGAGGCCTGTGTCACTTTAAATGACAATTGGGGCTACTCCAAGTTTGATGACAACTGGAAGACGCCGACACAGGTCATCCGCATGCTGTGCGACACAGCTAGTAAGGGGGGAAACTTTCTACTCAACATTGGGCCTCTTGGCGATGGTTCTATTCCAGGACCCTGTAGCGACATTCTTGCTCAAGTTGAGACTTGGATGTCGGTCAACAGTGAGGCCATTATTGGATCTAGTGGTTCGCCTGTAGCTGATACCTTTGAGTGGGGTCGGCTAACTCAGGCCAATGGCGCTGTTTACATTCTTGTCTTTGAGCGTACGACCTCGGGATCTATTACAGTTCCTATGAGCGGTGTTAAACGAGCAGAATTCTTGTTGGGCGGAGAAGTTAAGGTTAAAGAAGTAGAGGGAAAGACGTCTTTTGAGCTTCCAGTTCTCCCCGATGTTCATTGCTCTGTTATCAAGGCTGTTATCAGCTGATTGACGGTGATATGAGCAAGCTGAGATGAGCTAAGATGAGCTGAGATAGCTGAATTTCAAAATTCAAGTAGAACTGACATGAGACACAGTTGTATTTTGACAGTTTGTATATTGGTCTACTTTAACTCAAAATGTAAAGCAACGACGAACTTTTGACTACTGTACAAGATGACTAGATAACAGTCGAGGACTATTAAATTATGCTAAGCCGAAATTGTTATAAAGCCCAACAGGAGACTTCATTCGTCATCAAACTGTCAAACTGCCAAACCCGCGAAGCTTGCAACACGCCAAGCTAGCACACTATAAAATTATACGAAAATGTATAACAGAAACATACAATCAAGAATCCAGGGAATGTCAGGATCATCCGATTCGATAGTCTTGGTAACTTGGTTAAGAAATTGATATAATCGCGCAAACTCGGCGGAATTCCCGTAACTTCGCATTCTACTATAGACTTCGTAAGCACAAAATTCGGGTTATCCCTGTCTTTGCAAGCCGCCAGGGCCTCCTAAATCAAACGCTACACTGGATCAATGCTACGTCGGAAAGAGGCCGAAAATTAACGGCCATATTGGAATACCAGCTGCAGGGTACGTCGGCAAGGGGCTAAGCCGGAGAAGGACCTCCGATGCGTCAGCGGAATCTCCACTTCCGGAAGGCTATCTCGATATTGCTAGCATCAGGGTACATTCCACATCGATAAGCCAACGATGAGCGACTGCCCCAGCGTCGCATCTGGGATTCGGAACTAGTCCGAAACAGCTACAGATTGCAACGCTCGCTAATGCGAAGTGATAGTAGTAAGCATTGAGACGATAACAGTAAGCAGGATCACAATAATAGTAGGGTGTGGTGGTGATCAATTGGCGCGGGTGGTGATGGTGATGAGTAATGCAAAGCGTGTATCAACTGGTGAACAGTGTGAAGCTGATTGCAAAGAAATGAGGTAAATCAGCTGTATCTTGTAAAAACAGACTACTGTGTGGAAATACCGGCATGAAAAAAAGCCTACTTCATCGTTCCATCCATAGCCGAATAGCCGGCGTGCCGATTGCATGCGGAGTCGCCATCTAGATTCAGCAGTGTTTCAAAAGTTCATCCAGGTGAGTGAACGAGGTTCTAGTGATGTAAATAGAAGCACAAGAGACGAGACAGCCTCAGAGATTTGGACACTCGGTGGTAACCAGCATTATCTCCATTAAAACGACGCATATCCTTGAGAACTGCTGATAACAGGGCGATGGATGCTAATGCAGTCAGGGTGCAGATTATGCATGACCGTGCAGATAACTGAAGTAGGACGTGGGGGCTCGGAGAAACCGAAGACGGGAAAAAAAGGCACAACGGCAAAAAAGGGGAAAGCGGGGTAAACAATAATAAGGTTAACTGTGGTGAAAAAGGTTAATACGAAGAAGAGGAACTGCGAATAAAAGAGGAGGAAGGGAACAAGACGACTAACAGTGGGAAACTACTATAAATGGAACATGTAACAATTGAAGAAACTAAATTTAGAAAGCTCCTTTTTATATTAACAAGCATCCAATGAGAAGAAGGTAAACTGACCTGTATTCAACATACTTCAACTCAACAGATATTCAACAAAGTTTAACTAACTTTTACTCACTTACAGTAGAACCCCACCAACTAGACTTGACTTCATGGATTCATTAATCTATGCTTGAAATAATAATAAGGGCATGCAGACATAAAAAGACAGGACACCGCTAAACAGTCTGAGCGGCAGCAACAGGAGGAGCCGAAACAGCAGGTGAAGGTGAAGGCACCGTCGAGGCAGCTGCTGTTGACGAAGGAGCCAGACCTTGGGTCAGGTACGGCTTATAGATGTGATGGGCTTCGTGCACGGGCATTCCATTGAGAACGGCGTCTCGAACATTATTCTCGGTCTCGAGGATCTCGGGAACTCCCTTGATAACATCGTCGAGAAGCTCAGGAGCAAAGTGCACGACTCCGTCACAGTCGGCTACAATGTAATCACCGGGTGAGATGAGCTGGCCGCAAAAGGTGATCTGATGGCCTAGGAAAATGTTCTTCGTGGCAGGACATAGTACCGAGGTACCACGCGCAAATACAGGTAGACCCACTTCACGGTGTTCTTCGAGATCACGAACACGGCCGTCAACTACCATACCGGCGACTCCGATGGCTTTTGCTCGTGCTGAGATGACACCACCCATAATAGCAGAGTTTGCTCCATCGTTCTGACGAACAAGTACAATAGCACCTTCAGGAACAGCATCCATCCAATGCGTCTTTGGGCGCACCGAGCCAGCGGGTTGGCCTATATGGTCTTTTGGTAAGAACTTTTTGTTAGTTGATATGATGACTAGAGTGCGGGGGATATCTCGGGGAACATCTCGAAGAAGTAACGAGCAGTGACGTGGATTGACGAACGAGGAGTAAAAGGAAGATGCGCAAAAAAAAAAAATCAACACAAGAAACAATCAAAAAGGGGGAAATACAAGTCAACGAACAGACCAAACAACCTCGTCAACAAGTTTGTAGTCACTCTAAAGATGAACTCCATATCAACGCCATTTCTCCGCGTCATCACCGGATATTGAGTGACATGGCAGCATCAAACAGTAGAAACAACAAAAGACACGTCAAGTTCCACTCAACACATTTGTCCGTTTACTACACCGTTGCCCGACTTCAAAAATAACTAAAAAGTACTCACCTCAACAGTGTAAGCTGGTCCAGCGGCTACAACGCCATTTGCCTTATAACCAGGAGAAAACATGGAGATATCTGGAAGGTAGCCTCCATCCTCAATACCCAACCGTTGCAACAGGTCGGCAATGTCGCAGGTGCGGAACGTACGTAATTTGGCAAGTCGCTGGTCCTGGGTCATGATGGGTGTAGAAAGAACAACAGAACAGCACATGTATCGGCTGGGGGCGTGCCGGCTTTTTATATATGGCCGGGCTTATGCAGCCAAGCAATGCTGTGATGCGGCCACCCCGCACGGGTGGTGGGGGTGCCACCGCCGGAGGACGGTGAACGGGGGGCCGTTAACTGCGAGGTTAAATGGGGTTAGGGGCGCGAGGGTTTGGCGGCGGTTGACAGGGTATGACAGCATGTCATAGAGGAGGTGGGGGGGAGAAGACGGGGAGTACAAGGAGGAGGAGAAACTCAACAAAAACGTAGAAAAGTGGGGGTATTGAACCTGCAGGAATCGCCGCTCATGAGAATCTATAGTCATGTGTCGCATTCTCGCAGTTGTGGGGGTCGAAGTGACGATCCGGACTGAGTCCGGAATGGCCGCTCACAGGTTGCACGACTCCGCATCCTCCACCGCTCCCTCTCATCACTAGCGTGCAGCATGCATTGCGGGGTGCGTGTGTGGGGCAATTGGCGGCCATTCCGTATACATGCGGGGTGCATTCCTTTGCATCCTGTTGAGCATGAGGCTTACGAGGTATGCCAAGATGCGGGGTGGCGGAGATGCCGTTAATGGCCCATTCATAGACATCTTAGCTACTTCACCACCCTCTTCTCTTGTTCCCTACCCAGCAGTTACCCATTTAGGTTTTGTAACCGTTAAGCAAATCCCTGCTCTCGGCCGGCAGTCTCCCCTAACCCTGTTCATTTCCGTGCCCAGGTCTCTTCATCGCATTGCCTAATCGGGCACCCGATTTCGCATTTTTTTTTCTTGCTTTAACGGTAATAATCAGTTAACGAACATTAACTCAGCAATCAGCAACTGTTTTCAATTTATACATCCCTGTATCCAACTCCCCATCTTTTCGAACTTCTCCAAAACCGTTGTCTACCATCCACTTGGCTTTACCTTAAGCTCAAAGCTAACGGCCTCGTTCCGAACGCAACTGCGCCTTCACCTCGTTTACGCCCCTCTCCCCCCCCCCCCTAGCCCTCCTTCCGCACAAAAAGCAATCGGTGTTCCAAAGATTGTTTTTTTTAGTTTCTGCCTCTTTTGTTTTCACACTTGTCTTCTTTCTTTTCCATCCTCCCACCCTCCTGCGAGTCTCGTCGCCTCATTGCCTGTTTGCCCCGCTCTTGTCGCTCCCTTCGTGGCTCCCCACGCCTCCCCCTCGTGATCCACACTCTCAAGTCTATATAACGGGCCACGTCGCCAATGTCGACAAGACCGCCCTGCACATCACTTTCTGTACTCGGTGCTATTCCTACTGATCGTTGCTGAACCTTAAAAAAACAAGGTGTGTAGTAACGAGAGACGCCGTGAACTGCTGCTGAGTGGATATTTTGGATTTGTGTTTGATTATCGTCTTCTTCTTCTTCTTCTTCTTCTTATTCTTCTTCTTGTCATGATGCCAGAGAAACAAGACGCTGTAACAACAGAGTTTCAGGGACTATCGTCTCAGGACTCAAATGCAAACGAGAAGCAGATGGTGGACGCCAAGGACCTTGATTTGGCCGCTGCCATTCTGCGTAACCATCATTATGATTACACTGAAGCCGAGGCTAAGAAACTGCGCCGTAAAATCGACTTCACTCTACTCCCGGCTCTGTGTATCACTGGTGTTCTATCTGCTGTCGATAAGATCATCATCTCAAATGCTGCTCTGTACGGTATGAAGACTGATCTTCATCTCAACTCTTCCCAGTACTCATGGGTCGGATCGATTGTGTCGTTGGGTTTCCTGGTCATGGAATGGCCCTCGTCCCTCATGGTCCAACGTTTCCCACTGTCCAAGCTTCTTTGTACCACGGTCTTCCTTTGGGCCGTCTTTACCATGTGTCAAGGTGCTGTCACCAACTTCTCGGGTATCATGGTACTACGAGTGTTTTTGGGTGCTGCTGAAGCACCTGTTTTCCTTATTTGTCAAACTTACGTTGTCATGATGTACAAAACTGAAGAGCAACCGTTACGAATTGCCATTTTCCTCGCCTCCATTGCAACTCTGTTTATTGGTCCTGTCTCTTACGGCATTGGTGTTGCTCACACTCCTATTGAACCCTGGCGCTTCCTTTACATTACTTTTGGTGGCATCACCTTTTTGTGGTCCATTGCTCTGTTCTTCATTCTCCCTGATAACCCGGCCACTTGGGGCTTGTTGTCCGATAAGGAGAAGTATGTGGCCATTGATCGAGTCAAGGACAACCACACTGGTATTGAGAACAAGGTCATCAAGTGGCCTCTCATTCTTGAAGCCCTTCTTGATCCCAAGAACTGGGTGCTTCTCGTCTACCAGGTACTAATCTGTACCTACCTTGGTGGCTTGACGTCGTTTGCAGCACTTATCGTCAACTCGTTTGGGTTTGACAAGATTCATACCGTCTTACTGGGTATGCCAACTGGTGTCATTCAGACCTTTAGCAGTATCTCTTTGTCATACATTGGAACGCGGTACAAGAATACTCGATGCATCACGGCCTCGGTGGCTTGTCTTATTCCTGTTGCTTGTACAGCTCTTATTTGGAAGCTGCCCGAGTCAAACAAGGGTGGTCGACTCGCTGCATACTACTGCGTTTATTTATTCTGGGGTTGTTATACCCTGTCGGCGTCTCTTCCAGCCCAAAATACTTCGGGTCACTCCAAAAAGGTGACTACCTATGCCATGACGTATGCTGCTTACTGCACAGGTACACTCATTGGACCACAGTTTTTCCGTGGCAGCTTTGAGAATGGTTACATTGCCCTCATGAGCTGTGCTATTGCCAGCAGTGTTCTTATTATTGTCTACATGTTGATTTGTATGATCCAGAACAAGATGAAGGACCGTCGTGTTGCCCGTGGAGACTTTGATAGTGTCGACTATGGCTTGGATGAGTCGCTTCTTGATCTCAGTGATACTCAGAAACGAGACTTTCGCTATCAGTACTAGTTATGTTTTGAATTTATTTGGTGTTGTAACGCAAGAGGTACATGGTGAGGTAGACTATAAGGAGTAAGTTCATAATGAGGTAAACAGTAGGAGCAAGTACAGTTCTAGTGAAGGGGTTATCAACGTTCATAGTGAAGTAGACTGACTAGAAGTGGAGGAAGTACAGTTCATAGTGAAGTAGTCTATAAGTCAAGGAACTACAGTTCATACTGGAGTGGACTAACTAATTGGAGAAGGTAAAATTCATAGTGAAGTAGTCTACAAGTGAAGAAAGCTCATAGTGGAGTAGACTAAGTGGAGAAGGTACAGTTTATAGTGAAGTACACTACAAGTGAAGAAATCTCATAATGAAGTAGACTACAAATGAGGAATTACAGTTCATAGTGGAGTAGACTAAGTGGAGAAAGTACAATTTTTAGTGAAGTAGACTACAACTGAAGAAAGCTGATAATAAAGTAGACTACAAGTGATGAAAGTACAGTTCATAATGAAGTAGACTGCAAATGATGAAAGTACAGTTCATAATGAAGTGGACTACAAATGGAGATGGTAAAGTTCATACTAAATAGATGCTCATAATTGTTGATCAAATAGAACTCTCAACTAATGTTCATTCAATCTACCAAAATTCAAGTACAGTAGAACCTTTTGAACGGTAATATACGATTACTGACAGTTAAACTTTCATCAAATAGCTGCTCGTTATACTGACAACTGTTTCAAAGAACTTTATGTTAACTCTGCTGATTTCTTAGTACAATACAGCTTTATACTCAGCAATAATTGTCCTTTATATTCACAAACTCACCGTT
Source organism: Sugiyamaella floridensis (assembly GCA_030556845.1). Taxonomy (NCBI): domain Eukaryota; kingdom Fungi; phylum Ascomycota; class Dipodascomycetes; order Dipodascales; family Trichomonascaceae; genus Sugiyamaella; species Sugiyamaella floridensis. The sequence goes on along the minus strand of JAKTUT010000003.1, from coordinate 261,529 downwards.
TCTATTCGATATCACTTACAGCTTCAATCATAGTAATGGATAAAAACACTACTTCAAGGTCTACTTGTCCTTTCTTAATCAACAGTTCACCATACATTTAAACATTTAATTGACATGGTTAATTATTTCTACTTCCCTATACAAATACCTTAATGGTTGGAATATACTACAGTTCACAGCAGATCACCTCACATACAGACAGCAATGCTACAACCACACCAGTATGAAAGGGCCAAGAATACCAGAATAGCTTGTTTCGTTTAGTGCTGTAAAACGTACTACTCGAGCGTCAGGAGTTGCCAAGGATGCTCATTACCCCGCGCCAGCTGACTTGTCTCCCCCACATGTATTTTTTGTTGAACAGAATGTCGCGCAGCACGGCACCGTACACACGAGACGAAAATGCGGTAAAGCCAAGCTTCACCTAGCCCATTTTTTGTTCATGTACATCTGTGTCGGCGGTCCAACTCCGTTAACATGCATTTCTGCGATCCGCGGAATGACCGCTCCTGCCGGCGGCGACAGCGGGACCTCCACTCTTGCGGAATGCCCGTCGGCAACTCCACTTCCCCGCACTCCCTTGGCGCGTGCATAATAAGCCGACACAAAAAAGTAACCTGTGCATGCGTGCAGATCCAAAAGCACCGTTAAAACTTCAACTGCTGGCCAGAACGCTCATGCAACTCTCCCTCCTACCCCTCACTTGCCGCGCTACCACGGAGAGAACCCGTCGTAGACTCGCCGCCCTTTAACCCCCCACTTGGCCCCCCACTTTGACCACTTCCTCTGTCATCTAGATCAATTAATTGATCAATCGTCTGTTATCTTCGTTGACTCATTATCTTATAATTGATCCCTTCTTACATATCATTGAGTTCGCTGTTGAAATCGTCTTTCTTTACACACTATTGATTTGGAACTACGATAACGTCATCTTCACCTCCGTCAACCTTCTACATAATTGATTTGTGTGATCTTCTGTTCTTCTGATATTTTACAATGCCCTCGATCACCAAACCACCCAAAACTCTCTATGATAAGCTCTACGAGGATCATCTCGTGAACCCCAGCGCTCCTGACTACCCGCTCATCTACGCGGATGCTCATCTAGTGTTCGAGGTTACGTCTCCTCAGGCGTTTGAGAGTCTGAGAACCTTGGGACGGCCTGTCCGGCGTCCAGATCTGTGTCTGGCAACAGTTGACCACAATGTGCCGACTGATGATCGTCGAGCTTTCAAATCGGTCAAAACATTCATCAAACAGGCCGATTCACGCAACCAGGTCCTGACACTTCAGAAAAACGTCAAGGCCAATGGTATCCCGTACTTCGGTATGTCCGACCGTCGCCAGGGCATTGTCCATGTCATGGGCCCTGAACAGGGCTTCACGCTTCCTGGTATCTCCGTAATGTGTGGAGACTCACATACTTCAACACATGGTGCCTTTGGAGCTCTGGCCATTGGAATTGGTACTTCTGAAGTCGAGCATGTCCTTGCCACTCAGACACTGCCTCTACCAAAGTCCAAGAACATGCGCATTCTCATTGAGGGACCTCTTGCTGAAGGCGTTTACTCCAAGGACATCATCCTTCATCTTATTGGAAAGATTGGTACTGGAGGCGCTCGTGGCCACACCATTGAGTTTGCAGGCTCCACGATTCGCGGCCTATCGGTGGAGGCTCGAATGGTCATCTGCAACATGAGCTGTGAAGCCGGTGCTCGCTCGTCGCTCATTGCTCCTGATGAGACGACGTTTGCCTACTTGAAATCGAAACCTCTGGCTCCTAAGGGCAAAGATTGGGACGAAGGCATGATGCTATGGTCGACGCTCCACAGTGATGAAGGTGCTGTATGGGACAAGGAAGTTGTTATCAACGCCTCTGATATCGCGCCTACTGTCACCTGGGGAACTTCACCTGACGATGTGCTACCCATTACTGGCGTTGTACCGGATCCAGCCGACTTCCAGTCAGATCCAACAAAAGTCGACAAGATTGAACGATCTCTCGAGTACATGGGCCTCAAGCCGGGAATGCCTCTCACAGAAATCCCCATCAACCGCGTGTTTATTGGTTCGTGCACAAATTCGCGCATTGAAGACCTACGCTCTGCTGCCCGCGTCGTCAAGGGCCGCAAAGTGGCTCCAGGTGTGTCTGCCATGATCGTCCCTGGCTCGGGACTTGTGCGCTACCAAGCAGAGCAGGAGGGTCTTGACATCATTTTCAAGAGCGCTGGCTTTGACTGGCGTGAAGCTGGTTGTTCTATGTGTCTAGGTATGAACCCCGATATTTTGGCACCCGGTGAGCGTTGCGCTTCAACAAGTAACCGAAACTACGAGGGTCGTCAGGGTCCTGGAGGCCGAACTCATCTCATGTCACCAGCTATGGCTGCTGCTGCTGCCGTCACTGGCAAGCTTGCTGATGTCCGTGCTCTTCTAGATCAGGACGCACCCAAACCAATGGCTACCAAGACAGAAAACCTGGACAACTACAGTATCGTTGATGATGCCGTGGAAGAAGAGCTTACAGATACTGCTAACGATGGATCCAAGTTCAGTCCCGAGTTCACGGTTGTCAAGAGCGTCGCTGCTCCCATGGAAATCGAGAACGTCAACACCGGCCTGCTCATGATGTCACAGTTCCTCAAGACCATCAACCGTAAAGGACTTGGTGACAAGGTATTCTACGAGATTCGCTACGATCCTGTTACTGGTGAAAAGACATCCACCTGTTCACTGAATGTCGAGCCGTGGACCAAAGCTCAGATTCTTGTCAATAACGGCCCCAACTTTGGAACTGGTTCTTCGAGAGAGCACGCTGTATGGGGTCTTCTTGACTTTGGCATCAAGTGCATCATTGCTCCGTCATTTGCAGACCTGTTTGCCAGTAACTGTATGAAGAACGGAGTGTTGCCTGTGACGGTGTCTGATCCTATCAAGATGAACAAGATCCATGCCGAGGCCCGAGCCAAGCGACTTATTGAAGTCGACCTGCCCAACCAGCAGGTTAAGAGCCAAGATGGTGAACTTCTGGCCACTTTTGACATTGATCCGTTCCGCAAACACTGTCTTCTCAACGGACTCGACGAGATCGGGATTTCTCTTCAGTATGAGAAAGATATTGCGTCTTTTGAAGCTCGTCAGAAGCAGCGATACCCGTGGATCTTTGGTCGCTGTGAACAGCTTGTTCAACATATTCCTAAGAAAGCCGACCTTTCATGGTAGATATCATCACTTTAAGGTTCATAGATAATTATAATTTCAAAGCATACTCCTGATGATACCTTCTTTAGATCATGAACTTGCTCGTCACAGCATACTCATGATGATATTTTTTTCAGACCGCGAACTTACTCGTCTTCTCATAATTAATTCTCATTATTCATTAATCGTAAATCATATCTAACTGGTCATCAAAACTGGCCAATGGAGATGTTTCGAACCGGAAGCTGTTCAGGTTTGATTGGAGGCTGTTCAATGGTTTTGTCTGTCATGTTTCGTACAAGGGTAGCAAACAGCTGCTTGAGACGGACCGAAAGTTCAAGATCGCTTCGTGTTGACCGCGCCAATGATGATACAAACGAAATGAACTCGTTCGCTGTGATGAGAACATCTTGCATGCGGTCGTCAGAGCCATTAAGCTCCCATGCCGAAGTAATGAGCGCATAGCACATTATGTACAGGTTCAGCATCATTAGGTTAGGAAAAAAGTTCGTTGGGTAAGGCCTTAAGGACTTGTACGAGTTGCAGTAAGCAATGCTGTTATTGATGACGACCTGGAACGTGGGGCCAGGCGTATACCGAGCCATGAGCACCTTGGTGAAGTGGTACTCGAGCTGAAGGTGGAATGTGAACGCTTTCAACAAGGGGTCAGTGTGGTCAGTAAGAGAGCGTTTCCACTGGTCGAGGTGTCGACCAACCGCATCAAAGTTGAGATGTTTCGTCGCATAGCAATGAGCTTGGATCTGACGGACCTGTACAAGACGTACAAATGCAAGCGGCATTCCTGTTCCTGCAAAGAGATCAGTAAAGCCCGGAGAAGGTCCAGAAGACGGTGAACCAGCAACACTGGCATCGTCACCTAGTGACGTTTCAATACTACGTTCAGCCATGTCGAACGTGACACCCAGACACATTGAGTAGATGCGATCCATTGCATAGGCACACCAGAACAGACGTCGACGACGGTCGAAATACGGTGCATCAGATTTTGACTTGAAAGATGTCTCCTTGTGAAGACCCAACTCCATGCATGTCCGCATGGCTGTGGCCAGTAGATAATAAACTTCAAAGATCTGGTGGTCAAACACGCCATAGCCAATTAGCAGCAGTGTTGCTTGGAGACCAGACAATGTCTGCAGGACGAGATGCCGCAAGTGACACAGCGCATGTTTGAGAAACCGACGAGCAGCGCCCTCTTCAGAAACAGCAAAAGAGGCCGTGGCTAGCACAATGAAAACAGTGAAAACATCGTAGCTATAAGAGTCAGAAGAGGCAGCACCCGACTGCAAGTTGTGGACCTGGCGCATAATATCCGGGCGCGACACAACGGGGTACAACGGCCACACAAACCGAAAGTAGTGATCCAACAGACGCTTAAGGTCTGCATCTGTTGGCAAAGCTCGCCAACACTCGCATACAGTGCCCGTGGGAGCAGACGCAGTGCCAGATTCACAGCAACATGTTGATGATGGTAGGTTGTGGAAGAGACCAGCGCTGGCTAGGACAACGTCAGTAAAAGACAAGATACCGGACCGGTCAAGGTATGCTTGTTGAGATGAGGCACGTAATGGTAATGCGCCCATATCAGACTCGAAATGTTCAACGAAATTCTCATCCTTATCCTTCTCCGAGTCATCAGGTTCCGACCCCAGAGGTACAGACAAAGTATGAGCCGTATGAGCAGCAGCCGATTGTGCAGTCAATGGACCCGCAGGTGACGAAGCCGCTTCAGGACGGCCCTCGAGCTCTTCAGTCAACTTCTTGATGGCCTGTTCAAGGTATGTATGGTATTGGATCTCGACTTTTTGCATCGAGTTGTTATAGACGCACGGCACACGCAGTTTCCGACATAGCAAACACACGTCACCATCCCCCTTTACACAGCGCCGGCGTTTATTGCGACATACCTGGCACGCGTTATCGTATCGAGCGACCTTTAGGTCCGGACGAGTGAACATCAGGAGGTAGAGTTTATAAAATGGCATTGCCCAGTTGCTTTAAACCAGGGCAGGGCAGGCATACGAGCGGCTAGGCGGATTGAATATAGGGTAGGGGCACATAGCGAGGGCGGCCCGGACTCGAGAGCCAATTGAAATGACGAGTTAGGAGCAATTAAGGAGCACGTAGTTTAGTAGATTTAAAGGAAATATTGTACAGGTCAACTATTAATTGATAAAAAATATAATAAACACTAAAAAGTGACTCTACAGCTATATTAAAGTACATGCCGATCCATCATTGTATCGGAGCCCGTCGCCAAGAATCCAGGGTAAGGCGATCGGAGTATTTGTTCCTTTGATTTGGGTCCATTTAAACGACAGAGTTTGGCCCGAAAAGCGTCATTCAAACGGTTACAAATAGATAAATAGCCGGGACGTAACCAAGACAATTGCCTTAATAATTTATACAGCGTCTAATAGACCTATATTGCACATACACTGACATTATCGCTATCGACGTCAGACCCTAGCCCAGATTTAAGGTGTGAGCCGTGCAGATGAGAAACCTGGCGAAAACGTCCGTGACTGAAAAGGTACTGGTATATACGGTAAGATCACCTTGATAGGACAACTTACCAACTTACCTACCGCTTTCTTATTTGACCCAACCACATTGGTCACTTGTACGAATAATCTTTTACCCGCTATTTTCCTTCCTTTTCATCTACTCAAAACCTCTGCTAAGTATATGACAGTCAGGGTTAGGTCTTAGTTTGCTTGCATTACACAGCTGTCCGTTGCTCAACTTCGCTTCCTTCAGACCGCCCTCATATCCGTTGGTTTGGTGAGCTTCTTCACGGCGGTGTTGTTACTGTGCTATCGATCCGTTTACCTGTCTGTTAAACTGGGTTCATATTCTATAAACCGGCTGTAGTTTCTACCGTCTACTTGCGCTGTTTACCCACTTCACCGTTTCTCCGGTTGTCAGCACCTGTTTGGTTAAACCTCGTCGCGCTTCTCAATCCTTGTTGCACTCGCAACCTCGGCCCTTGTATAGTTGAGGACTTTGATCACGCGATCCCTGAGTTTCCGATCAAGTTTTGGTCTACCTTTTGACAACTTCGACACAACTACTCGGCTGTGGTTTCAACGACTCTCTTGTGTTGGCCGATCACACTTGATCATCATCTCATCTTACTGTTCAGGTTTTCACTGAAGTCGAGTGTTTTACCAGCATATCTTGACGGTTCTTGAGTCTTGTTCTCGGGTTATACCAGCTCAGGCTTTTTGGTGTACGTTTGCTCTTGTTGTTCAACTGCTTCTGTTGCTTCTTCTTCTGATCTTTACTGAGACCTCCGATATTTGGGCCGGCGTGAATGCTACCATTCACCCGTCTTCTTTGATCTTGTATACCCGACATGTCCCTCTCGTTTACGCCCATTCATGGTGGTACGCCCGTACACGGTGACCTTAGCAACGGTTCGCGCCAAAGTTCAGGGCCCATCTCGTCATCTTCATCACCTGCTGCTACGCCCAAACGACAAGCTGATAAAATGGACCCTTCGGCCATGAAGCCGGATTATACCATATCGGCATGTATACCGTGCCGCCGACGCAAGCGCAAGTGCGACAACGGCCTGCCCGCTTGCTCAGGTTGTGCAAAGCTGGACCTGCAATGTGAATTCTATGATCCCAAGTCGAATGAACCCGTTCCGCGCTCTCATATCTGTTCTCTCGAAGATAAACTTCGTGCGCTTCTCGAAGAAAAGAAGCGCCGCCCTCCAACTACTCCGGGCGAGCCTCGTACTTCCACTGAGAAGCGTGTAGAAAGCCTCATCTCTGAGAAGGTGGGTCTTGTGTCTGTTAATGCAAACACCTACTCAGAGAAGTTGTTTCTGGGCCATTCTTCTGGCTTTCAGTTGGCACAGTTGCTACTCGAAAAGGTCCAAGGAAAACAGAGTCAACTAGCACGACCTGCTCACACGCCTCAGCCACAGCAACAACTGCGTCTCGAACCTCCGCAGCTTTCTCACCTACCGGCAGCTCCTCGATCGGCTGTTTTGTCCATTTCGGCACTATCTGCTACTGTTCCATCTGCTCCACCTCTTTCTGCCTCATTACAATCCTCTCCATCACTCCCGCAGTCCCCTCACAACATGTCCCAGAGCCCCTCATCCATCGGCGGCACAATGGCTCCTCCCATGCCATTAATGCCCAGCCCACAGCAGTTCACTATGCCAAGTCCCCAGCAATTTGCTATGTCAAGCCCTCAGCAGTACTCACATCCATCCACATCCCCAGGCTCGGCTCCATCCGCTATTCCACCGAGCCCCGATACTGACAATAATCCGAAACAGACTCTGGCTCTACCTCCGCTGTCTTCCTTTCTCTACCTTGTCACCCTTTATGTCGAGCAAAGTGAAGTAAGATACCCTGTGTTTTTGCGGTCATCACTCATGGAGCTCATTGCTAATGTCTATCACAACATTGATCGTGATGCCCACAGTTTGTGTGCAATTAACCTCATCATGGCCATCAGCCTTCAGATTTCGGCTCGAAGCGACCTGCGCCTCATTCCGCTTGCTGGTGAATACTACCAGGAAGCCCTTCGATACTTGAAGCAGACATGTTACCACACAAAGGACCTTCGCACACTGCAGTGTTTGCTCCTAACAATCATCTACTCACTGTTGAACCCGTCTCGTGTCCCCGTGTGGCATTTAGCTGGTTTAGCTGTCCGCATGTGCCTTGATCTAGGCATGCACCGTGAAGATGTGATTAGTTCCATGCCAGGTCTAGACCCTCTACAAGCGGATCTGCGTCGCCGACTGTGGTGGTCGACTTATGCCGTGGACCGTGGTCTTTCACTTGCCATTGGACGACCTCTTACTATTCCTGACGATGCCATTACTACACACTACCCGTCAGACCTTGAGGATGCGTGTATTGAGAACAGCCAACGGGTGCCTCAAGTCAATCTAAGCAAGGCTGTCACTAATCACTGGCTAGATCTTCGTCGATTGCAGTCGGAAGTTGTTGGTAAACTGTATGTCAATTCTTCGGACAAAATTAGTCCTGATGATCCTTGGTTTGCCGAGACAACTCGGCGATTCGACTACTGGCGTGACCATTCACCAAAGGGTGCTCCTGCTGGTCCCCTCAATGAGGATTGGTCGCTTCACGGTTACTACAATGGTATCATGCTTATGAACCGCCCTTCGCCAGCATGTCCTTCGCCGCCTGCAAAGTCATATGTTATTTGCTACGAGTCGGCCGCTGCAAATCTGGTGCTGTATCGTAAAATGCTGGACGCTAAATCACTGGATGTTACTTGGCTCATCTGTCACTATTTATTTGTGTGTGGAATCACTCTTATCTACACCTATTACTACTCGAAGGAGGTCCGAGACCTCTACTCTGTCGACGATCTTGTCCGCAGCAGCAATCTTTGTAGCATGTGTCTACGGGATATTACTCCACGTTGGCCTGCTGCATCAGGTATGTTGAAGGGGTTTGAACTCCTGGCATCTGTTCCTGTCAAGGCCTTCTCGCAACCTGCTCCTCAACTCCCTGAACCAAAGGTTGAAGAGGATCAGCCTATTATGCTTCCTGGTGTCCATCCCAACAAAGGGGCTCCATTCAATGGAGGAAGCTCCGTTAGCACCCCTGTTATGGATCAACGTCTTGATGATTCAGATCTCCTTGATGCCAACTTCCTCGGCCCAGAAATCAACGGAATGTCAGAACAAGAGATCCTCGAGCAGATCTTCCTTGACTACCGATATCCAAACGAGTTGGACATGTTCAGTGCTGTCTTCCCCACTTGAGCTGTGAATGCCAACGATGCCATGGACCTTTTTACGTCTTTTTTTGGAATGAAAGATACGCTAATAGTAAATTATAGATACTAGAAAAAATGTATCCATAATTGAAATATGTCTAGTATTCATTCACGTCGGTCATCATATAAAACATTCACTTCCGTTGTCATACTAAACTTATTGAACTGAATCGTTACTATAACTGCATCATTATAACTGCATCATTATAACTTCATCATTTCTAGAACTTCCTCATGACTAGAACTTCATTATTACTAGAACTTCATCATTATGACAACTTCGTCAATATGGCAACTTCATCATTACTGAATCTTCCTCATTACTAGAACTTCCTCATTACTAGAACTTCATCATTACTAGAACTTCATCATTACTAGAACTTCATCATTACTATAACTTCATCATTACTATAACTTCATCATCGACTGAATATACCAGCCTAATACTGGTATCGGAATGCGACCTTCTGCTTGTCGGTAAGATCCAAAAGGTCTTCATCAAGGCCATGTGTAGTATTGTCGTAATCACCACGAGCAATGGCCTTGTCCTTCTGACGATTCTGCCATTTGCAAATAAGCATATAGCTTCCAGCAAGAGGAACAGCAACAGCAGCACCAACCATCAGGGCAATATATCCGTTATCATCACCTTTCTGGAAGTACTGGGGGCCAATAATGGTACCAACACAGTAAGCAACAAAGGTCATGGCATTGGCAGAAACCTTCTTTGAATGACCAGACGTGTTCATGGCCGGGAGACTGGCAGAAAGTGTGTAGCAACCCCAGAACATGTATGCCAAGTAGTAAGCTGCCAGTCTTCCTGATTTGTTGTCTTTAGGAAGCTGCCATACAAGAGCTGTCGACATGATGGGCAACAGACAAGTAATCATCATGGTGTACACACGAATGTTCTTGCGGCGTGTTCCAATATACGAATACAAAAACGCTGAAACAGTTTGCATGACACCAGTGGGCATTCCAAGAAGAACGGTTTGCAGTTGGGTGTAACCGAAACCATTGACAATAAGCGATGCAAATGTTGTCAATCCACCCGTGTAAGCAGCAATGAAAACTTGGTACACAAATAACACCCAGCTCTTAGGATCAAGCACGGCCTCCTTGACTTGGTACCACTTGACGCTCTTGTTCTCAATACCAGTACGGTTGGATTGCACACGGTGGATAGCAATGTACTTCTCACGCTCAGTGAGTACCTTCCAAGTAGCAGGATTGTCAGGGAGCAGGAAGAAGGTCCACAGTCCCCAGAAAAAGGTCAATCCACCAAACGTAATGTAAAGCAGACGCCACGTAGCAACAGACGATCCGGTACTGCGACCGATTCCATAACTAATGGGACCAACAAACAGCGAAGAAAGAGCAGCGAGGTAGACTGAAATTCGGATCGGCTGCTCATCAGCTGTGTACATCATGACAATATAAATTTGACATGAAGGGAAAACTGCAGCTTCAGCCATTCCAAGCAAGAAACGAAGAGACATGACTGTCGCGAAATTGTTAGAAGTTCCAATAAGCGCCGTAAACAAGCCAAATAGCATGACTGCAGTGGGAAGAAGCTTGCTGAGAGGAAGACGCTGGATGAGATAGGCGACAGGCCATTCCATACTTAGCAATCCAAAAGCCACAATAGAACCAATCCAAGAAAACTGCTGTGAAGAGATGCCTAGATCCTTGTTCATTCCGTAGAGAGCAGCGTTGGAAATAACAGTCTTGTCCATAGCAGAGATCATACCAGTGAAAAACAAAACCGGCATCAAGTGACGGTCAATCTTCCATTTGACAGCATTAGCTTCCTTGTCGCTGTATGCGTAAGCATGTCCACCATTAAGAATATGAGCAGCCAAATCAAGCTCCTTCTCGTTGGCCATCGACTTCTCGACGTCCACGAGCTCAACGTGCGTTTCATCGGTCTTCTCAACAGTATCCATTGTGGCCTCAGTTATTGTGGGGTAGTTGTGATCTGATCTTCGCGTTGTACCAGATCTTTATTTATTCTCTCAGGGTCTCCAATGGCTCTACGGCCATCGTGTGGGGGGTTTCACCTTTCCCGCATCGGTGGTCACTTCCCCGCATCGAGCAACCCCCACATGGATTTAACGACCTCACAGCCCACACGGAGCTGACATTCCGGATTCATTTTCGGCATATGATCATACTGTTGTTGCCGACCACTGTTCAGGTGACAATCAATAATACGAAACTCCACCCCCGCTGGCGGTAACCCCGCTAGTCATGCATGTGAATGCACGCTTGTGATGCGTGCATATATGCAAGGTGACGCTGAGACAGCTGTCGCGGGGTAGCGGAATCAGCGCAGTGTCGGGCGCCTACTCCGCCTCATGGAAATAACTTTGTGGGGGTACAGCAAGGCCGTCTGTTCAATAACAGTATGTGGGGGTGCAAACCAATGTTTCTCCACGTGGGGGCACTGTCCACTGGATCCTTGGGAAGAAGATCCCCTATGAAGTTCTGGCGACCACTGGAAGGCAGTTGGGCAGTTGCCAGATAGATATGACGGTGAAGCCCATTAGACGGCAAGTGAGATAAAGCGTGCTTGAATACTGAATCATAGTAACAGTATGGGAAATTTGCTGTACGGTGTGTCAATGGATTGACTGTTACTCAGAGCAAAGCAAGACGTTAGTAGTGCACAGTTTACTTCGAGGAAGAGACAAAACAGATACAACTAGGCAACAAAACCAGCATTAACACGGCCCGCAACACGCCTGCAACACTTCACCCAAATGGCCGACTTAAGAAATGCCTTAGCACGGCTCAAGACATCTCTTAGCTTCTTGGTACTTCATTGTCCGACTTTCTAAGCGGCCATACGGAGACCAAGAATGCTTAGGAAATAGGCAATAGTGCGAGCGATAGAAGAGACAAGGCCGCTGTACGGTCCTAGTCGAGCCGGATTCTGACGAGACCATCGAATCACTTGTCCAATAATTATAACAATGGCAGCATCAATAATGATATGTCTCAAAATGCGTGATGCCAGTTCCCAGTAACCTCCACGCCTAGAAGGACCTCCATCGTCCTGAGGCCCCCCAGTAACAATAATAGGTCCTGTTGGAGGCGGTGCTGCCATATATCGCTGGCGAATAGCCATCATCTCTTCATTGATGGTTTCCAGAGCCCAAGTGACATCGCGCTTCCAATTGCGCAGCTCATCATTGCGTTCACCAGTGAAATCATCGTCTCCAACGTCTGAACCTCCAGGCAGTGCAATGCCGCCATCAGGAAGACCACGGGTGGATAAACCAAATTCAGAAGGCGTGGCTCGAGCTCCAACTCCAACTACAGAGCCAACAATGCTGCCAGCCTGGCCACCTCGGCGACTGACACTTCGAATCGATGGAGCTCGGTTGCTTCCTAGGTATTGGCCGTACTGAACGGGCATCTGAGATGGGTTTGTGATCTCGGGCGATTTGCGCAGTCGGTTCCATGATTCCTCAAGATCTAAAAGCATCTGACGGCCCTCTGAAGTTCCAATGGCATTGGTTCGCATGGTCTTGTTAGACAGATTCAGCCAGTTACTCGAATATAGGGACTTACCTCAATCAAAAGCTCGATATACCTCTTCTTGGCCTCGACCTTGGATAACCCCTCATGGCGCTTCCACGCGTCCCTAGAGTTAGAAACTGTGAATCGTCAATACTTTTATACACTTACCACTTGGCTCTTGCTGACTCATCTTCTGGTGAAGAGCCAGAAGGTCGCGGTAATAGGCCCTTGATGTCGCCCTCTTAATGTTAGGAACACCCAAACAACACTATACATTACCAGAACATACCTGTTGCCTGTTTGTAGAGACCGTATAAACGAGCACGGTTTTCGGGAGACGGTCTAGAAAGACCAGATGGCCGGCTACTGAGCGTGCGAATCGTCGAAATGGCCCGTACAAATACACTGTCTATGGATTCCATGGTTTGGAGGTGAGAGAGAGGCAAGGTTCAACATATGCGTGTAAGAGAGCCGGAATGTGCGGCTGGGCCGAGGTTACTGGGATTGAGTTCAGAACAATGAGGAGCCAGTATTCCTTAGATTTGAAGTGCTCAAGAATACCATACACTAATTTGTTGGATTAGTGACATCTATATACCCTGTTATAGCAGTTTATGACATAAAAGATTCGGCCCTTGTGGAGTCAGCACGACAGAGACGCGTTACAGCGCGGTGGCGCTTATGTGCATATCTTCATGGTAAAGCGCGTTGACTCCGTTAGCTGTCTACTAGTTACTATCACTATGAATCCAATCGTGTTCCTGTGCTCACATTGTGGACTCATTCTGAGTGACTCTTCAGCATGGGTCGCTGCTACTGAGGATCGAGGTTGGTTCACTCTAGGAGCCGTAGTCGAGGGTACAATCTCCCGTGCTCCTTCACAGACCCACGACGCCAATTTGGAGGGGATCTATTACGCTCTGTTCTGTAGCAGATGTTCTACAATCAAGGGACGTTTCTATACAAGTACGAGTCGGGCTTTAGACTATGCTCGTGACAGATACACATTCCACTCGGAGACCATCTCTTCATATGAACTGGGATCCTTAAGTGCTCCAGTCGAGAAGCATAGCACATCACCTTCACCATCCGTGAAAGCAGAAACATCGGAACCTGGTATTGAGATGAACCAGTCAGAACCGGCATCAAAAAGTCCTATTGGCCGGACTCCACTGTCTTCTGTTCCTATCCAATCTGGATCAGTTGGTACATCCTCTGTACAGTTACTTTCAACGGCCCCAGGAACTCAAACATTGCAACCTGCCCATATGAAACAAACTCTCCAGTCTCAAGTATCTACAGCTCCTAAAACTGGATCTGACTTGTCATTGGAAAAGCCTCCAACTAAACCTCTTCAAACTCGCATTCCTGTACAGTCAACCCATCCATCTACTTCCTCTTCCTCCTCTTCCCTGCCTCATCCTCCTCCTCCGCCTGCACCTTGACACCTACACCCCTCTAATCTCATTAATGCATTCGTGATCTATGTTTTACACTGGTCACCGTCGGCGCTTTGTCGTATACTTGGCAATATCGGCCTTACTGATGACTAGTCCATGCTTTGTGTTCTTGCCGACCGATGCAATCTTGAGTCCTCGGTCGCGCATCACAGGCTTCTTCTTGGTAACACTGCTCGTCTTGCGGGCCAGTACAATACCTGCTTCCTTAGCATATGCTTCGTACTTTTCTTGCTTCATTTGACGGCTCTGATTGAGACCCTTGCGCATATTCATGGGCATTTTCTCCTGACCAGGTTTCTTGGTTCCTGCAGTCTGCAGACGCGCTTCAAGAGCCTTGAGTCTCGATTTACCAATAGGATTTAAATCAAAGTCGCTAGAAATGTCGGCTCCTGAATGATGACCTGCTCGGTTCGCCTCAGCAAGAATGTGTGACTCGTTAATAAGTCGTTGAAGTGCTACGTCATTGTCGAGGTTCTCCCGCTCATTCTCATCTGGTTTGCTCGATTTAGAGACAGCTGTTGAAGGAGCTTTGGGTGCTTTGCTAGACATGAAGCTTTTCTTGGCTCGCTTCGCATCAAGTGAGATATCATGCGCAGTACCCGGGTCGACAAATCGAACGACTTCTGGACCCTTGGTAGCGGGTGTGGTCGGCTTTTTCGAACCACTTTTAGCTGCAACTGCTTTCTTAGAACCATGGTTATTGGAAAATCCTAGGAAATCGTCATCCGAGTCATAATCAGACTGGTCTTTGTCGCTTACTGGTTCGATTTTGATGTTCTTTTTCTGTTTCTTGGGCTGAATGACACTGGGATCGACCTCGAACTGCGCCGCAAACAGCTTACCGAAAATATCAGTGACGTCAGAGCCCTCTTCTGGCTGTTTTTCGTTGTCCGAACTCACGTCTACTCGTTTACTGACTTTTCGTGCCTTCATTTCGTCATAGACAAAGTCGCTGAAAAGAGGTAAAAGTTGAATATGGAATGGACGCGGGGCTGGAATTTTTCTCAGGGTAAGGAAATCCCGATAGTTCATGATGAGAGTCATCATCTCGGTAGATTCAACTTACCGTCCTACCGTTTTACACACACGTCATGACCAAGTTCAGGGGATGTATTGATATCCACAATGGCCAGGTGAAGCAGATCGTTGGAGGGACACTGACGGATGACGGTGCAAAGACGAACTTCGTTGCTACACAGCCGGCCGGGTACTTTGCCAACCTGTACAAAGCTCATGAGGTACACGGAACTCACGTAATTAAGCTGGGACCTGGGTGTGATGACGCGGCAAAAGAGGCTCTAGCAGCTTGGCCTAATGCTCTACAGATAGGAGGCGGTATTACAGCCGACAATGCTGCCGATTGGATTGCCAATAAAGCTTCCAAGGTCATTGTCACTTCGTACCTGTTTCCAGATGCAAAGCTGTCAATGGATCGTCTACACAAGCTTGTCGATGCTGTCGGTAAAGAGAAACTTGTGATTGATTTGAGTTGCCGAAAAAAGGTCGACGAGAACGGCCAATCCCATTGGATCGTGGCTATGAACCGATGGCAGACGCTTACCGACACAGAAGTAAACCAGGCGACCCTCGACGAGCTATCAAAGTACTGTACCGAGTTTCTCGTTCACGCAGCTGATGTTGAGGGTCTATGTAACGGCATTGATGAAGACCTAGTAGCAGCGCTCGGTTCATGGGTTAGTATTCCAACAGTCTACGCCGGAGGTGCCAAGTCATTGCAGGATCTGGAACTCGTGGACAAGTTGAGCAATGGGAAGGTGGATTTGACGTTTGGCAGTGCACTTGATATATTTGGCGGGACCAAAGTCAAGTTTGATGATTGTGTAGAGTGGAATAGCAAGGAGAGTGTCTAGAGAGTGTGTAAAGGCCACCTCTTGAGGTTCTTCCGCTCAGGGGTCTATCTAACAGGACCATTAACTGTCAGAACTATAAACTGGCAATACCACACTCATTCATCTCATTCATCTTGCTGGATGAACAATCAGTCTCTGTACAAGCTTTACCTGGTTACTGATGGATTCGTATCTACACATCCTTTTAACCGTACGATATGATTGTTCCATATGATCTGCCTGTTCTGCTTGGCCCTTTCACCTGTATATCATCATATGTAACCAGTTCTGCATTTCATTAACTAATTAGTTCTACTTATTTCAACTCTTTCCTTATTTTATTCTTCTCCCCTTCTCTTCACTCCTGTCTACTTCTTCACATCTCGTTAACTCTTTACTTCCCCCTCATACTGTACCTCCCTTTTAAGCGACTACACACGCTTCACGCGTCGTCTCTCCTAGTTTACGGACGTGTAATGGATTCGACGGATCTTGCTGGTGTTCAAGCGTTGCTAGACGCGGTTCAGGCGTCGGATTCGACAGCTCGTAATAATGCTGAACAACAGTTCCAGGCGTTGGTGGCCAGTAATCCAAGCCATTTGGCGAGGGCTCTTCTTGAACTTGCCAAATCTCCCGTGACGACAATTGCAACGAAACAGGCCGCTTTTCTCGTTCTTAAACGCGCTGTTCTAGGAGCATGGAGCATTGGATTCCAAGAATTCTCGTCTCAGCGTGCAATGGATACGGAGACGAAAGAATCGGTGAGGTTGGACCTTTTAAATACTCTGGCATCACCAGAATCCAAGATTCGCAGCGCTGCAGCAGGTCTCATAGTCAAAATCGCTACAGTCGACCTTCCCGACGAATGGCCAAACCTGTTGACTTATCTTCTTGATAGACTCGATGTCCAGGTCGCTTCAGCGCCAGAAATCAATGGTTGCCTTGTTGTTCTCAACGAACTCATTGGCGAATCTCTGGCTGAATCTGATTTCGCACATCTCGGTGAGCGCATGTTTGCTCAACTCTATCATATTGCTTCCGAGCCTCGTCTTGACTGGTCGACGCGATCTCTAGCTGTTGAATGCTTTCGTGCAGTCATGCAGTTCTTCCTTATGGCTGGAGATGATAACCTTCTCAAGGCAATGGAAGCTAGAGCTTCTGCTGTCATCACCGCCTGGACAAGCGTATTTGCGTCTTTCTTCGCGCCAGTTCCTGCTGCTGATGGGCTCTTGAGTGCCAAAATTCAGGTCATCGAGGCCATCAAAGAGTTTGAGAGCGAGTTTGCTTCCGAATCCGACGTCTGTTTATCCAAAATGCTGCCTGTCGTGTACTCTGACTACATGGCTCAAGCTCAACTATACACTCGCGATTACGTGCATAATGATGGATCTGAGGCTTCTGATGACAATGGTATGACTGTCGTGAATCTTCTTGAATCACAAGTCTCGTTCTTCAATCTGTGTTTCGATCATAAGCAAGTCGCTAAGCAACTGACTGCCGATCCTGACGGATTCCTACAGTTCATCAGCACCTGTGTCACCGTCGCCCAAGCTTCTCAAGAAGCAGCTGAGGCATGGGAAAACGATTTCAACGAGTTTGCTACTGAACAACAAGAGCTGTCGCTTGATATCAACTTGCGATTGGATATCGTGTCGATGCTAGTGCAACTTAAAAGCATGCCTGATCTTCTAGCTGCTGTGGCATCACATATCAATTCTGCAGATAGTTGGCAGCTTCAGGAAGCTACCTTATATCTTTTGTCGGGTCTGTTGCAAGAACTACCTTTGGCACAGCAGCGTATCGACGGAACCTTCCTGAAAGCTCTTGTGGGCTTTCTTGATGGCGTTGACCATAATACCCCACCACTTTTGTTGGCTAGAGCCCTTATTTTTGGTGGTGTTATCAGCGAGTTCCTAGGTAGTCGGCTTGACAAACAGACTGTCAAGGTCAAATATTTGGAAAAGAGTCTGATGATTGCCGAACAATCGGAAAATGAGACTGTCAAGATTGCTTGTCTGTTTGCAATCCATCATTTTGACAGAGCTCTACGAGAAGAAATGAAACCTTACCAAAGGGCGACGATAGATATCATTTCGTCGCTAACCAAAGATGCAAATGAGGATTCTCCAGCAGCCCTTGTAGAGTTTCTCGGCCGTGCCATCGAATGGGACCTTGAAGTCTCTCTTGGAAGTAGTTCGGGTCTTTTGCAACTGTTGTTCTCACTTGCTGCCAAAGATACTGCCAACATTCAACTGTGCTCCGACGCACAAGATGTTCTGGAGCGATTTGTTGGTGTTGCCACAGAACATGATGCATACGCCAACGTCTGCCAAGACTCTCTTCCTGTGCTGCTTCATACAATTGCTTCATCTCCTAATGGAGAGTATTCTTCTGATCTATCCGTATCGATTGATCTGCTAAACACTTTGCTATCGTCTGGCCCTACACCACTCCCGGAGCAAGTGACATACATGACATTCCCAGCTATTCATCGCATTCTGGAATTGTCAACCGACTCACAGATTGTTCAGGTGGCTTCTGATGCATTCTGCTCTGTTGTTGAACATTCGTCGGAACAGCTCAAGGGTTGGACGCTTCCGTCTGGTCAGTCAGGACCGCAGGCGATTCTAGCTGTTGTTTCTAAACTATTGGATCCATCAAACGACGATTCGGCAGTGCTTGAACTTGGAAGGCTGGTCACCATTATCATTGAGAAGTTCGGTATGGATCTCGGAGATATGCTGGCACGCCTGCTTGAAGCAACTGTATGGCGACTGGCCAAGGCAGAGAATCTCACGCTCGTTGAGAATCTATGTGCAGTTTTCTGTGTTCTCGTTCTGCGGTCCCCGCTAGAAGTGGTCAGTATTCTTTGTGATATCACCATGCCTGATGGAACCTCAGCACTAGCTTCGATGTTGACCAAGTGGATCTCTACATTTGAAGTTGTTCGTGGTTACGATGAAATCCGCAAGAAGTATGTTTCCTCATGTGAAGGAGTGTCAATTTGTTACTAACGCAAGTGTTCTGGCGTTTCAGAAACTTTACATGCTTGATGATCCACGCATCAAGGCCATTATAGTTGACGGTGACGAGATTCAGCCCGAAGCTGGAGTCATTATTACGCGATCTAAAGCTGCTAATCGTGAGTTGTTTAGTGTGTACGCATGTCTGAGCGTGTATTAACCAAGTCAAACGTACCCGTATATCTGCGCAAGAGAAGATCGTCAAGTTGCTGATCAAGGAAATGTCGACAACACCATCCACTAGCATCCCCGGGTTCAATCCAGTCGCCGATGAAGAGGATGATGATGGATGGGAGGACGACTTGACAGAAGACCTCGAGGCTGAGTTTGGTCTCGAGGGTGTCAACTCCCGACCAGCAAGAAATCATGACACGGAAACTCATAGTATCCTCGTGGAATGGTTCAAGCAATTGGCACAAACACATGCTGGTGGATTTGATGTTATTTATCCCCACTTGACAACAGCCGAGAAGGAAATCCTCCATAGTATATAGAGCTGAATGTAAATATTTCTTTTCCAATTCTGTAGAATTATCTGTAGAATCATTCATGTTAGTATCAATGTCTGACGGGATGTCAATTAATGTACAGGGATCTATCCAAAGGCTATATACAAGGTCTATGATGCAAAATTTTACCGTTAAACAGTAAGATGTGGTTTGCCAGCAATGCGGACAATGGAGTTTTTCTTCCAAAACTGTGCTGAGCCAAACTGTTCGAGCTCGGGATCAAATCCAAGACGGGTGCGAACAGTCGCGACACGATCTCGAATAGTTTTGGCAACTCGCTTTCGTAGGTCTTGAGCTTTTTCTCCAGATTTGAGTTCTTGTGGATACTCTTCAACATAAACATTATCAGATGCGAATCCTAGCTTTTGTGACACGAGATCCAGCCATTCTTGTCTGTAATTGGCAATGATTCTGTCATCTAGAGGTGAACCAATACCAACAGTCAGAGAGGTGCCAATTTGCTTGCGAAACGACTTGAAGCAGAGATTCCCCTCTGGAAATGATTTCTCAAACCCCTGGATAAACATTGGCACAACTATAGGCGGTTTTGACGATTCGAGAATGAGTCGGCTAATGCCCCAGTGGAAGTATCGCATAGTGTGCTGGTAAGGTTCATAAGGTTGGTGCACAAATGTCTCTGGGAAGATGTGGATCCATTTGGCACCAGATTCCTGGAACTGTGAAAGTTCCGAGTGACGAGATGGTGACAGCGGAACAGTACCTGGAAGAGCATCAGCAGCCATACGTTCATGAGCCTCGACAGAATACTTTGATCCTGGTGATAGGAGATGAATGGCCGCATCAATTGATCCCTGGAAAGGACCAGCACCAAATCTCTTTGTAGACAGCACCTGGCCTAGTGAGAAAAAGGCAGACACAAAGCGGTTCTTGAAACAGATGTTCTCTGCACCCAGAGCCCAGCGAAGGTTGGCCGGATCAACCAGGTATTGGTAAGGCAAAATGCCCCACGTCACGGGGTCATCTACCACCGAAGTATGGTTCATGACAGTGATGAGACCTCTATTTTCAAGTTTCGACATGCGAATGGCTTCGAGCAGGTAGTCGAGGTTGTGAGTTTTCGTTTTGAAGAGGTTGTCTAGGACGAGCTTTGATCCGAGAGCCGTGGCACATATTGTAGCTCTACTCAGTGCACGCCAGGCCCTATTTGGCTTCGTATACACATTGAGGAACTTGAGGCCATTGTCTGAGACGTGCCTAAAGGACATGGGAAGTACAAGGATGGAAAGAGGCCAGTAGGATGGTGGTGGATCGAAAGGTGGTGAATGTCACATGGGATATTCGTGTAAGCGCCTGCTGCGTATAAGCATGTGCCCGTATAAGCGCCTGCACCGTATAAGCTTCTCTTGCATTCTCGGTAATCGACGTACCTCGGCAAGTTCGGCAGGTAACCGAGACAGACCGGTTGAGGAACTGTCAAAAGCCCTCTGCTGTACCACCTTTGACAATGTTTATCTACTTTAATACCCGATAGCTTCCGTTATCATCGCGTGGTTGGTTTCTTCTCAATTAATCTCGGAGGTATTTAGAGTAATGATCGTCGGCTGCAATGTACACAGTGTCGGTCCAAGGGATGGTCGAATCACCACTATAGTAAGGTAAAAACACCGGATTTCTCTGTCAATATATTACACTAGTATTAAGAGTTATTACAAGAGCATAATTTTCCGTGTAAAGTTCAGTTTCCACCATTTATACACCAATTTATCGACACTTGCTGAAGCAGATCAGGGTAGGGGCTTTTGGCACAGAAACGACACAACCCCGCTTTTTATATAAATTACGGCGAAATCCCACATCTTTCATCGTAGCTACCATCTGTTTGAATATTTAAGCTTTTGTGTACCTGCTCATTTACTTGGTGCTATGAAGGGCTCAGTTAAGTTGTCGGGTCTTGGAATTGCGGGTGCCGACTCGCTCGAAGCCATATGGGGTGATATTCTCAATCGGTGGTCACCAGGCACCATTGAACTGTTTGGAACGACAATAGTCCAGTTGGTGTCATTCTGGGTCCCATGTGCAGTGTATTTTGGTATTGAACGGTTGTTTCCCGTGTATTCGCAAGCCCACAAGCTTCAGAGCGCCAAAGTCCAGCCAACGCTGGCCGATTACCGCATTTGCCTTGCAAGAGTGCTCAAGAACCAACTTTACTCGGTGTTGATGCAGTTGGTTGTGTTTTTCGTTTCCGAGGCATTCATTCCTGCTGACCGTCCTGATCTTCGGTCATTCAGTATGTCGCGTGAACTGCCACATTGGACTATTGTGCTGCGCGATCTCATCGTATCTTTGGTTCTTCGCGAAGTGCTCTTCTACTACTCACACCGCATCCTACACCATAAGATATTTTACGCGCGCATCCACAAGCTTCACCACAAGTTCACGGCTCCTATGGCTTTGGCAGCACAGTATGCGCACTTTTTTGAGCATCTCGTGGCCAACACTATCCCCATTGTGCTGCCACCAATGCTACTCCATTCGCACATCACTGTGTTCTGGCTGTTCCTGGCATCGCAACTACTCGAGACGACGGCCGTACATTCTGGTTTTGACTTTTATGCACACATTGCTAAACATCATGATCTTCACCATGAGAAGTTTATTATCTATTTTGGATCTCTGGGTGTTCTGGACTGGTTCCATGGCACTGATCTGAGTCGGATCGAGAAAAAGAAGACCAACTAAATGAAGTGTTGGTGGAAATTCTCAAGAGAGAAACGTTATGAGTCCAGGATATTAATATAAAGGTGGTAAAATCACTCTGTTGACAAAGGGTGCAACTCTATGCGAAAGATTGCTGTGTAAGCTCATTGTTCGATATATTTAAGCTCAGTTGAATGAGGAACTTCACCATTATCACTGCTCTTCTTTGTGTGTTGTATTCTCAAGTTCAATTAATCATTTACATGTTAAATAGTCAACTTAATGAGACTTTTGTAGTTTGGCAGTTTATTGAAGGCCGTAAAGTTGTGAAGTGAATTGCGGTTCTTATTTATGTAGTGTATGAGGAGAACTTAAAGATTCAATGAATGCGGCGAGTAACTTCACGAATAACCAAAGTAATCAAGTCAACCATTACATTAATGGGATCTTTAAATGTGTCTAGAAGTTGATTCCATAAATCCTCATGTTTCAACTATCATTCATCAGGTAACGTCTAGAACCTAGTCAACTTGTAACTTTAAGGAGCAATGGAATATAAGCAAATGAACTAACACAAATGAACTAACACAAAGGATTGTACAAAACAAGAAGCTCAAACGTCTAAGTAATCTTAGATTGTCGTTACTTGACTCACCATATTGCACTCAGTAGTTTGAAACTGGAACAATTGAGGACCAGAGCTATTGGCAGGCTACGACTGCCGCTGACGTGTCAATAACTTACCAATCGTACTGCTTCAGCTTGCTAGCATCAATGTACTTGTGCCAGTGATGGTCCTCCTTGAAACCGAGCACCGTCTTGATCTTACGGTTGCTGAGAGGAGCTTCCCACTCGTCCATCTCACGGGTAATGGGGACGTTGGGGCACACCTTTTGGAGGAACTTCTTGGTGGGAACAGATGCGGTGATGGTGTCATTGGTACAGTTGAACACCTGGAATCCAAGACCATCCTTAAGAACAGCCCGGTGGCAGATCTGACCCAGATCACGAGCATCAATGTATGACCAGGCATTGCGCTTACGAGACAGAGGCTCTTCGACAAACTTGGGGAAGTTCACATACTCATGAGGCTCAATGACATTTCCAATACGGAAAGCATAGATATCAACACCAAATCGACGAGCAAACGCACGGGCCGTCTTTTCGTTGCAGATCTTGCTCAGAGCATACGAGTCCATGGGATCAGTGTCATAGTCTTCCTCAAGTGGGAAGCTGTGATAGTCGTGGTCTCCCTGTGAGAAGCACACACCATACGTTGTCTCAGATGAGGCAATGATGATCTTCTTGACTCCCAGCTTACAAGCTGCCTCAATGACATTGTAGGTGGAGATGACATTGGTTCGGAAGCAAGCATTGTCAGGCACGAGGTTCGTGGCAGGAACAGCGGCAAAGTGAATAACGGCATCCGGAGGACCTGGAGGAGGACCCTCCTTGTTGAATCCGGAGAAGTTGAAATGCTGAGTCAAAGCATTGAACACCTGGCCCGACTCAGTGAGATCCGTCTTAAGTGTGAACACATTGGCAGTGGGGTCGGGAAAAGGAACCAAGTCGAGGTTAAGAACCTCGTGGCCCTGAGCCAGCAAGTATGGAATGGCATGGCGACCAGCCTTGCCGGAACCTCCAGTGAAAACAATGCGCATTGTAGATGAAGTGCAGAGAAAAAAATACAAGGAAGAAATCAGTAGCGGCGAATCCTCCGTTTTATATTCTCGTATCTGCGGCCAGTCCGTGTGGATCGGGGAGAAGCGGCGTTTGACCGTTGCCGAAATAGGCAGGTAGGGCAAGGTACCCCACGTTGCGGCTCTCCAAGCAAGAACTTGGCACGAATGGGCATTAAAGTGATGCTACTGTCAAGTAAAATGTGTAAAGTAAAAGAGCATTGTATATTACAATTTGTTGATTGTGCAATTGTGTCGTGTAGTATGTATTAGGCGGGTATTTTGGGATTTGCAAGAGGAAAACTCACGAAGTATATAGAGCTTTCACTCGAAAAAGGGGTGTTAACTTCAACGTACGAGCTAATCAACTTATATTTGTATAACTTCATATGACCAGGAATGTTTAAATATAAGTATACAATATCAGAATATTCATTTTGATTTTTTAGCCCTCAAGTATAAGCTTTATATCCACGCTTTATATCCACTCTTTATATCCACTCTATATCAACTCTTCATATCCACCCTTTATATCAACTATTTATATCAACTCTATATCAATTCGAGTCTTCTTTTCTAACCCTTCATCTATGCATCGATTCTTTTTATTGATCCTCCTTTATACTGGACTCTCCTTATTTAAATTCCTTTTGTATCAGCCTATGTAACGACCTTTTGTCGACCTTGTATCAACTTCCTAACTTCTTCTAAACCAGCTCTCCTTTATACATCAATCCCATTTACAACAATTTACATCAAGACAATATCAACTCTGCTAATATAAACAATTTCGTATCAACAGTTGACAACCACTGCTTTACTGAACTGTACATTGTTCACTATCGTATGCTTATCCAATATACACATTTTTAGCCGGTAAATGGTGTAGACGATATCGAGGCACACTCTGCTGCTACTGGTCAATTGCGGTGGTACGGATGGTAACTGCCGCCATTGCCGTTACCACCACCGTTGCCGCCACGGTGACGACGGCCTCCACGATTACGGCCTCGAGAACCTCCGGAAGGTCCACTAGGAGGCGAACGAGACCGACGGCGGTCATCGTAACGACCCCGTCCACGACGGCCTCCTCCTCCTCCACCCCGGTAGCCACGGTCTCGCTCACGATCCCGGTCATGAAACCCGTCACCACCACCGTCTTCATCGTCGTTACCACCATTTGACTCGTAGTCCTCTCGGTCACGGTCACGATACTCGCGCGAGTCCCGGCCATCGTCGTATCCACTACTAGGAGACTTGGCTCCAGCATCCTCGGCTGCACTGCCATAGTTGGGCGCAGAACCGCTGGCATTGGCAGCAGCCTGCATCATGGCCATCATCTGGGGGTTCATCTGGGCAGCGGCAGCAGCACCTCCAGCACCAGCATTGGCTCCACCTGCCTGGTTCATCATCATCTGCTGCATCTGCGCCATATACGCCTGCCAACGCTGGTAGTATTGCGACATAGCAGCCGGGTTCATGCCGTTCATATAAACGTTTCCACCCTGCTGCTGCTGACCATCACCACCTTGGTTCGAGCCATAATTGTTACCGCCGCGGTAACCATCATTACTACCAGGACGTCCCGACTGCTCTGGACGGCCCATACCACCTCGAGGCTCGGCACGTTTGACCTCGATGGACTTGTTCTTCAACACAAGGAACTGATCAGCGAGAATCTTCTCTACGGCATGCTCACTGTCAAACGTAACAAAGCCAAATCCACGAGGACGGCCCGTCATGTTGTCAATCATGAGCTGAGCATCAATGACGACTCCGTACTGCTCGAAAAATGTACGGAAATCATCGTCAGTGACATCGGAGCCCACACCTCCAACAAAGATCTTTGCAGTTTTGTTTTGTTCTTCGCGAGGAATCGCCCGCTTAGGATCAATAATTTTCCCATCAAGATAATGCTCAGCTTTGGCTACAACTGTGTTGACGCATTCTGCGTCTTTGAAGGTGAGGAATCCAAATCCACGCGATCGTCCCGTGGATCCATCTCTCATAACTGTACAATCGAGCACCTCGCCAAACTGCGAAAAGTACTTTTTCAGCGACTCCTCGGTCGTCTCCCAATTGAGACCTCCAATAAACATTTTGCCCTCGTCCTTTGGTGGGATGTAGATGTTTCCGGTATTCGACACTCGGTCCTGCTGTTGTTGTGCCGAAAAGCCTGTAGAAGCTGGCGGTTGATACTGGGCTGGAGCTGAAGCTGACGCTGGCGGTGGAACCGACTGAGTTGATGCTGGCGCCGTCGAACTGGCAAGAATTGCCGACAAAGCATTCGGATCGTAGGTTACAGGCGGGGCCGTCTCTGTTGCAGCTGCAGCGACTGGTGGCTGCTCAGATGGAGCTGGAGCCGATGCCTTCACTTCTGGCTCTGGAGCTGGCGGTGTAGGCTCCTTCTTTGGCTTGTCATCATCACTATATAGTCAGTACATCATCAATCAAAAAAGGGGGGAGGCAAGGTCATTACTAGATATCATCAAAGAAATCCTCTTCGTCCGACATGGTTCAATGTAGTTCTTATTATCGGCACAAGCCGTGTCTGTCTGTTGTACTCGCTCAACTAGCCTAACTGACTAAGACTGACTAAACGTCCAGTTACCTGTGCACACTTTAAAGTCGTGTACGAACCGCAGTTAACCAACTACTGACGAATTGTAGTTGGTGTTAAGATGTCAAGTTTAGGTCCAAGGTGACATCGCCATTATTTGCAAGCCTAGCTGCGGCCGGGTAAGTGAGAGAGGCTACTCGGGAGAGGTAGGTCACGTGACTCTGGCTTGTGAGCAGTACCAAACAAAGAAGAAGATGAATGAACTTGATTAGTCTGCAATAATTTGTGTTGAATACAAATTAAATTACATTAGAGGGTTGTAAGACTGTATTTGTAGTATATATAAAAAGTTAGAATGTTTAAATTGACTCGAAGCCCCAATAAGTGGCCTCTAATTATCCATCTATTATCCACAACCATAGAACTTCTCAGGTCAACACTTACCAGGCTCTGGATTATCTGAATATCCTGAAATCTTGATCTGATTAGAGATCGATATTTGAAATTCTAGTACGGAACTTATTGCAGTAGACTACAATACTAAAACCTCAGGCTCATTTAAAGGAAATACATTTAAACACTTCATAATACAAAAACACATAGCTGGAGCAAAACAAGAACTGTAGCAAATTCACAGCAGATAACTATCTAGATGGAGTAACGGAACTCCTTGTTCTGACGATCAGTCTTGTCAAGGAACTCGTGGTTCTTCTCAACAACATACTCGTCACCAAGAGCTGCCTTCTCGGCATCACGGCGCTTGTTCTCGCGAATTGCAACATAGCGAATAAGAAGCAGATCAAGAATGAGCAAAAAGTAGAGAATGCAAATGGAGATCTTGGCTGGCAAGTAGTGAGGAGCATCCTTGACACGGAAAGTTTGCGGAGAAATGATGTTTCCTACCGTGTAAGCAATGGTGTTGATACAGGTAAAGGTGATCTTCTTGGTACTGCCAGCAACATTGGTACCCATGAGACCAAGAAGAGTGGTCCAACCAATAGGAATACCTCCTGTAAGGTAGTAACCAACAAGAGCAGCGTTTCCGTTGGTGGTAGCCATCAAAATGGCACCGACAAGAGGAGGAATGTGGCCAGCAATACACCAGAGAAGACGCTGGTTAGATCGCATCGACAGGTAAGTCAGCAAAATAAGAGTGACAGCTTCGTAAGCACCCAGAGGCGTGACCAGAATGAGACTCTTAATGGCAGGGAATCCAAGACCGGTAACAAGAATGTTTCCAAACGAAGTAGCCGTCGAGTTGGGGATATTAGCAGCAAAAGTCCAGAATGCATACAGCCAAGTGTTGACATCAGTAAGGGCCTCAATGACCTGCTCTTTCTTGAACACACGCGAACCGACTCCCTGCTCGTTCTCTCGAATACGCTCGGCAAACAAGCGCTTCTCATGGGCGTTGAAAAAGCGAGCTTCAACAGGCGAGTTGGGCAAGACGAACCAGAATGCAATTCCTACCAGAGCAGACAAACCGCCCAGGAAGATAAACAGAATCTGCCATCCACGAAGAGATGCATTGGGATCGATACCAACGTGAGTAGCAATTCCGTAGGCAACGTAACCACCAAACATCTGAGCAAAACCACACATGGAGAACCAGATTCCGACACGGAATGCTTGTTCCTCACGACGGTACCATTGAGAGGTGAAAACGACCCATGCAGGTACAATAGCAGCCTCAGCGCATCCGAGGAGGAAGCGGCACACGAGCAGTCCAGCATAGTTGGAGCAGGCAGCAATACATGCCAGGATAGTACCCCAGATAAAGACATTAACAGCGACGTAACGAGCAAGAGGGAATAGCTGGAGTAGACGCATAGTAGGGAAAGTGAAACCCAGCTGGCCAAAGTAGAAAATGGAAGCGACCCACGAGAACTCGTTGCCAACAAGACCGGTCGACTTGGGCATACCAGTTACCGAGGCATAGGAAATGGCGATTTTGTCGAGGTACTGCAGAAAGTAGACAATACAGATAAGAGGCATAATGTGGAGGTCGATTTTGCGGAGCAGACGACGGCTTTCCTGTTTGTCCAAGGTAATAGGTTCAACTTCGCCCTGAAGAATGTCCAGAACGGCATCAGTTCCCTTTGTGATGGAGGTGACAGGAGCCGCTTCTCCTAGAATTTCAGATTCTTTCTCGGACATGTTTGAAAGGAAATCAATAGTTTTTCAGTTGGTCAAGTTTATAGAATCGGATCTGAAAAAAAAATTGATTGTAAGAGTCACGACTTGACTTGTACAAGTACACTTCAGTATCAGTCGCCAAGAATAAATGGATATCAACCAGATTTTTTCTGGACTCTGTACAACTGTAGAGTAAAGATAGTTTTTTATATAAAAATAGTGGGGATCATTGCTGGTTTTATATTCCTCGGACATTGGCGACAGACGATGAGTGGAATATGCACGAAATATGCATATTAGGCGGCTAGGGCAGTCTAAATCGATGCATAAGCACGCAATTGATATGCGCGATGATGGAAAGACGCGCAAAAAAACTTGTGTCAGCCACGCGAAAACAGTGGTACAAAGGCATGCTACAACAGTTGCCGCTGGCGGATATGCCCGTGAGGAAGACTGTTGCAACGTTGGATCATCCGTGTAACTGGGGAGTTGAAGAGCCGGAAAAAAACCAAACCAACATGACAAAAAAATGCATCACAAAATTTTCATATCAACTAGTTCTCCATAGATCTAAAGACTTTGTTTCTCTGCACATTATCTCCATTTCTTTGTCTCTAGTCCCCCCTCCGCCTCTCGGCTTGTTTGAGGTTGCGGTGGGGTGGACCGACGTGGGGTCTGGTGGGGGTACGCATTTAACCGCTGCATGGGGTTGTACAGGCCTCCATAATTGTGTGGTATTGTGTGGTTACCTGGTAACGAAAGTAAATAAGAAAACTAATGTTGATGATGAGTACTCGGATATAAAATGGTAACTTGAAATGTATCTACAATTTTTCTAGTGGTCGGATGGTTGGTTGTGAACTGATTGATGATTGCTCGGTGATAGCCGCTTCGACGTTTAAAACCCCCCTCTTTTAGCGGTAAAAAAAAAAATAACATATACGGAAAGTCGAGCCTGGCCCATGCTGCTAACGTGAAATGACGAGCGCAGTATAATCGCCGGTTACCGGTCAACACCGATGCTTCATAGGTCGCTCAGTTACTTGAATCGGCAAAAGCATAGAACAATCCTCTAATGGATTTGTGAGATTGAGTTTTTGACTCAACACCAATTAGGCAATAGTCGATGTTGTGCTTTAACCGATGGGCCTTGGTTATTGGCACTGGAACTTTATTGACTGCTTCGTATAGATGTCAGATCGTGGTGGGGCTTGTCTGGTCATGGCGGCTTTGTCCGCTCACACAATGTTTCTCAATCAGATCAAAAGCACGTCATCGGGCGACCAAAATCCAATGATTGGTCAAACTATTAGTTTTTCTTATCAGTGTTGAGTTGTGATAATTCCAGAGTTCCTCCTAAAGTCCTAAAGTTGTAGAGTACTAAATTTCTAGAGCTCTCCAAGTCCTAAGTCTGTAAGTCCGGGAGTTCTTCAAGTCCTAATTCCTAGAGTCCTGGAGTTCTTTAAGTCCTATAGTTTCCAGAGCTCCTAGACTTCCTTAACTTGTAGAGTTTTTAAAGCTCCTAACGTTCCTGTTCGCGATTTAAAGGCCAGGAGAAGAAGACATCTGGACCTGCGGTACCATTAACCTGAAGATGGATGGATATATGATACTCTTAACCTGGAGATTAAAGGACATTTCGTACTATTAAGGAGGATATGGAGGTCATTTTACGGTAAGATAAAAACATATGGTGGTATTATTACCTGGAGATTAATGGACAAATGATACTATTAACCTGGAGCTGAATGGACATGTGGTGGTACTATTGACCAGAAATGAATGTGATATAATTACAAGATCTGGACATGGTGCTACTATTAATCTGGAGATAGTTGGACATGAAGTGATCTTATTAACCTGGACAATGAATGAACGTGTGGTAATAGCTATTAACCAGAGATGAATGACAAATGATACTATTAACTATGAGACGAAAGAACATCTGGTACTATTAACCAAGAGATAGTTGGTGATTTAACTGCAAGACCTGGACATGTGATAATACTACTACTCGACTATTCCTCAACATACTTTGGCTTTGAATCTACCTGACGATGTCACTTAAAACGTTTGAAACAAGAGTTATAATTAGCTGAGGGATGATATACAGTTTGTTATACGAAGCGAGAAGCTCATTGTTTGGTGCACTAAGCAAGCAAATCATGGATGTTGTCCAGCAAAAAGTTGATGGCAGCAACACGGAAGTTATCAGCTTCGGGATCCACTGTAAGCTCGTTCAAAACAATGTTCTTCTGACCATTGGCATACTTGGGCCAGTTGGTGAGTGACGTGCCAATGTTGGGATTCTTGTGGTTAGCAAATGACACCCAGTACTGGCGGTACGCTTTGGCTGAGATGACAATGTCTGGAAGGAAGTACAACATCAGGATATCAGAGGCATGGAAAGTCCCCAGCACAGGCAGACCATAAAAGGAGCGGGCGAGGAATGAATATGTGTCGACATCCTTGATGTTCTCAAGCAGGTAGCGACGACCAGAATGGAATACATAATCACCCAACAGAGCAGCGATACGCTTGAACTCTGGATACAGCTCGTTGAAAATGCCGGTATTGAATGGCGATCCAGCACTGGCATTGTCCGGATACTGGCTGATATATTGTTCGGCAAGCTCAAGGTTGACATTCTGCAAAAGGTTTCCAATAAACTCTTCCATCAGCGCATTCGACGTAATGTTGGATGTCGTCAACGAGAACAGCGTGCCTTCATCCTCTTGATCTCCCACAATGAATGGGACGCGCGCGTATTTGCCTTCGGCTATCAGGTCATGAGGTAGCTTGGAGATAACGGTTCCGTCCCAGCGAGGCATCGATGATAATAGCAGAGTCTCAAACGAAAAGATGCCTGGCAGCTTGTTCATGGCCGTGTTGATCTCTTCAGCTGTAAGAGCACGCAGACAAGCCAGGGCATTGGGTCCTGCGGGACAGTTGGCATATCCGAGGAACTCGTCGTAGATCTTCTGAGGATACAGCGAGTCGAGCTTATCAACAGGAATGACGGACCCGCTCTCCATAATAGCACCATGGAACAGAGGCTTGCCCTTGTAAGTGTTATCACCATCAAACATTACGAGCTGATGACCGACGGAAATAGAGCCTGCCGACTCACCAAAGATGGTCACGTCGTCGGGGTTTCCACCAAAAGCCTCAATGTTATCGGCTATCCATTGCAGGGCAAGTCGTTGATCCATGAGACCAGCGTTTCCTTGGCCCTCATTGACAATGTCAGAGCCACCCAAAAAGCCGTATACACCAAGACGATAGTTGGCAGAAACAAAGATGATGGGTTGGTCCATGGAGATGGACTCGTGAATGAGCAGTGACGGGTCATAGATATCGGCGCTTCCAAACTCAAAGCCACCACCGAAAATCCAAAACATGACAGGCAGTTTGGCGCCAGGCTTTGTTCCAGCTGGACGGAACACATTGATGCTGAGACAATCCTCAGAGTAGTCCAAGACCTGGGCATCGAGAACATCACCAATAAGCTCATTGATGACTGCTTCAGCCTGTGAAGGGAGCAGCGTTGTATCAATAGTCAGCACACTCTCGGGATAGCATTGAGGACCAAAACTCGTTGCTTGAAGACCGTCATAATTGCCTTGGTACGGTGTCGGATGTTTGAACCGCAGGGGTCCGACAGGCGCATTAGCAAACGGAATTCCCTTGAACGACTCGATGGTGATACCAGGAGAGCCGGTGATTTGCGCGTTATTAGCGAGAGTCACGACAGGTGAAGCATAGGCCGGCACTGCTGCTGCCAGCGCTGCTACAAAGTACAGCAACATTTTTTGTAGTTGTTTATTTGATAAACCTCCTTATCCTTCCGGGATCGGAGTTTATATATGCCTCCTCCGAGCGGGGGGAATCGAAGAGTTGAGGGGGAGATCACAGGCTCCCCGCCCCTGAGGGCACGGGCCTGATGCGGGGGGACCATGCGGGGAAGGCGTTAAGAGTTGGCAAAAGCAACAATAGCCTAAAACAGAGATTCAGGGCACAGTGATCGGCAGTTACCAGCGCCTGCTGGTTGGCTCAGGCCCGCCTGCACTAGGGCGATGAGACAGCCGAGGCTAGTCGTGCATTAAGACCAGACCCCTAAAACCAATAGGTTGTTACAAAGGTGCAAGCAAACTATCTGTACTGTACGATTTGGTGTTTACACGGGTACGGTAGAATGTACCCCTTGAACCCTTCTGTGTGGTGATTTGCCCTACTAGTAGTGTGAAATGGGGGACAATCTTCATCCCATCACCTCGGTTGTCGATCGCTCATTCGGCCAATTGTTTGTGTCTAGCTCTCATTCATTCTCTCTTGGGTAAGTTCACAAGGGTATCAACGCCGAATCACAGCGATAAAGTTTTACCAGAAATGGAAGTTATTGACTCTTTAGGCACCATCTACCAACTTTTTGATCAACCTCGAGAAAGAGACTCGGTATCAGAGGCAAAGGCAAATCTTAACGGACCCCGGCATGTCCTTAGTGTGTCCTGAGCTTGTTGTCCATTCGCTTGGTGATGCTTTGATGTCATTGGATTATTGGAACGATGATGGAAACGAAATATGGTAAGCAGGCAGGACAGGGTGGGCAGATACCTATACTATTGACCTTGTTACCGCTACCGTATAGTTTGTCAGTGAGTTCCTATTTGTCGCTTCATGATCTCATGAACCGGCACTAAGAAGCGGGGAAGCTAAAAGCAAGCCGTCACGGCAAACGGCAAAGCGGGGAACTGCCTACCTCAAGCAGGTGGAGTCAAGGTGGGGTTAACGTGGGGTTGGCTATAGTTTTGTCGACGTCGATGAGCAAGGGCCGTCCGAAACATTGAAGCCGATTATGCTACAAGTTCTTGGGACGAAGCTCTACAAACAGTTGAACTTCGAGAACCGCTACCGTGCCATCAGAGATATACCCAGCTTTTCTTGACCATTCAACTACCCGTTATATGAAGTTTTTATGATTTCATACGAAGTTGAGAGTTCTAGCTGAACTCTATTGGTCCTTTACTGATCTATACTCGTAGCTACCAATTGTAATAACGTTATAGTCAACAGGTGTTACTTTGAGTCGACTAGAAAGCTGGGCTATTGAACCCACAGGAAGTCGAGTTCTAGCGAGCTCTTGACCAAGAGTCTTGCTGTGGATACCAAGCGAAATCATACTTGAACTGCTCAACTGATGATCCGAGAATTGTTGCCATATTATGCAGCTGTTACCACTACTACATGAACCGTAGCATGAATTACTCCACATAGGATTTGTATACATAGTTAGACCTGTTTCGCCCCTTTTGAACCAAAATATGAAGCGGGGTAAAGAAAGCGGGGAGAAAAGCAGTACAAAAGCAATAAGCTTCTCGATGAGTTATGCAGAGAAGAAGCGATCGGCAACTCTCCTGCACTGCTAATCGCACTTACCGCGGCAGGTTCATACTTAGGGCATGAAGGTACACATCATTTGTAGCCGAAACTGGTATTTGTGCAAATAAGGGAAATTAACCGAAAAGGTCAGTGCTCAGGTGGTCTGTGCACATGCCCTCCAGGAGGTGGATAGACAACCTGGACATGACTGAATTGGTTGAACAACTACAGTCATTGTTTACAGCCATCAATACGGGGGAGGAGCTCGACGTCGATTGGCACTTTCTACGCTAGTTGGCTGACTAGCCCATTAATTAGTTTAGACTATTAGATATACAAATACTAATGGCCTCGCTTAAGCAAGCAGGTCGTGGAGGTTGTTAAGTAGGTAGTTAATCTGCTCGACACGGAAGTTGTCGGCCTCAGGATCAATCTCCAGCTCGTTGAGAACAATGTTCTGCTGGCCCGAAGAGTACTTGGGCCAGTTAGTCACGGTAGTTCCCACGTTGGGGTTCTTGTGGTTGGCGAAAGAAACCCAGTACTGACGGTAGGCCTTTCCAGACAGAGACACAAGGTCAGGCAGGAAGAAAAGACACAGAATGTCGCTGGCATGGAAAGTACCAAGGATGGGGACACCGTAGAACGAGCGAGCAAGGAACGAGTAGGTGTCAACGTCGTGAATGTTGTCGAGCAGGAAACGGCGACCCGACTGGAAAACGTAGTCTCCAAGCAGAGAAGCAAGGCGCTTGAACTCGGGGTACAGCTCGTTGAGGATACCAGTCTCGTAAGGCGAGCCATCAGCAGGGTTGGCCGAGTACTGGTTGACGTAGTTGATGGCATCGCTGGCATTGGTGTTCTGCAGCAGCTTGGGGATGTACTCATCGAGAAGGGCGTTGCTGGTGACGTTGAAAAGCGTCAGCGAGAACAGAGTTCCCTCGTCTTCCTGGTCTCCAATGATGAAGGGGACACGAGCGTACTTGCCCTCCTTAATCAGGTCATGAGGCAGAGCAGACAGGGCCGTAGAGCGGTCGAAACGGGGCATAGCCGACAGCAGCAGCGACTCGTACGAGAAGAAACCAGGCAGCTTGTTGATGGCAGTGTTCAGGTCAGTCGCAGACAGGGCACGCAGACAAGCAAGGGCTCCAGGACCCTGAGCACATCCAGCATAGCCGAGAAGCTCGTCATAGATGTTCTGGGGTACCTTGGAGTCGAGGGCTGCAGTAGGGATAACAGATCCACTCTGCATGATGGCTCCGTGGAACAGGGGCTTGCCGTTGTAGGTGTTGTCTCCGTCGTAGAGGACCAGCTGGTGACCAACAGAGATGGCACCGGCCGATTCTCCAAAGATAGTGACATCATCGGGGTTACCACCAAAGGCAGCGATGTTGTCAGCGACCCACTGGAGTCCGAGACGCTGATCCAGCAGACCGGCGTTGCCCTCTCCCTCAGCGACGATGTCGGCACCACCGAGGAATCCATAAGGTCCAACACGGTAGTTAACAGACACAACAACAACGGGTTGATCCATGAGAATAGACTCCTGAATGAGCAGCGAAGGATCGTAAAGGTTGGGGCTTCCAATCTCGAAACCTCCACCAAAGATCCAGAACATGACGGGAAGGTTGGCACCAGCCTCGGTGCCAGCAGGGCGGAACACATTGAGGTTGAGACAGTCTTCAGAGTAGTCAAAGATGGCAGCATCCACAATGTCACCAACGAGCTCGTTAATAAGGCTCTCAGCAGCAGCCGGCAGCAGCGTGGTGTCAATGGTCAGAGGGCTCTCCTGGTAGCACTGCGGGCCCCAGTTGGTGGCCTGAAGACCATCGTAGCTACCCGTGTAGGGCCGCGGGCGCTTGAAGCGCAAGTCCCCAACAGGAGCTGCACCAAATGGGATTCCCTTGAAGGCCTCGATGGCGATCTCGGAAGCTCCAGTGATTTTGGCATTGTTGGCAAGCGTCACGGTCGGACCAGCCAGTGCTGACGCTACAAGCGCCGACACTACAGCAACACGTCCAAACATTGTAGAATACAGGCGGGGGAGAAAGGATACAAAAGGGGATATGATCCGAAGTCGACCGATACAAAGAGAAAACCAAAAAAATGCAGAGGAAGTTGGCACCTTTATGTAGTTTTTTGCTTCTCCATTTCAATAGTACAGCACATGCTCAGGGCGGGATATCGCAGGCGATCGACGTTAAAAAGCAGCTTAGTACCCCAAATAGGGAATAACTCGCGCAAGGTAGTCGGTGATAATCAATAAAGTTACCGCTTATAGAATTATTTATGTGCCGAGGGCGGCCCAGCACCAATCACAGGGCGCAGCGGCAGGGTTCTATGCAGCGCTCGGCTCTTGGCTACCACCGCCGTTGCAGGGCACCAAATGCAGGACGGCGGGGGGACGGGCAGTGAGGCGTGTAGAAGGTTTAGATGGCGGATCTGAGACATTGCTGATGGACTTCAGGAACCAACCCATTGCTTAATGACTTGTACTTCTTGTTTGCTGGGCTGATTTTTTGCCCCGTCGATCGATCGGTCCCGTTGGTTGGTTAAGCCGTTGAAGGAAAAGGCGGGGTAGACCTAATGCTCGGACACCCTTAACCTAAACGGCATCTGACACCCCCGTATATAATCTCTTGCAAACATCTCAACCTTAAATCGAACGGTTGGCTGGTGATGTGACAGGCTGCATTATGACTACAAAGGGTGTTTCAGGAATTATCGTACCGACAAAAATATTTAATAACATCGTAAACAAATACGGGATACAAGCCCCTGTTCGTGTCAGAAACCTTCTTCTCACCACGCCTTCACTCCGTACGGCCCACTCATGCATACCCCGTATTCCCCCCCCTCCCTCCCCCCCCTCCCCTCACCCCCGTCACCCCCGTCAATCCTCACTGCCCTGGGCATAAGCGCCCGGATGTTTGCTTATCCGCGGCTCGATTAGAATCGGCCGAAACTTAATCCACGGTCGCTCTCCGCGGCATCTCTCCATGCATCTTACAGCCGTCATGACACGCTTCGTCGCTACCAGGGCATTGGATCTGTTTCCATAGTCAAGAAAAATTAATTTTCATATAATATAGTAATTGACCTCTTTCTACAGCATGTGTTTTATTAATTGATCTGCTATCTTGGCACTAGACAGATTTAATGTCGTCTGAAAAGTCACTTTTGTCCGCTTCACTTGACGTTGTTCTCGGCAAATCAAACAATGGTGTCTATCAGCGCATCCCGGACACACTCCATGCCGCCGTATTCTCCCTCGATGACGATTCTGTCAGATCGTATCCGCTCCACTCAACGTGAATCCTCGGCACAAGAGCATCCCGGGCACACTTTGTGCCGTTCTAACAACCCCGATGACTTGTCCGGTCCACTTGACGGTGATCCTCGGTACATGGCACTTCATACCGCTCTACACCCTCAACTACTCGTCCGCTCCACTTGATGTGGGTCCTCGGTAAATCGGCATCTCCGGTGCCTCTCTGTGCCGCTATACGCCCTCGACGATCTTGTCAGACATTCATCCGTGGCTGGTTTTACGTTACCAACTCTACATGGTCTACTGTTGGCACGTTCGCCTGCACCTGTCTAGCACCTGCCTGGTACCTATCGCGTATCTGCTACTGCCTGTGTTGTTTGTGCCTGATGCCTCAAACCTTGTCGCAGCTAAAGTTTACCCGAAGCCCGGAATAACTGTCAAGTTCCTTTTAGCTTCGAACCATTGATCAGCAGTTTACGGCGCAAGCCCAAAGAGGCATCACTTCCTATAACTACAATTCCTTGTCATCGCCAAGACTTAGCACGCCAAGGCTTATAACCTGCTGTGACAAGGTATTTTGCGAAAATACTAAGGTTCGTTACTCCTGCATGTGACAGCAGTGGATCCCTGGCAACACATGCCACGAGAAGTATTTGGTAATTCCTCTCCATCCAATAGTCACAACAAGTCTGTCGCAATTCCTGTCCAATCAACAGTACCTACAGCAAAATAAAATCTGTTGTCTCGATACATGGTGTACGAAGGGGCTGCCCTGCTTTTGAACTTTACAACACTTTCTTCTCATTTACAGGATGAAGTCCGGTTCTACTCTTTTAGCTAGACAACAAGTCCTTCTCATTCTCAGAAACTCTCCTCCAGCTCGAAACCTGCTCGAAACCTGCTGTATTATAGAACCCTGACATAAACCGGTTTTTTGCTCTCGTCACTATTAATTTCCTTCATGCCTCGAAGCTCCTCTCTAGAGATATATTATGAAACAGCTCTGCACTGAATAGCTATATTAGCTGGGAGAGGCGGCCTGCTGTTTGCGACCGTATTCCTCCTGTTGCTAGCTATTCTTGCTTATGCCAAATTAATATAGTTATTTATTTGCTGAATCTATAGTCAGCATAAGTTTGAATCTGTAGTACGCAAGCGGTATCACTATCTATATGATTAAGAAGAAATAGAGGTTCGTAGAAACAAATACAACAAAAATAGAATTACATCACCAGAGCCATTAGGGCCGAACCAGCAAGTATCGACAGCGAAACCGACGTAAAACTGGCACCGCTATTCTGCTGAAGAGGAGGCTCGGAAGGAGCAGCAGAAGAAGCAGCAGGTGCAGAAGCAGCAGGTGCAGACTCAGCGGGTACAGACTCAGCAGGTGTGGAAGCAGCAGGTGCGGAAGCAGCAGGTGCGGAAGCAGCAGGTGCAGACTCAGCAGGTGTGGAAGCAGCAGGTGCGGAAGCAGCAGGTGTAGACTCAGCAGGTGCGGAAGCAGCAGGTGCAGACTCAGCAGGTGCAGAAGCAGCAGGTGCAGAAGCAGCAGGTGCAGACTCAGCGGGAGCGGAAGCAGCGGGTACAGAGGCAGCAGGGGCAGAAGCAGACGTCTCGACAGCACCCTTGGTGCTCTCACATGGGCAAGCAACTGTAGCGAACACTGTCTCCACAATGGTGGAGGTCTGGCCATTGCTCACGACAACATGGTTAATAGTAGATGTGGGAACAACCTGGAATTCATTGCCATTGCCGGATCCAGCAGCAGTACCGGAAACAGCAGCCACAGAAGCACCAGTGGCACCAGAAGCTCCAGCAGTACCAGATGTTTCGGCAGCACCAGAGGCACCAGAGGCACCAGAGGCACCAGAGGCACCAGAGGCACCAGAGGCACCAGAAGCACCAGAAGCACCAGAAGCACCAGAAGCACCAGAAGCACCAGAGGCACCAGAGGCACCAGAGGCACCAGAGGCACCAGAGGCACCAGAAGTTCCAGAGGCGCCAGAAGTACCAGAGGCACCAGAAGTACCAGAAACAACCGGATCTGGGCTAACAGTAGTGCTAGTAGAAGCAGCAGAGGATCCGGCAGCAGAGGAAGCAGCGGCGGATGAAGCGGCTCCAGAGGCTCCTGCAGCAGATGATGCGGAAGCAGAGGATCCGGCAGCAGAGGATCCGGCAGCAGAGGAAGCAGCAGCAGACGATGTGGAAGCAGAAGATCCGGCAGCAGAAGGTCCAGCAGCAGAAGGTCCAGCAGCAGAAGATCCAGCAGCAGAAGATCCAGCAGCAGAAGATCCGGCAGCAGAAGATCCAGCAGCAGAAGATCCGGCAGCAGAAGATCCGGCAGCAGAAGATCCGGCAGCAGAAGATCCGGCAGCAGAAGATCCGGCAGCAGAAGATCCGGCAGCAGAAGATCCGGCAGCAGAAGAGCCAGCAGCAGAAGATCCGGCAGCAGAAGAGCCAGCTGCGGAAGAGCTAGCAGCTGATGAAGCGGCAGCAGAAGAAGCAGAGGCCGAAGAAGCGGCAGAAGAAGCAGCGGAAGAAGAAGCAGCGGAAGAAGAAGCAGCGGAAGAAACGGCAGAAGAAGAAGCGGCAGAAGACGAAGCGGCAGAAGAAGAAGCGGCAGAAGAAGAGGCAGCTGATGAAGAAGCGGCAGAAGAAGAAGCTGCGGAAGAAGAGGCAGCTGATGAAGAAGCGGCAGAAGAAGAAGCTGCAGAAGAAGAAGCTGCAGATGAAGATGCGGCAGAAGAAGAACTGGCAGGAACAGATGACGAACAGGTAGGCAGAGCCACAAGAGTAGTCTGACAGGGCAGTGCCAGGGTGACAAGAGGCTTTACGCCCAAGAGTCCAAAGACATCGTCAATAACGCTGATAACAGTGTTAAGAGCGCCAGTGACTAGATCGGCCAAAGTGCATGGAATATTGAGACTCTCAATAACGTCTACCAAGGTGTTGACAATGTTTTCAATTCCAGTGACGACGGTCTGGATAAGGTTCATGAAAGCAAGAGTGGGCTCCTCAGTGGTGAAAGCAGTAAGAGCAGTAACAATCGAGTTAACAGTATTTGCGACAGCGTTGACAATTTCCTGCAAGTCGCAAACAACAACATCTACGAGGTTTTCAGCGGCGGTTCCAACCTCGTCAAGGGCATCACCAACGGCAGTAATGGCAGCCGTGATGTCGGCACCAGCAGTAGTAGGATCGGTCACAAGAGTGAGGCCGTCCAGGGTCGAAGTCAAGTTAGCAGCGGCTTCGTCAACAATGTTAAGTGCTTCGACAACTTCGAGAGCAGGTCCAACTAGTGAACCACAGCTGTTGGTAGGAGAAGGAGGCTGACAAGTAGACTGAGCTGCAGCAAGGCCAGCCAAGGCCGAGACAGCGACAACAGCCGAAGAGAAACTCAAACGAACCATTGTGAAGCGAATGTAATAGTGAGAGATCAAACGAGCCGAGTCGGTTGACGGTGCACAAGCAAAAGGGTGAAAAAAAGAGGAGAGGGTGGTTTGAGTAACGACAGTTGACAGGAAAGAGTTGAGGACGGGGGCATCGACCCCTACATATATAGTCGTCAAGCAAGGGAAGATCGGATGGCCCGCAAGAAGTACAAGCACATAGCCAGTCAATTCGTACACCGAGTCCTGGAGTGTCTATCTTTGAAGATCGTTTTTTTGCGACTCTGACTACCGATACGTGTGTTATGCGATGCAGGGGTCCCTAACAGGGTAGGAACTACAGGATGAGCTGCGGTGCCTGCCTAAGCCAGTGCATGCTATGGTACCAAAGGGGTCATCCCCACAGAATGAACACTAGTTAGGAGTTTGGATATGAATTTCGTTAGCGGTTGAATAACACGAAAATGAAAACATGGGGAGTCCTGAATTTGGTAAAAAATTCTGGTCAATAGCAAATATTATCTATAGTATGCACTTACACCTGGTTTGCTGTGATATTTCCTCTTTTTTCCTCGATCGCCCCCTTTCTCTCTGTT
This sequence comes from Sugiyamaella floridensis, assembly GCA_030556845.1. Taxonomy (NCBI): domain Eukaryota; kingdom Fungi; phylum Ascomycota; class Dipodascomycetes; order Dipodascales; family Trichomonascaceae; genus Sugiyamaella; species Sugiyamaella floridensis. The sequence goes on along the minus strand of JAKTUT010000003.1, from coordinate 220,500 downwards.
ATCCCTGGCCGGCGGGCTCCTCGTTTTCTTACCCCCAGTATTTGATACTTCCCGATCCGAAGTCAGATCTGCAGGAGTGACGCGGGACTACTGCACATATATGTAGGGTGTAGGGCGGATCGGCAGATATTATGAACCAGCAAAAAAAGAGCGCCGTGGAGATTTGTTTGATGGACCAAACAAGGCGGTAAAGACAGCATAGTAAAGGATACACAAGGAGTAAACATTTCAATAACCAATGTAGCATTCTCTTTTGTCCGATACGTTGTCCTTGTTCTATACGATGGTTGTCAGCAGACGGAACCTAGTCGGTGACAAAAGCAACCTGGTCAGCCTACCGTCGCGGGGGAGGGTTGCCAGGGTTCTAGCATGGTCCTAAAGCAGTACATTCAGATACCAAACTAGTTAGCATAGCCTTGTCAAAAGGGGCACGCAGGGTATTGCAACCGGAAGGTCGCAAATACCCCTTCGGGGGGCTGTTGACGCGACAGAAATTAAAACAACGGTCAATTAAAGTTAAACTAGTGGTGCTTGGTACCTGGAAGTGCAGGGGCACCCGAACTCAAAAGGCACTTGGATGATCCAACCAGGCGGGCGGGTCACTGCGATGCAATGAGTAGGTCTACAAAATTCGATGCTACGGCCCGTGGTGGTCGGCGTCTCCGTCACACGGTTCTCCCAGATCGCGTGGCAGCGCGAGATCCCGCGCTGTGAGATCCCCCTGGTATGCATGACGGATTGGCGTCAGTGGCTCGTTTAGGAAACCGATTCATGCAGGAAGATCTCTCCTGTGAGCCGAGGCCACGCGCAAGGTTTAATAGGCGAGTCTTCTTTGGTCCTAGGATCGGATCGCGACAATGTGTTTACTAGTCTTGGACCGATTGCGCGGTCGAGGTAGGCGAGTGATTCCCGAGTCCGGCCTCGGGCGCGAAGATCAGCCTGGTTGCGTCGATGGTCACTGCTGCCACGGGGTGGAGCCGTCTCAAGAAGTGAGCCGTCAGGATCCAGTACAGGATGAGCATCTGTTCAGGGTCTCCAACAGGGTGTGCACCAAGTGGGTCCAGCAACATGTTACATTATAGCAGGGTGCAAAGAAGGCAGACAACTAAGGAGGTATTTTGTGTTTAATGAAATGGTGATATCAACTTATACGGAAATAAATACGAGTTATAAATATTTAAAATGCTCGTTTTTTTGGGAAGAGGTCATTCAAGCCCCTCGTAGTTGTATATGCTGGAAATGTTTATGTACATTTTTTCTCAGTGTACTAATGCTCGTAGTTATTGTTTGTTGGTGGTGATTGAGCTAGCTACTGGTTGGAGCCCCCACGAAAGCTCACCCTGCGACCCTTTACTAGATACAGCAACTGTCAGGAGATCGTCAGCGGCTGGTTAGTGAATAAGATCCTCGTTTGAGCGACAGAGTGACGGTGATGAACAGATTGACGGCTAATCCAGGCGTCACAATCCTCGATGGCACTGAAGCGGACCCACTGAAATGCGAGATGAGCTTAAAGAAGCGGCTGCTGAAATTTGTGCTGACCTACAAGGAAAACATATGTATATATCCACGGACAACTCTGGAAATGCCCGGCGTTACAGATACCTGCAGGTGCCAGGAACCGGATCTCATCGGTGTGTGCACACACAGGCCGCCAAGTTCAGGGCTTTGCCCTAGTGTATACGGGGATATGCAGAGCGACAGATGTGCGGGATTAGCGGATTGACACAAGGCCACCGCCTCGATTCAAGGCTCGTCAGTTCCCTTTGTTTGGTGTCTAGTAGTTGGGTCATGAGGTCACTTTAGAGTCTGGTTTTTGAGGCGTTTACAAAGCACTCATCATAGAACAAAGGTTCTTGGCAGCTGCCTTATTCGGTCATGACAATACAATAAGATGAAGGAATTTCCGAAAGTCTCTAGTAGCTCGTCTATTAGACCCTGATCCACACACTACAGTGAGGACCGACATTGTTAGACCCGTGATAGCCGGGAGCCGCTGGCAAGAATCAATTTTAGTGTCTGACCCACCTTGGTATTGCATGTTGTCATATTGCGTCCCCAACGAGACATTGGAGGATCGAGGTGTTGAGAGATAATTGACACACACCAGCAGGGTCTAAGGTCAGTGATTATCCGACACATGCGAGATTCGTCGTTGGACTTGGCCCTGCTGAGATCTACCAACTAGCAAAATAATATTAACAGGCAGTTGGCGCCATTACAGTGCTGACTGATACAAAGTGAAGTAGTTCCATTTACGGTTGCCTAACAAGGAGAAGCTACTGAATTAGGAAGCGATTAATTGCCGGTGGTAGGGGTTTGGACCCTGAGGTGTCAAGATGTTTGTGCAGTTTTACCAGCCAGCGTTTACAAAACAATGTATAAAAGACCATGTGGACATGTGATATTCTGGCAGAACCATGTGTTTATCTTGTGCATCATTGGCTCAGGTCCAGTGAGCTCGTGCAACCTGTTATCTTGCTACTCCTGTGGACCAACCCGCTGGGACCCTGAACCCCTGGCATGCACCTCGTGCATCGCGCGACTCGGCGAGGTAGTACGCGTGAGCCTGGTACGACGAGGCAGTGTCACTACGAGTATTGAGAGTGTTAAAAGTGTTGAGAGTGGCCACGATGTGGAGTTCCAGGTGTTCACCAGTTGGTCGGTGGGATGGTGGGCCGAATAAAGACTTACAGTTCAGAGACTCAATTAATAGTAGCTATTATAATGCGAAAATGTCCAGAAATAGTAGATAACTCAGTTGATGTTTTTGTTATTATTTCTTTAACTCTACTGAAGGTGTGGGAGCTTCGTGGTTTTTTTGTGATAGGGCTCATAACAGTACCACTCATATTCGACTGAGTACTCATGTGTAGGCCAGGTTCAACGCAGGACTGAGCAACAGGAGTGCTACATGACAAGTCTAGAGTCTAGAGTCCACTCGATTGGTTTAACCCCAATTGGTTAGCGCAAAGCCATGAATGGTTAGTTGATTTTCGTATGATGAAGCCTTGAAGTCATCTTCGTATTACGTATAGTGCCCACCAGAGCTGGAATGCACACGTGAGTAGTAACTGGAAATGCATAGAAGTCGGTGAGCCACGAGAATGCAATTGTGGAGGTGTCTACCACGAGAATACCAACTGTCTGTCGAGCTGTCCATCTAATTGGAATAAGTGGTTTGTGGTTTCCCGAAGAGCAGATGACCAAGATTCATCTAGTCTTGACGTTAGACGGTTCAACATAACCGATTACGAGTTTAAGTACCAACAGAACGATTTCGAGTGTAGTACCAACATATCCGATCTCGAGTCTAGTGCCAACAGAACCGATCTTAAGTCTAGTAACTAATGTCGTAACATTGAGGTCACCCCGAAGGTAACACCCGAGACTGGATGACGAGGTCCAATTGTGAACCAACCTACTAACGTCTAAACATCGAGTCTAATGCCCAGCTCAATCACGAATCCTGAGTATCAATGTACTAACTCTAAATGTGAAGACAACACCCCATCAATCCAAGTATCTATTAGAGTACTATATCTAAACGGCAAGCCTGAGAAGATACCCACGAGCTCGAAGTATCGACTAAAGTTGTACATATTAACATCATAAACTCCAAGTTAGTACCAACGTCTAAGCATCCTAGACTCCACTTAACACCACTCAACGCCAACTGAACACCAGGTGACGCCAGGTAACACCAGGCAACACCAGGCAACACCACGTAACACCACGTAACACCACGTAACACCAACAGAACGCCAACTCAACCCCACTTGATGCCAGGGAACGCTAACAGAACGCCAACTAAACACCACATGACGCCTACTGAACACCAATTAAATAGCACCCCAAGTAACGTTAATACCAGGTAACACCAACACCTCATCAGTAATACCACCTCCACATCAGTTACCACCCCATCAGTAAACCCCCAACACCTAAACACCACACCAGTTCAACACTACCACCACCACCAGTTTAACACGACCCCGTTAATACTCTCACTTGTCACCATTCATGACACTTTGCTTACTCTTCAATATTCCCCTTCAATATTCACCTCCATTTACCTTCACCTCCACTTCCCTCCACTTACTCCCACCAACCTTATACTCGTTGCGCCTCCAACTTACCCCTCATTCCCCTCATTCCCCGCAGCCAATATGCAATGAGCCGAGCTCTAAGTGTCACATTTACGATTATGACAGCACCAGTTGAGTACGACGTCCAAACTTTAGCCTTTTATGCCACTTTAGTCCACATTAATCCACATTAATCCAAGGATACTCTGTGACTACTGTTGCCTCTGGAGTGTTGACTGGTGCCTTGCCTGCTGCCTCTCGAGTGTTGACTCCCAACGTCCTGCCCCTGCGCGTCTTGTCCTCTGCTGCGCATGTGATCGAGAAGGAAATGATTACCACATCACGAGTCAACAAAAGTAGCCAATGGCGTGTAAGAAGAGGGGGGGAAATATGGCCCAATTAGGTCAATTGCAAATCTGCATATTGTCCCCATGTTAAGCCTCAATTGTCTAGACCCCCTTTGATATTGTACCTTTGAACAACCTCCTCACGTGCCACTCCCCAGACTCGTGACCGGTTGTTGGGATGTCGCGACGCGCGTCGTGATTGGCTGGGACCTCCCGTCAGCCGCTCCCGCCGCCGTTCCCTCTCCCCCCGTTTGCCCCTTCCCCTACTGCCCCCCCCCCCCCCTTCCCACTCCTCCCAATCAACCTATAAAGTGCGGGCCGAAAGCCCCTCCCCCACCTCTTTTTTTCTCTTCTTTTACCCAAAAAAACACAACTATTATTCTGTTTGTTTAATTGTGTCTTTTCGTGCAATTTGAGCTCGCTTCTTCTATAATGTCTGTGCCTGCTTTCTCTGACATCGCCAAGGCGTCCAACGACCTGCTGTCTCGTGATTTCTACCACTTGGCCAACGCCAACCTGGAAATCAAGACCAAAGCCCCCAATGGCGTGGCCTTCACCGTCAAGGGCAAGTCCAACCAAAAGGATGGCTCCATTGCCGGCTCCCTCGAGTCGAAGTACACCGACAAGGCCACTGGTCTCACACTGACTCAGGGCTGGACTACCGCCAATGTTCTCGACACCAAGATTGAGCTCGACGAGGCCTTTACTCCTGGTCTCAAGGGTGAGCTTCTGACCTCGTTCCTACCTGCCTCGGGTGCCAAGAACGCTCGTCTTGGTATCTACTTCCGTCAGCCTGGCTTCCATGCTCGCGGTTTCTTTGACCTCCTCAAGGGTTCCCCCACCTTCACTGGTGATGCTACCGTTGGTCACGAGGGTTTCCTGGCTGGTGCTGAGATTGGCTACGACATTCTTGATGGCAAGATCACCAAGTACTCGGCTGCCACTGGTTACTCGGCTCCTCTCTACACCGCTGCCGTGACTGCCACCAACAACCTGTCGGTTTTCTCGGCCTCGTACTACCACAAGGTCGATGCTGCCACTGAGGCTGGTGCCAAGGCCACCTGGGACTCGGCTTCGGGCCAGACTGTTGGTCTTGAGGTCGGTGCCAAGCATGTCATTGACTCGTCTGCCTTTGCCAAGGCCAAGATCAACTCGCAGGGAATCGCTGCTCTGTCCTACTCTCAGGCCCTGCGTCCTGGCGTCACTCTTGGTCTCGGTCTGTCGGTCGACACTCAGCGTCTTAGTGAGTCGGCTCACAAGCTGGGTCTCTCCTTCACTTTCTCGGCCTAAAGTAGCTGTTATGAACGGTAAATAAAGTAGAGAGCTGTGAGTCCGTTAGGCTGATAACCTGGAAGTACCAGGCAAGTAATATAAAAAGTTAGATCCATCAACAATCGAATACTTTGGCCAGTTCCGAAGATTCATCAATCCTTGAAATAGGTCCAATTGCTGATACAATCGATTGTGATGCCAATGACGCTTAGAGCCAGTGATCATACCGAAATTGGACGGTTAAAGACCCCACGATGATACCAATGACGAGTTTAAGACCCCACAATGATACTGATGACGGTTAACGAGCCGATGACGATACTGATGACGGTTAAACAGCCAATGTTGACACCAATGACCGTATTTTCACGGCCTTGACTACTACTCAAAATCTCCACCGAGATCCTCATCCGAGTCAATCTCCATGCCGTCAAACTCACTCTTAACCTTGGGTTGTTTCTTCGCCTCGTCAAGCTCCAAAGGCCGGAATGGGTTGTCCTTCTGGTGCTTTTCAAGATCCTTAAGCTCCCATACACTGACTCCCAGTTGATCGGCCTGATCCATGGGCTGAGCCATGCCACGAAGAAACTTCTTGGCCGCTGCCACAGCCATGTCCGTCGACATGTTCATGTCTGCGTCGAGAATCCCCTGATTGATCCACTTGGGCAACTGTGTGCGCTTCTTCCCGAACCGCCGGTCCGCCAACACCATGATCCCGTAATCGTCTTTACCTCGCAACACTCGTCCTAGACACTGGGCGGCATGTCGCATAGCATCAAACGATAAAAAGTCATTCTCGCGAATACGGTACGTGTCGCGCAAAAACTCAAGTCGCGCCTTTAAGATACGCGACTCGGTGTACTGGAACGGCACGCCAATCATGAGCACTGTTCGGCCATACTGGTGGTCAAAATCAATTCCTTCCGACACTTTGCCTCGAGCGACACAAAACATCACGGCTCCTCGACCATTGGAACACGCCACACGATACGTTTCCAGCGCCAGCGCTGTCTCTTGTGCATCTGGCGTCTCCACAAGAATAAGCTTATACTTCCATACCTCGTCCAAGATTCCCTTTTATGTTAGTTGGTTTGTTCAACAAACCTATTCAGCTCGTTTCTGCTTACCATTGTTTGCCACATGCTGATGATGCTTTCCATGTACAAATAACTGGGGAAGAAAACAACCATTCCGTCGGGCGTCAGCTTCGAGAACTCAATGAGAAGATTGCCGTAGTTCCGCACAACACTTGGATCGTTACGAATCTGAAATCGTGTCGATATCGCAACCTGGTCAGATCCTTTCGTGACAATCATAGGCAGGAAAGATCGACGAGCAAGTGTGATGCTATATGACTCTTGGATAACCGTTTTGAAGTTGAGCATCCGAGGATACATGTCAAGAGGCGAGATCGTTCCCGAGGTGATGACAACTGAGCTGAACCGTTCAAAAACAGGCTTCATGGCAATCGACGCGTCCAAACATGCAAATCGCAATAGCGGGTTTGGAACCGTGGCCTGCTCCGTCTCAAACGGTTCAAGAATCAACACAAAGCCCTGTTCGTAAGTTGACACAAGCGTGGCAAATGTGACAATCTCCTTCAACGCCGTATAATCCTCGATTTCCGTGAGCTCGAGCGTCCGCACAAGAGAGTTGAGTCGCTCGGAGCAAAACTGTAGTGGCTTCTTATCGATAAAAGTCAGCTCCTTCAAATGCTTGAGGAACGAGTTGGGTGTTTCTGAAATGACGTGTAGTACCTTCATGCGTGTTTTCAAGTACTCGATAAATCGTTTGAGGAATGCCACAAAGTGCTCTGCTCGCCTGATGTTTCCCGGAATAGCTTCTGTCAGCAAGTCGTCAGGGAGGACAGGGTTCGACATAAATAGGTCTTCTTCGCGAGCCACCTCGGCTGCTCTTAAGCCCTCGACAAGCTTCTGGTATTCGTTTTTGAGTTTCTCGGCATCGTTAGCCTTGACATCGTCGACAGCCTTACCAAGAGAAGCAGCTCCGTGAGCCGCCTTGCGAAGTGAATCTTCGGTGATGTCAACACTCAGCGACTCGATGCACACGTTATCGATATTGTGGGCCTCGTCAAAGATGATAATGCAGTCCTTTGACAGTTCGCGAGATACACGTTCCGCAATCTTGGGATCCAATAGGTAGTGGTATGAATAGATGATGATGTTACAAAACGCCATCATGCGACGAACCGTGAAGTAAGGACATGTCTTTTTCGACTCGCAATAGACAAGCAGATCCTCAAACGTGTATACACCGGGAGGAATGAGGTTATGAGGCTCGAGCTCGTAAAGGTTTTCGTGGTATTCACATAGCTGATCCGCGTACTGACCATCACCGGACTTTGGTTCTATACCCTGTGATTCGAGCTTTGATTTGACGATTCCATTCGTCATGGACCGACACCGTTCGTCGACAATGGCACCTTTTCTCTCTCGACGAACACTTGGGTGAAGACACAGGTTTTTTCGACTCGTTAGACCCAGCCCGCGGAAGTCCTCAACGTAACCCAGTTCCTTGGATCGGAACTCCATGAGACTCTTGAGCTCAGCGAGCGCCTTTTCAATCTCTGTCATAGTTCGTGAGCAATAGACAATTTTTCGATGTTCAGGATAATGTGCCTGGTATGCAATGGTCAGCGATAACAGTGAGATGGTCTTTCCAGTTCCTGAAGGCATCTCCAAGATACAGTTGCCTCCCACATCGAGGGTTCGCTTCAAGTCGCACATATAGGCGTACTGTTCGGGATATATCCGAGGATACGGGAACAGTACCGGCAAGTCATCGATGTAGAACCTGAGTTAGATGGGGTCCTAGTATCACGGCAACTTACATACTTCATCGTTAGAGGCTTGAAGTCAAAAGTTGCGAAGTTGAAGGTTGGGTATATATTTGAAGTGCGGCTGCCTCAGCAACGGGAACAACCTCCAGAGGGGGGAGAAAGTAACCGATTCAAAAGGTAGAAAGGAAAGAGAAAAAGAAAGAGAAAAAGAAAGAGAAAAAGAATTTAAATTATCAGGATTTATCAATTGCATGGCCTCAAGGTAGGGTAGCCACGAGTAGTGGCAATATGGTACAAGTTCAAGCTGATATGGTACTGCTGCTTCTAATGATGGCTGTACTGGGGGAATCCAAGAGGAGAGACGTAGGTATAGAGGCAATTCAATCAGGTTGGGTTTTCTTAATTTAATCTGTTACTTTAATTTACCCATTGAAACTTAACTACTCTTCTTGTTGGCTACGAAGGTTCAACAGCTTCGCGGCTTTGGACCCTGCGTATCAAGGTTAGGCTATTCCCATGATTTGGCCATGATGCTATAGCAGGTAAACTCTCAATGCTACAGTAGGTAAATACTCAGAAAGTAAATGATAAGATCCTATAATGCTGGATTAGGCGGTTATTTCTATGTAGATAGTTTCCTAGGAGATATTCAGATACTCAAACTTGCCAGGCATCGTCTTCAAGGCCATCGACAAGAGCATTAAGCCGAGCATTGACTTGGTGCGACGCAAAGTCTTCAGGTAGAATACCATGTGTCTGTTGGGTATTGACCTGATGGACTGGTTCAGGCGCCTTTGGGTATTCAAACATATCCATAACTAGCGGATATGGAGAAGATGCGGTTGGCGACCTGCGGTTCGTGCGTCGATGATGGTTTGAACTAGAGCAAGCAACAATAGAATTGGCCATCACTAGACAGGGCTCTTTACATGTACACTCTGGATCCGTCAGCTTGTCTGATTTCAGCGACACTTGAGTCGATGCCGCAAAGCTGATGCCATCTACTTCATCGACAGACGACTGTGCAGCAACAGGAGCTCCACACGATGAGCCCGAAACATGAGTGTTGAGCGTCGAATTGGTTCTTAGAGACTCAGAATGGGCCGAGTGCGTAGATTGGCAGTTTCGTGTCTCTTCCATTGTGTTTGGAATCGCCAGAGCACCTGATGGACTGGGTACTTGTGCCATTACAGGTTGTATCACAATAGTATTAGCAGCAGGGACTGAATCACAATGGTCTGGCTGCTGTTGACTATTTCGACTGGCCGTACAGCTAGAGAAACAGGTGTCCAGAACATACTTGAACGGGTTACAAACGAATAAAACGACCGAAGAAGACATTAGAGGAGGTACTTGAGAGTTCCAAAGAAGGGAGATTCAAAGAGAGAAGCACATAGGCAAGATAGTGAGTCTCTTTTTCATGATTTGCATAATCTTTAAGTAGCAGTTCATTATGTCTACCAGATGGTCTCTTTGTCAGTGCAATAATTATGTGCTATGAGGTAGTAATATTCCGGTGAGAATCGTTTCTGGTGCGAATCTATCCTAGACTTTTGTGTCATTTCTGGCGTTTTCACTTGTGTACATTATTCCTGGTCCTTGTATGTCATTTTGTCATTTTATCATTTGATCATTTCAGGGCTTTACATTGTATCCTGGTTCAGGTTGTTCGTTAGTTTCGAGTTTGTGTAAGTTGTTCGTGAACTTCTCATCCCTGGGCTTTTGTTCCTGGATCATAGTTGTGGTTCCTCAGTTATCGTTCCTGAGCTTCTCATCCTGCTTCATCACTCTGGAATTATCGTTCCTAATCTTCTCTGAATTATCGTCCCTTGGCTTATCATTCATCGTCCCCGGCTTGATTGCGCAGATCCGACAATAACCCAGCCGATCGCGAGATTAAGTCAGCAGATAAGCTATCAAGTCAGCATATTACTATACAAAAAAATGGGAGTATTTGCGTCTGATACTTTATTTTTGAACACTAAATTAGCACATGTTACGCCGGGTTTGTGCGTGGTGTCTGCGCGGGGTGCCTGCCAACTTAAAGTCCTTAGTAACACAGACTGCAGTTTGGAAGTCTTATTATGGCGCTGCCACTGCCGATCGGTGCATGATGTGGCTGTGCGTGAGGCTGGGGTACATGGAGAGTAGATGACAATGGACGGCTTGTGGTGCAGTTATAAGACGAGTTATGGCCAACAGAGACATGGACCTTCACCAAAGTATTGATGTAGCTAATTTTCAGGCTTCTCAGACGCACAACAGCCTGTTTATCGACGCTATAGTCACTAGTAGCAGGTGGTACCACGGCTGATCACGTCATGCAGGACCGCCGCGAACCCGTACCCCGCTCAATCACGCGATCTTAGCACACAAAAATGTTATATAAACACCACCCGTTCCTCCTTATATACCCCTCCAACAACTATTATTTTTGTCTTTATACTACACACATGATGCTGTCACTTTCAAGGCCTCAGTACCATCATACACCACGTCGTTGCGGCACTGTACGGCCCTCGACTTCTCGACTATTAGTTGTTTCTTATATCTCCATGGGCCTCATTATTCCATTTCTGATGCCTCTCAAGTCATCACTCGATCTTCGTGAGTCATTTGAAAGGATCTTTGAATACAAGTACACCGTCGACCATCTACTAACTAAGGACTCGAACAGCCAAGATCCTTGTAATTGTGGCCTGACATTAGTGACATTGAAACCAGCTCACTAACCAGCACAAGGTTCTTTCACCTACCCTATTTATATGCATGCAGTCATTAAATGACGATATACGACGTAACCGAGAAGTGGCCTGATCTGCTGCTGTCAGTACATTGTGGTAGTCAATGATGGCAGTGCAAACTCTGTTAAACAGCCCATTGGAGTACAGCAGGAGGAAGGCCAGTTACCGTTTAAAAGGTAGTCCCGTAGAGCTATATAAGTAGTACTGTCAAATATCAGCCAATCACGCGTTCTTGAATACAGATGACTTACCTTGTATTTGATTGGTCATGGGTACTGTAGACTGCTCATGAATACCTTCCAAACATAGTGACCAGCCAAAGATCATCAGTGTATCCAGCCAATCAGACGTCTCTTAATACATGTGATTTACCTTGTAATTGACTGCTGATCAACTGCAGACGACAATAGACTACAGCAGTACCTGTTACCTTGTAAATAAAGCAGTTACCAGGGACAATTCAAATACATATACCATATGCAGCCAATCACTTGTTCATTAATACAGGCGATTTAACTTGTATTTGACTGGTCATGCAACTGTAGACTACTAGACTACACTACTCGTACCTTCTACTTGAGGAGACCATTGTTACCACAGTGAGTATTATTACACGAAGTATACTTCTACAGTTGAGTTTACTTTTTACAGTTCAGTATACTTGTTATAGCGATTATAATAGTTATAACAAAATAGTATTTGTACTAATTATATTAATTGCTAGTCCAGTCGTCGATGTAATTGTGTCTACCGGTTGATACTTATATATACGCTCTATATAGATTCTGTACAATTATCTGTCGCCTATCAAATGGTGAGTAAGAGATTGATGGCTAAAAAACAGCTAAAAGCAGTTAAACTCACCTCAAATCATCCTAATACTCAAATAAACCGTTCCAGTTATTAATTCTATTCAAAAAATGCTGATATATCGGCTTTAACACGACTCTCTGATGCTATTAACCTGTTTAAGCGCTTAGGAATAGTTAACCTCTTCTTATGTGGCTTGAAGTCTACAGGTTTCAGACTGTCCATCTTTACCTTGTGCTTTCTAGTCTTCATAACCTCAATTATTACGCTATTCCGCTGTATTTACCTGAATCACCTTATTCACCTGATTCCCTTCATTCACCTATTCACCAGTTTATTCACGGTATTGAAGATACTACTGAGTTCCCCCCCCCTCTCTACCGCCCCGCCGCAAGGGGCGCATAGGGCTCAACGCGTCTGACTCTCCCAATTAGGAACTTTAATTGAACCCTACCGCGTCTCGACGCGTCTGGTCATTTTATTACATGCGTCCCTGCCCTTTTTTCCTCCTTTCCCTTTACACATTCACTCGTTACAACTTGCGTGTCAACGGCACGTTTGGCCATCAACAACCAAACAACACAAAAATGTCCTCGATTTTGCCGTCCGTCAACATCAATATCAACTATGCCGACATCAAGAAGAGCATCCGTGCCTTTCTCAGCGAGTTCACCGTCTCAAAGGGCCCTGACACCCCGACCGTCAAGTACATGGATCTGCTAGCCAAAGTAGCCAATCGCGAGCAGTCGACAATTGTCGTGGAACTCGATGATATCCGCGCCTATGAACAAGAGGAGAGCTTGTCGCAGGGCAAATCCGTGGCTACAAGTCTCCTCGACGAGATCTGCCGCAACTCCACCAGATACGTTGACCTGTTTTCCGACGCCGTGGACGAGCTGATGCCCGCACCATCCGTCGACATCTCTTACAAGGACGAGGTTCTCGACGTCATTCTGCACCAGCGTCAACAGCGCAATGACCGCATCCGTCAGGAGTCGGCAATGGCTGTCGATGGAGGAGACGCCGTGGCTGCTGATGTCAACACTGACGACGTCTTCCCACCGCAACTTACGCGCCGCTACTGTCTTTACTTCAAGCCCCTGTCAGACGTCTACAAGGGCAACGGCAAGGCCTTGGCCGTGCGTGAAATCAAGGGCCAACATCTGGGTCACCTCATCACTGTCCGTGGCATTGTCACTCGAGTCTCGGACGTCAAGCCATCCGTACAAGTCAATGCCTACACGTGCGACAAGTGCGGAAACGAGATCTTCCAGGAGATCAAGACACGACAGTTTGCTCCTCTTGTCGAGTGTCCATCCAAGGAATGTCTCGAGAACAACTCCAAGGGCCAGCTGTTCATGTCAACTCGTGCCTCAAAGTTCGTGCCGTTCCAAGACATCCGTATCCAGGAACTGTCGGATCAGGTGCCTATTGGCCACATTCCGCGAACACTGACGGCTCATCTTAACGGTGACCTCGTGCGATCTCTCAACCCAGGCGATATTGTCGATGTCGCGGGTATTTTTATGCCAACTCCATACACGGGCTTCAAGGCCATCCGAGCTGGTCTTCTCACAGACACATACCTAGAAGCTCAATATGTGCACCAGCACCGCAAGCAGTACGACCTGCAAGAGGCAGATCCAGCAATCACGGCTCGTATCGAGCAGTTGCGTGCCGAGGGCAACATTTATGAGCGTCTTGCCAACTCCATTGCACCCGAGATCTTTGGCCATGTCGATGTCAAGAAAGCACTTCTGCTGCTGCTCATTGGAGGTGTCACTAAAGAGGTTGGCGACGGTATGCGCATCCGTGGAGACCTCAACGTTTGCCTTATGGGCGACCCTGGTGTCGCCAAATCCCAGCTTCTCAAGTTCATTTCAAAAGTGGCTCCTCGTGGAGTATACACCACTGGTCGAGGTAGCTCGGGTGTCGGTCTGACAGCCGCCGTGATGCGTGACCCCGTTACTGACGAGCTCGTCCTCGAAGGAGGAGCGCTCGTGCTCGCCGATAACGGAATCTGCTGCATCGATGAGTTTGACAAGATGGACGACTCGGACCGAACAGCCATCCACGAAGTCATGGAGCAGCAGACCATTTCCATCTCAAAGGCCGGTATGTCCACAACACTCAATGCGCGGACGTCCATTTTGGCAGCTGCGAACCCACTGTATGGCCGTTATAACCCCAAGCTGGCACCAGTTGAGAACATCAACCTGCCCGCTGCGCTGTTGTCGCGTTTCGACCTCATGTTTCTGATTCTTGATAAACCCAGTCGTCAGAACGACGAGCGGCTCGCGTCGCACGTCGCCTACGTTCATATGCACTCGGAACACCCTGCAATGGAGCAGGAGCCGCTGGACCCGGCCACTATCCGTCAGTATATTGGACTTGCGCGACAGCATCGACCAGTCGTACCCAAGGAGGTGTCGGACTTCGTTGTCAGTTCATATGTGCAGATGCGCCAGCGCCAGAAGCAGGAGCAGAGCACCAAGAAGCAGTTCTCACATGTCACGCCGCGAACACTGCTAGGAATCCTTCGTATGGCGCAGGCGCTGGCTCGACTGCGATTTGACAACGAGGTGAATGCTAGTGATGTCGATGAGGCGCTTCGGCTCGTGGACGCGTGCCAGAAGTCGCTTCATGACTCTAGCGACAGCTCTGAGTTCATCGACGAGACTCCTACGTCGCGTATCTACAACATCATCCGCACAATGGCCAATGGAGACGGGCAGTTCCGAGCCACTTGGCCCATGCGTATTGTGCGTGAGCGTGTCATTGCCAAGGGATACACCGACGACCAGCTGGCTGAGTGTATTGAAGAGTACGCGAACCTCGGCATTTGGCAGACCCTAGAAGAAGGCGGCAAGCTTGCGTTTGTCGACGTTGACTCGGAGATGTTGATGGATGAAGATGAGGATATGGAGTTATAAGAGCTGAAAGAGCTGAAAGAGCAGTAAGAGCCGGTAATGCTAGAATGACTGTAAATTATAGGATTAATAAGATTTATGACCACGTTACAGAGTTGAGGTAGTAGTTAAGGGGGGAACGTGAAGTGTGAACTATGGCAGCACCGTCATGTTTTTCGTCCGTAAGTTAAAAAAGACAGTGACAGCAGCAGGACGGTATTAATACTATTAAATAGTTGGGCTTAGAATTGGGTTCAATGGTCGAAGTATCAAAGTAAGAGACCGAAATTTAACATTTCACCTGACTCTCCTCTAGAATTATCTCGAAGATTTACCGTTTTATTTCATGTCGCAAATTTACATTTTTTGATCTGTCGCTTCCGACTCCTCCAAAGTTTTCAATCTGTAATTTGTCCTAATTTTCCATGTTTCCTTGATTCTCCAGTAGATACTATAGACATCATCCTGTGATTCAGGAGTGCCATTTATGGAATACCGAGATAAAACTTTGCAACGAAATACTAACTCGAATAGTCATATTTCAAGCAGTGACTGTACAAATTACACAATGACTCTTACTGTAATTAGGCAATAGCGTCTTTAACCGATTCTAGAAATGAATTGCTGCTACTTCACTCTTCTTTCCTAGCTGCTGGAATCTGAATGCGGTACAGCACTTCTACATGCTTAACTTAAAAGTGATCCACAATATATTTGCTTCTCTAACGATATTATGACACATATGAACAAGTGGATTTATGTTATGATATTTCTTAGACGGTCTTTGACATCTTTCACACTCTCTTGGCTGTACCGGATCACACTGACTACAAATACCCCACGCAACGCACACCGTCTAAACTGACAACTTCAATTTATGTCTGAAACATCACAAAAACCAACCAACGACTCTACCCATATTTAATACCTTGACAGTTAGTTACTTCGGTAAATCTGACTCTTTCGCTCAGGTACCCCTGACTTTACCCCTGAATAGCCGAGGGCACCCTAACCACCGAAAGAGTCAATGCGTGAAATTTATAAGAATATATAAGAAGGCTGGGTATCTCGGCAACCTTTGACTCTTTCATTCTTACAATTGACAATGTCACACAATACCATTCTTCATCTTCGTGCTGAGACTAAGCCACTAGAGCATCGTTCGGCTCTGACACCCACCACTGCTAAGAAGCTGCAAAATGCTGGGTTCACGGTCTTCATTGAGAAGTCCAAGCAGCGTATCTTTGATGACAAGGAGTTCTCCGATGCTGGATTGACTCTTGTTGAGGAGGGTTCATGGAAGACTGCACCCAAGGATCACATTATTCTCGGTCTTAAGGAGCTTCCCGAGGAGTCGTTTCCTTTGGTTCATGAACATATTCAGTTTGCTCACTGTTATAAGGATCAGGCTGGCTGGAAGGACGTTCTGAGCCGGTTTCCTGCCGGAAACGGAACTCTCTATGACCTTGAGTTCCTTCAGCATGACAATGGCCGACGAGTTGCTGCTTTTGGTTACCATGCTGGATTTGCTGGTGCTGCTCTGGGTGTCCAGGCTTGGGCGTTCCAACAATCGCACCCCAAGGCTTCGGATGGTAAGCTTGCCTCGGTCGAGCCTTACCCCTATGAAGACGAGCTCATTGCTGCTGTTAAGAAGGACATTACTGCTACTGGAAAGGTCCCCAAGGTTCTTGTTATTGGAGCGCTTGGCCGCTGTGGAACCGGTGCCGTTGATTTGCTGACCAAGGTCGGTGTTCCTGATGCCAACATCATCAAGTGGGATATGGCAGAAACCGCAAAGGGAGGACCGTTTAAGGAGATTGTCGAGGATGTCGATATCTTTGTCAACTGTATCTACTTGTCGCAGCCAATTCCTCCCTTTGTCACCAAGGAGACTCTCAACACTGACAAGCGTACTCTTCAAGTCATTGTTGACGTGTCGGCAGACACCACCAACCCACATAATCCCATTCCTGTGTACACTGTGGCCACCACTTTTGATGAACCAACAGTTGAGGTTCCTGTTGAAAAGGGGCCTCGTCTGACTGTCATTTCCATTGACCATCTGCCTACTCTGCTTCCTCGTGAAGCCTCGGAGGATTACAGCTCGGCTCTACTTCCTTCTCTACTGACCCTTCCAAACCGTCATTCCGAGAACGTGTGGACTCGTGCAAAGGCTCTTTTTGACCACCACGTGTCACGTCTTGCTTAGACAGGCGTCTTAAAAGAAGAGACATTTGTTCATCCTGTTTTGTTCATCGTGTCTTTTGTCCATCACAACTCAACTAATCGCTTCACCATTCGAGAAGTTTGCTGTTGTATATTGCTAACTTTTTCTTATAAATTAATCTTGGGTCACCGGACGTAAAGTATAAGTTAGATGATTCCAGGATATAGAGTACAGTTCATTTGATTCCAGAACTTCATGGAACGATACGACTCCAGGAGCTTACTGAAAAGTTCATTTGATTCCGAAAGAACAAGATACGACTTCAGGAGATTACTGAAAGTCATATAATTCCAGGACCTCATGAGATACAATTCCAGGAAGTTGATACAACCTAAGATACAAGTCTAGGACGGTTGAGAATCTTGTTGACTACCGTTCGACTTACGATTGAAAGATGGAGAGTACCTTCCAGAACAAGACGCGACTCCAGGACCTTTGGTTGTTGCTGACTGCGTACCGTTCGAGATACAAGAAAAAGTACCTTTACCTTCCTGAACCAGGTGTTCGACTCCAGGACCGCATGTAAACGACCCCAGAACTTGTCACAAATAACTGAGACATGAGCAGCCACAGCCTGATGCACATTCCGTCTCCCCATTAGTCACAAACCAATCGACACCACAGTCGGAATGAAGAATGTGCTCGCAGTTGAGACACTGGAAAAACCGCGTGCGAATCATTAGACGACACAAATGGCATGTTTTGGAATAACTCCTGGACATGACCATATCCGTAGTACTAACAATCTCCGGGTCATCAACATGAGGAATAGCTCGGAACTCAATGTGAGCACAGTGATACTTGTCATAGACTGAAGGTCGTCTTGGAGGTAGCCCCATACCGGGTGTCAGGTAATTGAACTTGAGAACTTCCAACCGCTGTACCTGTAGACCCCACGAGTAAAGAATGGCCGCGTACTGGTCACGGTACTGGCATAGCTTCTCCGCCTTGGCCGCGTCAAGCAGATCAGGCGCTCGGTCAGACGTGCCTGGGGCCGTCTCGAGATCAAGAAGCGACTCATTGACAATTTCAAACTTGACATGCGGTAATTCTGAACCTGTTGGGCCCGTTCCGGGAGTCGAACTCGTCTCGGCAAAGCTGTTCCGACTGCCCATCCGCGTATTGTGCCCACTGTAAAACATCATGCCTAAATTGAAGTCATTATCACTGTCAATACGACGCGGACTAGTGCCACTTTGCAGACTATTGTTCGCTGTGGGCACTGCACTTGTCAATCGAGAACTCACTGCAGATATGTCTCGCAGATGCTGCAACGCCGACGGGCCTCCATGTCGAGGAGTAGATGGAATAGACAGAGGGCCTGGCCGTCTTCCTGGAACAGCTATTGCCCCGCCGCCCTTCTCGGGTGACACCGAAAGCATACTAGAGCTATCGTGTGATGAGTTTGGCGATTCAGCAGCTGTACCAGCTCCGGCAAAAGTTCCCGTGCCCATGAGATCAAAATGCAATCGTGACGATGTATGGTTAATTGGCACAGCACCAAAATATCCCTGAGCACCACCACCACCGTCTCGACTGAGTAGGTCATGGTGGAAAGGACTCTTCACGTAGCGTGGGTTATACACTGTCGACGATGTGGTGTTGGGACCCGAACTGTCTGTAGGCAACGGACCACCATGAACACCGTCAAATAGACTTCCAGACAGCACACAAGACATGTTAGCCAGCATCTGCGTGTTCTTCTGGTGTTCAAAGTAATCAAACATCTCTTCCAGCAGCCAGCGGCGGCCAAATGGATGCTTTCCCCAGTTGACGTGCCACGCACATGCATTACGAACCAGCGCTCCAAACGACTCATTTGCAGGAAAGTTCTCGCCAGGAGCCCGAAGACCATTAAATGCCTCATCCGTCAGGTCTGCCTCATTCACAGGTCCCAGAATATGCTGAATAATGCGCCAGCAGTAGGCAATCTCGTAGCAACCAAATTTCTCAGCTACCTGTGAGTTCCATCTTGCCAACTCGTGGGGCAGTGCACCAAGAATCTTGTACTCAGCTGCAATGTCGCGTCGTGACGGGATCAAGTGGCGGAAGTCGTAAATAACAACGCGGTTCGTGTTAATGAGACCAGCATCGTTGCTCGATACTCCTTGAGAGCCAGTGGCAGAGCGTGCGCCAGCTCCAAGTCTGAACCGCAACGTATTGCTGAGCGGATGGCCCCTTGACAAGACTCGGTGGAATTGACTGTAATCTACCTCATCATAATTTTCCAAGAAGCTGTCATCGCTGTCTTCTGAGTCGGTATCTGAATCATTAGCATCCATGCTCGTATCGGCCATGCCTGTTCCCAGAAAACCCTTCACCTTGGACCCAAAGGCCTTTTCGGAAGGCTTCACAGATGGAGTGAGCTTCACGCGCTCAGGCTTTGCAACGAAAAAGCACACCAGCTCTCCATTCTTAGCCCAGGTTGCTCCGCATCCCTTTGGTAGAGGTGTACTGTCAAACAGCGGCTTGGCAGGCTTGGAAGCACTATCATTGGTGAGCAAATGAATGCCGCTTTTCCTTCGCGACATGGGGTCATCATCATCTTCATCATCATTGTCATCAAATTCCTCGTCCAAGTCGTCATCGCGGCCCAGAGGGTCGTCATCCGAATCCGACAAAGCGTAAAGATAGTCGTTTGAGAGATCGACGTTGTATGATCCCGGATCAAACAACTCGCTGTCGTCAACAGTTGTGTCGACAACTGCTGATTCAAGAGCTTGCAACTCGTGCTCCAAATCTTCCAGGGTTACCTTCTCTCCTAATAAATATCGTAAACAGGGCTCAAGACAGTACTGGCCCCGTGATGTCATAGCTGCTGCTAGCTCCACAACATGCGCATTGAGTTCAACAAGCTTGTTTTCGCCAAAGTTGTCATTGTCTTCAATAGTGAATACTGGAGAAGAAAATGGGTAGTCAACTGGGAAATGAATAGCCAGACGTAGATGTGCAATGTCACCCTCTTCCTTTCCCCACGGCCCCGTCAAGGATATAACACATTCACCTGCAGTGACGCGAATGTCCTCAAACGTAATCTTAGGGAACTTATGGCCGACTATGCTGAGCTCTTCACCGAGATTTCCGGGATTAGTTTGACTATCCGGTACAAAGTTGCGGCCTACTGTCGAGTCAAAAGCAGGTGCAAATGCAGCGCTTCCAACACGCACTCCAGCAATCCAATCCAAATGAGCAGCACCACCCCGTCCTGTTCCTGTTGGTCCACCCACTACGGCAGCTCCTCTACCGCGACGCATCGCGCCTGCAGTGGTGCCTGAGGCGGTAAATCTATGCCCGCCAAAGCCGTCAGAAGCACCACCAAATCCACCACCAAATCCACTAGTCATGAAAGCCCCCGGTCGAGCTCCCGAGCTTCCACCTCGGCTGTATCGACCACCGGAGATGGAGATCCCCTGGCTACTGGGCGAAACAGCTGAAGCGTAAACGCTCGAATTGCGATGGCGGTTGCTGGGATACACATGTACGCCTCCTATGCCCAAAGGAGAGTCTGGCTCATTGTGGTACGTTTCATACTCTGCGCCCTTGCGGGTATTGCGCATTGTGACCGGACCGCCCTTGTGGTAATGCACTTTAGCCAGAGTCTCTTTTGACATGGGCCAGAGCCGGAGATCGTTGTCAGTGGCCCAAGTGACGAGTTGGAACTCGCGTTCGTCTGTTGTATCGGTGACTTGACCTCGTGGACGCCACACAAACTCCTTTACAGGCTGTGTGTGGCCCTCAAACACATGGACAGGTTGAAGAAGCTCCGAAGAGTTTTGGGGGCGCGACCATGCCTGTTGTAGATCGTACAGTTTGACATTGTTACCGCCTCCTCGCAGAGGCATCACGGTACAACCGTCTCCAAACGGCGTATGACGGGCCCTCCAAACAGGGAAGTCGGTTTCAATAGTGAATTGCGAATCGACATCGCTGACGCTGTAGTTCCAGCCCTTGACTGTATGGTCATTGCTGCTCGTGATAAGCTTTGTTTCATGTACACGATGAAAGTCGATTGAGTTGACCTTGCCAGAGTGCGCCTGGATACTGTGAAGTGGGATGGAGCCCTTGCGTGTGTCCCACAGGTAAACGGTTCGGTCATGAGATGAAGCAATGATGTGAGGGTTGACTCTGTTCCATTTGACTTGTGAAGCGCCCGAGTTCCAATCAGCAAAGCTCGTGGATGGCCGTTTCGGGTCTCGCAGATCCCACACATGCACAAAACTATCCACAGAACATGTTGCTGTGATATCGGGTTCTGTTGTGTGGAAGTTGATATCGGTGATGGCTCTCTTGTGGCCGTGGAGTACATGTTCTACGGCCTTTTTAGAAGGAAGAGCCAGATTCCATACCAACGCCTTTTGATTTGACGTCGAGATGACGTAGTAGGGCCGTGAAGCATGTGGAGACCACTGAACGTCGGCCACTTCCCATGATGTGCGGTGAAGTAGCCATCTCGGAGGCGAGAACGGGTCATCAAGGTCGATGACATAAAGCCCCGAGTGACTGGCGAGCGCAACATCACGACCACAGGGCGAGATGGTCATGGCGCCAACGCCTTCATTGACGCGAACTGACAATGGCTCATCAAATCGAATAGCATCGTAAGTTGTACTGGGGAGTCGCGGGCCGTAACCAGTGACTGGTGGAGCCGCTGCCACTGCTGCCATTAAGTCCACCGGACTCCGCGATCATTCACACGGAATATAAACAGGCTTACAGCTTCTACAGGCCCGACAAAAGGACACAATTGATGGGGATAAGAGGAAACGAGAATGGATCTTTAGAGTAGATGGAAATACAGTGAGGGCATGGATCGTGGGTGGTCACGTGACAGAGGAGATGGCATATGGGATCTCGTAGTATCATGGTTTGAGCTGAGGATTGTACAAAAGAAAGAAAATATTTGTACAAGAACCATTTTGAAGATATCAGATGCTTGTCTAGTAAGTTTTTATATTGAAGGAGCAAATAAAAAAAAGCTTCCTTGCCAGGGGTCGAACCTGGAATCTTTCGATGTGACCGTTCTAATCGTAGTCGAACGCCTTGCCATTGGGCCACAAGGAACTGCTATGAAAATGTGAGCGTATGAGTGCGCTAAGAGGAGATATCGAATATAACTGAATAGGAGGATTTAGTCTGTGAGTAGAATCCAATAGGTTTATATCAAATTCTTCCGTCAAGACTCGTCTACCAATCCACTAGAACTCATCTACAATGTCTGTCTATCTAGTATAAAAGCTTTAGATGCCAGAATTCTGAGTACATTGTCAACATACTCTGCTTCATCATCGAACATTTAAATCATCTTGCAAACAGATAAATATGGATAAACCGGGATATAAATACAAAGAGCCTAAAAACGTTGAAATATAAAAGTGACTACAGGAAGAAACCCAAAAAAAAATGCACATGTATTTCTAACAAGTATCCGTCCAAAGGCCATCACCTGAGAAAACCATGTTCTTGATTAGAATGTCAGATAACATCGTAGCAAGGCAATACTCCACGGTTAACGACTACTCAGCGACTGCAAAGCAGCGGAAGTCAAGCTCGGCACGATCTAGAGCAGCGTCGACAACAGAATGGATAATAGGACGAGGACCATCGCGCGAGGCCCAGATCGTCTTGTCAATTGACACGTCTTTGATCGTGGCATAAATGAGTTGCGCCGTCTTCCGCGACTCTGTGCGGTACTGCGCCATGGCTGAACGAATAAACTCAACGTCTGCAACGGCCTGAAGTGCACCCCCACGGCCAAATGACTCCACGGATCGGAAATCCTGCAAAATGGTCTTCAATAGGTGATCATACAGTAGACCAATGATGCGATTTGTGAGGTCAGCAGAGATGCGGTACACGCGCGAGTGCACCACAACGAGGATAAGAAGACACTCGTACACATACTTGCTGATATTCTCAGGCGGTGCTGCTCGTGACCAATCAATGCCCGACTTGAGGATGCCTTCATTGAGTGCTTCAGACAAAGTAGTTCGCTTCTTTCGCGTATATAGCTCATAAAGAGATGCCTCCATTTTATCCATGGAGCCTCGCACATTAGCAGCAGGCTCACGAGCTGACATATTAAACCACCGCTCAAACTGTTTCCACATCACGGGAAGGGCTGAGTCTCGTAGCTCGACAAGGTTGCTCAGCACAAATAGTACCTTTGAATCTTGAGTGAGCTCCTCAGGAGACAGCTCGTCAACGTACTCCATTCCCGTGTTCTCCTTTGGTGGCTCCAGGCTTCCCAGTACTTTGGTCTCGATTATCGACAGCCGAGAAGGATCGACGCTTGAGCTCAGCGAAGTCACAACAGTATCAACGCTGGCAAGAATGGCATCTGAAAACTGCTCTGCCACGTATTTGAGCAGCTGTGTAGACAGTGGGGCAGTCAGTTCACCGGTACCAACACCACCAGATGCACCAATGGCCTCGCTCTGAGAACCATCTTTGCTATCGGTAAAGAAGACAATGTCCCTGATCCCTGATAAGACTGCCGTGTGGTATGACTGAAAGTATGAAGGAAGCTTCGTGATGGAATCATTTTTCGGTGATCGGTTCCAGTCCTCGAGAAGAGGGAACTTTGTGCAGTCTTCCTGCCAGCGAGCACACACGGCATGGATTGCCTTTTCACGAATGCTTGTAAGAACGCTGCGGAATATCTCAGAGCTCTGAGGCAGTATGCCCGCGTTGTTGAGATCGGTGAATGAAGAGTGCAACAGAGCCAAGATCTGAGCCGAGTACTTAGCAGTGCTGAGAGCATTGGCATATGGCGGCACAAATGCTGGAGATGAGTCTCGAGGGCTGCTAACGTCGATACCACTGTTTCTAGCAGTTGTGACCGACATACCACTGCTAACTCCTGAAACCCGTGGGCTAACAAGAGAAGCCGTGGCTGCTGAGGCAGTGAAGAATTCAGAAGTTCGATTAGCAAATACTCCAATGAGATCCTTTGCTGACTGAGTTATTTCAGCAATCTCAGACCTTGAAAACTTTAGATGTGTTTCAGACTCGCCGTGATATCCAGTCGGCAGAGAAGTCTGGCGCTCGCCAGTCAAAAACTCGCGGCACATCTGCCAAAAATCGCACACTTTGCCAGCGGTAGCTGCGATATCTTCAATGACAGTGCGAATGTTGATCCACATCTCGACAATCTCAATGGCGTCACAGAGACCTGCAGAAGACGAGTATATAGACGGGGACGATGAAAGATCACGTAGAGGGTGAATGAAGCTGACGTCTGCGAGTGGCGGTATACCGGCAATGTTCATTCGTAGTAGATTGGTGCGCAGGCGGAGCTTGTCAAACTTGTCGGTGACCTGTTCATTGAGGTATCGTGTTTGAGAATCGATCCATTCGCGGATGGGGTTGTCCTCAACGCCCAGGTCGAGCAGCTTTGAAATGAGCTGAATATAGCTGTGTTCGGCGTCAGTAGCTGAAAGTTTTTTCCACAGTTCCTTTTTGTAATCGTCGACAATGTCCTCTACTTCGGACCAAATGCGGTCGGCAATCTTTTTGTTTTGCAGAATGATATGAGCTTTGTCGCCGGCAACGCCAGCTCCAGCTAGAAGCAGATCATCTGGAGCAGTTGTCGCGTACCAGTCCTTTCCGCGTCGGTACTCGCGAACAAGACCGTCGTGGTTCTCGTTTTTGATGTATGTAGCAATAGTGCTAGGTAAGTTGAACAAATAGCGGTTCTTCTCGATAAGCTTCAGAGAGCCATGAAGCCGCTCTTCCTTTGACTGGAATTCCATTACAGGCTTCATGACCTGGCCCGCCTTTGAACTGGCCTCATCAATATTGCTCTTGATGGACTCTACACCCCAACCTTGGCTGGCATTAAAGCCTGTGCTGTCAATCTGGTCGAGAACCGAGTCAAGCAACGACTTGGACTTGACAAACAGAATGTACTCATGGTCGACAAGTTCACGAAGAGCCTCGGATCGCTTGGCAATTGAAGATTCAAGGTAGTCGAGCGAATTAACGAGGTTCTCATAGCTGGCGTCGACATGGACATCGCGTAGAAACGCATGTGGAGAAAAGGCCGTGGAGGATATCATATACTTTGCACGGGCGGCAAGACTTGAATCGACATCAATTCCTCGGGATCGTAGAACCGACATTACGGAATCCGTGGATCCGAGCGGGTCAACCTCGTCCATAGGAAGCACCGAAGCTCCAGCAGGGCGCGAGTTCGAGCCGACAAGAGCATGAAGTAGCGAGTACCGGGACAGATCATGGGCTCCACTGCGAGATCCGGACCGAGCACGTGATTGACTATTGAGAACCGCTGTAGCCGATGAATCGGTTGATTCCTCAGTCCATTCGTCGGCAAACTCGTCCTGGATCCCATAAGTCTGGAGGATCTTTGTCCGGTCTTCCATGGTGTAGGGTGTGCGGCGGGGTTTCCGGCGCAATTGGACCACAGGAGCTACAGAACCGGGTAAATCAACTGCAAAGGATATGTAGTGAGTGTGGAACGTTTGAAAAAAGCTCTCCGAGACGGGTTCAAGTGACTTATAAGAGGGAAAGTAGTGGGGAAACTGGACGCGTCTAGGTAGGTACTATTTCCCTAGACGACTGGCGCTTAGTAGCATATATAGTGTAGTAGTGTGAAAGAAAGCAGCTCTATAAGGTATAATGTCGGATCAATCGAACAATTATAAAAACATCATATAACACAATTCCTAACCATTAGACTATTGGAAAGTTCTATGTGGATGCCTTGAATCAACAAGTAAAACGTAATCGAATAGGTGAAGTAGGGGGCAGTGTTGCCCTAACCCCCTGCCATATAGCGTTCTCAGCTGTCTTTGATTTCTCTTCTTTTGACGCGACTGTTTGTTTTACTAGTTGCCATTTTGTATTATACAATTCGAGTTGTATAGCTTGATAGGGAACCTGTTCATTCATTATACGGGACGTCCAAGGTTTGTCGTAAAATTCTACAATGGAAGATCACAAAGTCGCACTCATTACCGGTACTGGGGGGTAAGTTAAGGCTTGGAAGAAGAGTTGGAGTGAGAAGAGTTGGAGTGAAGAAGAGTTGGAATAATGAACAAGATCTGGAACTGAGGAGCTCTGAAACAAGTAACTGCTGTAACGAACAACTGCTGGAGACATTGTACTAACAAGATTCCTTGGCCAAGCCATTTGTCAGAGACTTATGAACATTCTGCCAGAAACGACGCGGTTGACGTTGATTATCACGAGTCGCACGTTTGCTGGCATCACAACAGCTACAAATGATCTCAAGGCATATGTAGCGAAACACCACGCCAAACGAGCAGCTCTTATAGAGTTTGATTACCTTTTGTTTGATCAGTGCAATATGGTGTCAGTTCTGGGAGCTACATTTGAGGCCAAAAAGCGCTACAAACATATTGACTATCTTGTGTTAAACTCGTCGCATACTCAAATGCAGGGCATTGATTTTGTCCAGGCCGCCAAGGACTTTTTTACTCAACCTCTATATTCATTTACTGTTGGAACCTTCAAGATCCAAGGGTTAAGTGAAAAGTCTGGCGATGGAATTGGCGCAGTATTTGAAGCCAATGTGCTTTCACCATGGTTCATGATCAATGAGCTTATTCCACTGCTGGAGAATGGTGGCCGGGTTGTTTGGGTCTCGAGCTCTATTTCGGTGCCCGAGTTCCTGGACTTGAATGATATTGGTCTCGAGAACAGTTATCATTCGTATGAAGCGTCTAAATACGAGCTTGAACTGCTACACCATGTCACGTACAAGCACCTCTACAAAACGCATGGCATCCAGAGCTGGATGATCCACCCAGGAGTATTCAAGAGCACCACGTTTGTACCTACTCTGCCGTTTGTTGCATACTGGGGTATGATGGTGATGTTTTACCTTTGCCGGTGGTTTGGCTCCTTCAACCACAACATTTACCCCTATGGAGCAGCCAATGCTCCCGTGTGGGCTCTTACTCAGGCTGACCCTGAGAAAGATGACCTCAGTATCAAGTATGGGTCCAATACAGGTCGTTTAGGCCACGAGTTTCTTGCTAAGGAGCCATTCCAAGGCAACGAGGCCCATGCTCAGCAGGTGTATGAGTACGTTGAGGCTCTACGACTAGAATGGAAGGATAAACTTAAAGATCAGATTGTTGAGCGACATCTATTCTAGCTGTATGTATATATATATGGAGGCCCATGGATAAGGCTTATTGTATATACATCTAGCTGTATTTCAGGCCCGTATAGGGTATGATATCCTTATTGAGGGACCAACTTAAAACCGGTTATAAGCATTCAAAGAAGGCATATGACCCGTCGTCTACCGCAACCTCTAAGAGCCCTTCAAGAAGAATGTCACTACCAATTAGAAGCCTTCAACTGTTCATACACTTGAAACTCATTCAATCGTGATGACTTACACGTGCCTTTTATCAGAGCTCAGCCTCTCATGGTGACGTGCCACTGTGCTCAGCCTTCATCGCCTTCCCCCGAGGACTCCGCCTTCCCCGCGATGAGCCCCGGGTAACCTCCAGCCACCCCCCGCCGGCAGTTATAATCTCTTTGGATATCCGTTGTATTGTCACTTGTTACAACACACTCAATTACAATGAATGTGCTGAAATTACAGGTGTGTAAGGTCAATTGGGTTACCGAGTTGTGCTAATTTGTCAGAGAAAGTTTCCGACGTTGTCGCAGGAGGACGTGTTCTCACTCGTTGACAAATTCCAGTAAGTTTTGTGAAAGGTCCAAGCACTGTGATTTTGTGGTTGGAAAGAGGCAACATTGTGATTGTTGTACGGCATTCGTGGGTCTTTAACTGTGTCATATATAGTTCTAACAACAGGCAAATTGACCTTGATGGAAATGGATACGTTGATAAGCAGCGTGTGATTAAGGCTCTTAGCGATACGGGCGAGGGAAGCTATGATGACATTCGAAACACGCTCAAATCGGTCAATGTCGACGCCAGTGGCCGTGTCGAGCTCGAGGATTATGTGGAATTAGTGTCGAAGCTACGTGACGGCACAGCAGCGCCATCTCGTCCTACGCCGGGCCCCAAGCCAAGTCTCAACGTTCCCGAGCCCTCGACGCCTACGGGACGACCTAGAAAGCTGAGCAACAGCAGTCCAGCAGCCCGGATCGTCGTATCGGGCTCGACATCGGGTGTTACACACACCATCAATGAGGAAGAGCGGACTGAGTTTACGCGCCACATCAACTCGGTACTAGCCGGTGATGCCGACATTGGTGACCGCCTGCCATTCCCCACCGACACCTTTCAGATCTTTGACGAGTGTAAGGATGGTCTCGTGTTGTCGAAGCTCATCAACGACTCGGTCCCTGACACCATTGACACGCGTGTACTCAACTTGCCTAAGAAGGGCAAAGCTCTCAACAACTTCACCATGACGGAGAACGCAAACATTGTCATCAACTCGGCCAAGGCCATTGGCTGTATCGTCGTCAACGTGCATGCCGAGGATATCATCGACGGTAAGGAGCACCTTATTCTGGGACTTATCTGGCAGATCATTCGCCGTGGTCTGCTATCCAAGATTGATATCAAGCTACATCCCGAGCTGTACCGTCTTCTTGAGGATGATGAGACGTTGGAGCAGTTTCTGCGTCTACCCCCGGAGCAAATCCTACTGCGTTGGTTCAACTACCACCTCAAACAGGCTGGCTGGCACCGTCGTGTCAACAATTTCTCCACTGATGTCAAGGATTCCGAGAACTACACTGTTTTGCTGAACCAGCTGGCTCCCGAGCTGTGCTCGCGGGCTCCGCTGCAGACACCGGATCTGCTTCAGCGCGCCGAGCAGGTGCTGCAGAACGCGGAGAAGCTCGAGTGTCGCAAGTATCTGACACCCACAGCTCTTGTTGCTGGTAATCCTCGTCTTAACTTGGCGTTTGTCGCTCATTTGTTCAACACACACCCTGGTCTTGATCCCATCACCGAGGAGGAGGTTGTGGATATTGAGGATTTCGATGCTGAGGGTGAGCGTGAGGCCCGTGTTTTCACCTTGTGGCTCAACAGTCTTGAGGTCGAGCCTCCTGTCGTCAATCTGTTTGAGGATCTACGGGATGGAACTATTTTGCTGCAGGCATATGACAAGGTCATTCCTGGAAGTGTTAACCCGCGGTTTGTCAACAAGCGTCCCGTTGCCGGTAGTGGTGCTGGCAAGGTCAACCCATCATACTACGGTGGTGAGGAGGACGACGAAGAGGGCTATGCGTTCCAGAACCCCAACCAGCTGTCACGGTTCAAGGCCGTGGAGAACACCAACTACGCTGTGGAGCTCGGCAAGGCTAACAAGTTCTCGCTTGTGGGAATTGAAGGTGCTGACATTACCGATGGTTCGCGTACACTGACGCTGGGACTTGTGTGGCAGTTGATGCGACGTAACATTGTGTTGACGCTACAGCGATTGTCACAGAAGCAGGGTGGAGGTCATGAACTCACTGACAGTGACATGATCAAGTGGGCTCATGGCCAGGCTCAAAAGGGTGGTAAGGCAGCACACCTTGTGCGCAGTTTTAAGGACCCGAGTATTGCGTCTGCTGAGTTTTTGCTCGATGTGCTTCATGGCCTCAAGCCGGGCTACGTCGATTACAACTTGGTGTCGCCCGATAACTTCCATGCCAATGCCAAGCTGGCCATTTCCATTGCCCGTAAGCTGGGAGCGCTCATCTGGATTGTGCCCGAAGACATTGTCGAGGTTCGGCCGCGTCTTATTTTGACGTTTGTTGCGTCGTTGATGGCTCTGGACGTTTAGAGTGTGTACAATGAGGAATGGATTAGTTTTGAGATGTGGAAGAACAAGAGATGACACCATGGACCATGGATATACCACCTTTTATAGGTTTTATATACCTGGAATTGTCTTTACGTTGTCACTGGCGAAGAACTGCTGGAAATGTCTTGTAGCCAGTGGCGAAGAAGTGCTGAAATGTCCTGTACATGGTGTAAATGGTGTCAATGGTGTCATTGGCCCTTTCGATGGCCCTGTACATGATATTCGCTTACACGTATTCACCATAGCCAGCGATAGTGAGAAGCACAACTTCACCAACCACGACTACCAACCAATCAAACGACCAGATACCTATTCCGAGTACTGTAACGGATTGTATTCATAATTCGGTTATCCATAGTTAATTCACTTTTTCAATTCATTAAGTTTATTGATATATATTGATTCCATGGATAAGTCTGTTTCTCCACCCCGCCCTAACCCCGATATCATTTTGTAGAAACCCACCACGGTTCAACTTCCACCTTCATCAACTGCCATGTCTCGAAGGTCGATGTATCGAACAAGCGGTCGACACACCGCGACCACGTATGTCAATGATATTGACGACAAGGTTGTTCACTGGTCTCGTGAGTGGGTTTCTCCGGTGCTGGCGTCGGCCCACGCGGCGGCCAATGGCGGTACAACGCGTGCTGCAACTACTCCAGCACCAGGCGAGTCGACGGCCGATTCGCCTGCTGTCAATGGTGACGCGGGTGATTCAGAGCCCAATCTTGTAGGATTCCAGGTCAAGATGTGGGTGGCACATTCCGACGAGACAATTGATGCCAAGGCCGTGTCTCGGCACTTTCACGACTGTGATGAAGCCGATTTACTTAACATGACACGCTTCGCCGTAGGTCTGCTTGTTGACGAAGAGCAGGCGAAGCCGCAAAATAGCCTCACTGCTGCGGATATCCG
This sequence comes from Sugiyamaella floridensis, assembly GCA_030556845.1. Classification (NCBI taxonomy): domain Eukaryota; kingdom Fungi; phylum Ascomycota; class Dipodascomycetes; order Dipodascales; family Trichomonascaceae; genus Sugiyamaella; species Sugiyamaella floridensis. The sequence continues at coordinate 189,615 of JAKTUT010000003.1, read as the reverse complement.
TGGTGCTGTTGGAGGCGAGGCCATTCCGGGCATTTCAGCCGGCTACGTGGCCAATGATGAAATGGAGGTCGACGCGCCTGTAGTAGCACCACCAGCCGAGGCCTCCTCTGAGCCTCTTGCTACCGTGACACCGGCTGCACCACCAACTTCGGAGTCGGCTCCTGATGTGACAGAGCCTGCTGCTGAGTCTGTACCTGAGGTTTCACAGTCTGCACCTGAAGCTTCAGGACCTGTAGTCGAGGCAGTTGCTAACGATGTACAAGAAGCCTCTGTTGAGCCCGAAGTTACCGAGCCAGAGTCCGCAGAAGCTGGTATTACCGCTGCTGCTGATGAAGCTCCAGAGACCGAGGTTGTCGAGGTGACTGCTGGATCTACCGTTGAGGAGCCTGTTGAGCCAACTGTCGAAGAACCTACTGAGACTACGGTTGAGCCAACGGTCGAGGAACCTACTGAACCTGCTGTTGAGTCTGCTACTGAGCCTGCTGTTGAACCTGCTGAGCCCGCTGCTGAGCATACTGTACCCGCTGAACCTGCTGAATCCACTTCTGAGCCTTCTGTTGAACCTGCTGAACCTGCTGCCGACACAATGGACGAGGCAACTGACATTCCCGTTCCCCCTGCTGCTGAACCTGATGTTGCCGTCTCGGAACCCGTAGAGCCCCCGACTGAACCTTCAGCTGACGGAGATGTGACGATGGAAGATGCCGCTTAACCGCGAAATTATGTATTCTAGCGCTAATGATCATGAAACTCATCAGATTAGTCGTCTATATAGGCCCGTTAATGACAATGGACACTCCATCATCCGAACCAGAGTCCGATACGTCGTCATTATTAGATTCGACTCTGTCGGCGTCATCAGCTTCAACTTCATCGGCTTCAACTTCATCAGCTTCGACTTCATCGGCTTCAACTTCATCAGCTTCAATCTCATCGACTTCATCAGCTTCGATCTTATCGACTTTAGGCATCGGCTTGCTTCGCTTACTTGGTGATTCTCCTCGATTGACCTTAGGCCGTTCGTTTTTACTTCGTTTGTCTGACATCTCTTCCTTGACGGTGAGAAAACAGACACCAGCTCTAGCTTTGGCAGTTGCGAGCCCTAGTTGTGACATATCTTCGTGTGTCCATTCGTTATCGATCTCATCCCACTTCTTGGTTGCATACTCGGTTTGGTACTGTTTTCTCTTTGCAATAAGTCGTCGCATCTGTCTTGGATCTCCGTGACACCCCCACACAATCATAGCAGAGTTGCCAGGAAGCTTCTCATAGATGGTCTGTAGGTACTCATCTAGCTGCTTGTATCCGCGTGACAGATTGCGAAGCGCATCACTCGTGTAGTCGTCGTAGATGCCACTGTCCACGTCGTCGAACTTGACTTCCATCATACCCGCTGATATCGAGTCATCAGTTCCCTCGCGAGACCCTCGCTCAACAGCTCGCGAAATGGGTCCTGGATTGCCATCTTCAACCTTGCTGCTCACATCGTCTGACCAGCCAGCAAGCGTCTCTAATTCACGCAATTGTGACCACGTGAAATCATATGTCTTTGCGAGCTGCGGTGTTTTCTGTGCAACCTCGCGGTCAGACACACACGCTGTCACTGCCTTGGCATTTCGACCCACCATGCCTCCATTTCCATTTTCAACAACAGCAGTAGTACGCGGCACTTCGCACTCACCGAGTCGCAGAATGAGATTACCAGTTTTGGGTCCAAAGTGACCAAACAGTAGCCCATTTTCGAGCTTCGCGTCCAGGAGATCAAGACATGCCGTTGCATCCTCTGCCGAATCGTGGCCAGCGACACCTGTTTGGATCTCTCGACCAATATGTTTGCTACACAGCCATTTCAAAGACGGGCGTAGCGGGTTTCCTCGAGGATGAGGATAGAGAACAGCGGTATCAATGATCTTGGGGTGTCGCATTTTGAGCGCAAACAGATCGTTTTCAAACGAATGGCCCACAAGGATATCCCTTGACGACACAAGGTCCCGGATTCTTTTCTGAATGTCCTCTAGGCGCGTTGTCACGTCCTTCAGCATCTCCTCTGTGATTCCAGAGTACCGGGTGACATAGTCGATAATAGGACGGTGGGGTTTGACAAGCTCGTCAAGGAGAGTGTTGCGGTCTGCGTCAACCACCGTCACACGCGTCAGTTCTTTTCCCACCGCTGTGTCGCACATTTCGCAGTCTATCGCATACAATTTGACTTCAGTTTGGCCGAGATCAACCGTGTCGACCCAGCCTTCACCACCACCAATGGAGCTGGTGATGCCAACATCGGGATGTATAGGAAATCCGTTTTCTTGCATCTCGTCGGCTGTCAGCAGCAGATCATTAAGCGTGATCTGGACCTTGTTCGATTGTTTTTGCTCTCTGAGAAACCGCTTGACCTCACGCTTTTCCGGCTTGATCTCGAGAAACCTGCCAACAGCAGAATACAAACGGTCCAATGTTCCTGGGGCTTCGACAGGAAACGCGTATGGGAAATGCGTAGACAGAAACGGCATGTTGCCAAAGGCCGGTTTGGTCGGTTGTGGAGTTATAGTGTAGCAGCTATTAAGGCCCATAAGTCTCGGATCAAGACCAGCAACTTGCACCAGTACAATACGTTGAATGGCTGATTTGTTCTTTGATTAGTGCATACAAACAAGCACCTTGTTTCCACTTACTTACCTGAACAAGGATCCAATTGGGGCTTGGAGGGCCTGCTTGTGCCGTTTCAAAGATCCATAGCACCAGATTAGACAAGTCCTATACAGTTAGATTCGAGTTACGGTATGAGATACAACAACGTAACTCACAGACACAGAAATTGCCTTGATGATATTGTTGGGTACAACATCGAACTTAGGAGGCAGCAAGTATTTGCGTTTGACGACCTTTTCTCCAGTTCGTTGAACAGAGCTTGAGCGTTCTTTTTTGGCCTTTAGCGACTGAGCTTTGACATTAGTATGGGCTTCCTGCTTCGCCATCGCAAGGAACTCCTCAACAGCCTGTGAGATCTGAGTTAGATAAGCCCAAGGAAACAGCTCTACACACCTTTGCTGGGCCCGTAGAGGTCCCGTTATGGCCAGTCATGGAGGATGGCAGGAGTAGTGGGTGACAGAAGTTAGTATAATAGGATATTCTTTCAACTAGGGAAGTGATCTATAGTGGAGTAGACAGAACCTTGAGAATTCTACACTGTTCCTATTAGCGGTCTACTATAATTAGGGAGGTTCCAGTATTAGAACGGATGAACTAATCTTACAATTGGAATCAACTTGTCACTGGCTTGTCATAGTGTCGAATCTAGAACATGTCAAGTGGATTCAGATCAGGGTTAGGTCAAACGGTGTTGGATCCTTTGATGTGAGCATTATAGAGGGAAGAAATCAGCCAGATAAACGAATATAATGCACGCTTTTCACTCAATTGTGTCATTTGTATCTTATAATGCAGTTTTCATGTATATATTATAACAATAATGATGGTAACCTGTACTTAAGAACATAGGTATGGTTCCTATTTACTATTCACACAGTTTTTGTACCGAACCTGGAGCCAACCAAACTATCTTCCTTCTCTTCAATCTCCATCATTCAAACTAAAACTTCAACTATCTTATCATCATAGAAACCTCTAATCTGTCGTTATCCCTGTAATTATTCCCCTCCCGCTCTTTTTCCAATTTATCGCTTCCATATCTCGCCAACCTCCCATGAGCCGCACCAACGATGATTCTTGAATATCAAAAAAAAAAAAAAAAATTAACGAAATTCCAACTTCCCATTACAACTTATTTAAACTGCATTTACGAAGCGAATGATTTGTCATTCGACAGTGAATTGTCGCCTAAGAGTCTCATCATCCGCTTTTTCACCCTTTTATTTATTACTATTTATTGATGGGAGCGAACCAGAGCGCCCAAGAGACACAAACCGACGAAATGGAGGTTTCACTATATGAGATTTTAGGCGTCGAACGGACCGCCACCGATACCGAGCTAAAAAAGGCGTATAAGAAACAAGCTCTTTTGTTACATCCTGATCGCAACTTTGACCGAGCAGAGGAAGCAACGGCCAAATTTGCAAAGGTCCAGGCTGCTTACGACATTTTGTCTGATCCACAGGAACGCGCATGGTACGATAACCACGGCACGGGATCTGGTAAACCAGGAGCTCAGGAACCTGAGTATGGTGGAAAGATCACTAAACAGCACGAACTCGAGCGGTATCTTGATCCTGTTCTTTATGCCAACGTAGCTTCACAGCCCGACGACTTTTACGATCTCATCGGCCGGTTGTTTGAGCAGCTGGCCCGTGAAGAACACGAAGCAGCACTTGATTCGGCACAGGAAGAACCTCTGTTACCTTCATTTGGTAACGATTCAACGGCATGGACTCAACTGAAACCGTTTTATGATACTTGGGGGTCGTTTGCATCTATCAAGTCGTTTGCATGGGAATCCATCTACCGGTCGTGGGACGCTTCGGACCGTAGGTCACGCCGAGCCATGGAGGTTCAGAACAAAAAGGTTCAAGACGCTGCGAGGGCCGAATTCAACGCTACTGTACGCAGTCTTGTCAAGCTCATCAAGCTGAAGGACCCACGGGTCAAGCTACAGCGCAAGGCCAAGTCGAAATCGGACACTTCTAATGCTAAGGAGCAGTCGAAGCGTCATCGACAAGCACGCCAAGCGCAAACTCAAGCTTACGAGCAACAGGAGTGGGAAAAGCCAGAGGACGACGTCAATATTGAGACGTTTGAGGACGACGGATCAGACACTTTGGACGTTTACGAGTGTATTGTTTGTGAGAAGGAGTTTAAGACTAAGAAGCAGCTATCTGTGCATGAGCAAAGCAAGAAGCATCTAAAGAACTTGCGACAGCTACAACATGAAATGCGTAAAGAAGGAATTGAACTTGGTTTTGACCAGGGCAGTGACGACCATTTCGACGACGAAAGCGATGATGAGGAAGCTAACGTTGGCCAAACACCAAAACAGAGCCAACCGACTAGCAAACAGGCCAGTCGTCAGGCGAGTGAAGCTCCAGGTGACACTCACAGCGACGACAAATCGACAGCAAATTCAGATACTGAGGAGTCGTCCAAGCCGTCGACAGGCGAACCATCTATTGAGGAACTTCTTGCCCAGCTGGAAGGAACTCGAATGGACACCAAATTCAACCGTTCAGAGCCTAAAGTGAAGGGTCGCGCCAAGCAGCGGCGTCTCAAGAAGGAACAGACCCAAAACGAGTTTGCCAATACTTGTGGAGTCTGTCAATCGTCCTTTCCGTCGCGCAACAAGTTATTTGAGCACGTCAAGGCCTCTGGTCACATCGCTCTGAAGAAGAAATGATCAGCCACGGAGTCATCAAAAAGAGAAGCTCCCATAAAGACTCCTTCAGCACTCATCTCATAAAGATTCTCTCAGCACTCGTCTGATCATGACTCTTTCAGCACTCGTCTCATAAAGACTCTTTCAGCACTCGTCTCATCAAGACTCTTTCAGCACTCGTCTTAAGAAGTCCTTGTCATAACTCGTCTCATGAAGACTTTTCAGCTCTCGTCTTATAAAGACTCGTTACACCTTGTAGACCTATACAGTTCACACTCTAATATAAATATGCATTTCTATAGTATGCTTAAACATTAATCACCATGGTTATACATGTTGATGTCGACATCAGCTTTGGGGTCTTCCTTGATGCTGTCGAGCGTGTCAACCATCCGGTCAGCACGACCCTCCTTCATGCGCTGGTTCTTTCCTCGGATAACCTCGAGGTACTCGAGATAGCTGTCTTCAACACCAGTGATGTAGCCTCCAGTGAAGACACCAACCTCATAACCTTCGACTTCCAGCGCAGCATCAGCGCTTGTAGAATGAGCAGACTCGTTGCAAGCATCAACAAGATCCTGCAAATTCTGGTAAAACACACCATCAGCACCAATCTCTTTGGCAATCGAGCCATCGTCACGGTTATATGCTACAAGAGCCTTGGTGTCAGCCAGATCAATACCGTAGATGTGGTTATGACGGATAGCAGGCGCACACGAAGCAAAGTACACGCGCTTAGCACCGGCTTCACGGGCCATCTGCACAATCTCCTTGGACGTTGTTCCTCGCACAATGGAGTCGTCAACAAGTAGAACGTTGCGGCCAGAAAACTCAAGCGCCATGGCATTAAGCTTGCGACGCACGCTGGAGCGACGCTCCTTCTGGTTGGGCATAATGAAGGTTCGGCCAACGTATCTGTTTTTAATGAAACCCTCGCGGTACGGAATGTCAAGACACACGGCCGTCTGAAGGGCAGCGTGTCGTGACGTATCAGGAACAGGAATCACAACGTCAACAGAAGCACGAACTGCGTCCATCGAGCCAAAATGCTTGACAATGTTCTTGGCAAGCTTGTCACCCATGGCTAGACGCGAACGGTAGACGGAAATGCCATCCATGACACTGTCGGGACGCGCAAAGTACACGTACTCAAAGATATCAGGACTGTAAGAAAGAGCAGGCGAAATTTGACGGATGACAGGGGTCATGGTACTTTTGGGGATAATGACACCTTGACCGGGTTTGATGTCGAACCAGTCCTTGAAACCCATGGCCTCCAGAGCTATACTTTCGCTTGAAAGCATGTAGTCAGTTTTTCCATCAGCAGTAGTGCGAGAACCCAGTACAAGAGGGCGAATTCCATGAGGATCACGGAATCCAATTAGACCATAACCGGCCACCATTCCAGTACAAGCATAAGCACCACGGCACTCGTGGAAAACACCAGCCAGGGCCGTGAAGATATCATCGTCATTGACACGAACTTTGTTCGTTTCCTGGAGTTTGCTGGCAAAGACATTGAGCAGCAATTCTGAGTCCGAGTCCGTGTTGATATGACGGTGGACTTCCTCATCAAGGTACTGTTTCAGAGCCAGAGCATTGACAAGGTTTCCATTGTGAGAGAGTACCAGGCCATATGGCGAGTTGACATAAAAGGGCTGAGCCTCGGAATTGGCAAACGAGCCAGCAGTTGGATAACGCAAATGTGCTACTCCCATGTTTCCAACGAGACCAGCCATTCGGCTAGCTGTGAACACATCGCGAGCCATTCCATTACCCTTGCACATGTACAGGCGGCCTCCAGGACCGCAAGTCGTGATACCAGCAGCATCCTGACCACGGTGCTGCAAATAGTGAGTACCCTCGAGGAGTTCAGCCGAGGCGACTCCGCGTGGGTCAGCTAGTAGCAGACCGAGAATTCCACACCTTTATAGTTAGCACATTGGAGCTCGGATATCAAGGGATTACAAGGTTTCCAAACATCAGGGGAAAGATGAAATCGTCGTCTTCATGAGGTTCAGAAGTCTAACGTCTAAAAAAAGTTTGTTTCATCATGCGAATATAAACCTTGCAACTAGCACAAACTACTCACATTTGGATGAGATCAAAAAGAGCTCCTTAGAAGCTACACATTTTTTTTCCTGGCCAAGAGTGAAATTTCCCCGATAAATAATTTGCGTTACCCGGAAGTGCAGCCGTGCAGCTGAAAAATATGCTCGTATCCAGCCCCAGTCGACTTCGTATTTTATACGTATATGCCACTAACCGCGTGTGGCGCGGTGTAGCTACCCGGCGTACCCGACCCTTACCCGCACGGGGACCCAACGCCGGGTAACAACGCCCTTCCCTCCCCCTCCCCACCAATTGTGTTTTGTCCACGAAACCCGTCATTGTACCCTTTAGCAGAAACGGCATCTCCACTCTGTACGGCCACCAATCGCTCAATTGACTGGCACAATGGAAGAGAAGCTGCCTATCCAATTCAGGGAGCACCTGCTACTATCATCGGTGCAGGTGCCGGAAAACGCCATTGGCTTCAATTCGTGTACTCTTGAGAGTGACAAGTATATCTGGTGAGTTTGCGCAGTCAAATGAAATTGCATCCACAAATGGTCTCCAATTGGCCACAATGGTCTTGTAAGGTCGTTTCTTGCAACCTCTTCTAACAATTCCAGTGTACGTGAAACTTCGGACTCGGGCAATAATGTCGCGATTATCGACCTCCACAACGGCAACTCGGTTGTTCGCCGTAACATGACTGCCGATTCGGCCATCATGAACCCGTCGGACTTCATCATTGCTCTCCGCGCACAGGGCCGCACCCTACAGGTCGTCAACCTCGGTAACCGCCAGCGCCTCAAGTCGGCTACTATGTCGGAGGACGTGGTGTTTTGGAAGTGGGTTAACGACACGACACTGGGTCTTATCACCGAAACCTCCATCTACCACTGGGACGTGACATCCTCACAGGACGCGCCCGTTAAACTTGCTGACCGTCACGCCTCACTAGCTGGCTCTCAGATCATTGGTTACTCTGTCAACTCGGACGGCAAGTGGTCGGCGCTTCACGGCATTTCCCAGCAACAGGGCCGCATTGTTGGTAACATCCAGCTCTACTCCAAGGAACGCAATGTTTCCCAGGGAATTGAGGGTCACGCCTGTGGATTTGGTCTGCTGCGTCTCGATGGCGCCACTGTTGACACTCGCCTCTTTACATTTGTTAACCGCACGGCCACTGGCCAGGCTAAGCTGCACATTGTTGAGATTGACCACCAGGAGGGCGCCCCCGTTTACGCCAAGAAGGCTGTCGACGTTTTCTTCCCCCAGGATGCCAACAACGACTTCCCCGTCTCGCTGCAGGTCTCGTCCAAGTACGGCGTCATCTACATTGTTACCAAGTACGGTTTCATCCACCTCTACGATCTCGAGTCGGCTGTGTGCATCTTCATGAACCGTATCTCTGTCGACACCGTCTTCACCGTCTCTGGTCTGTCGGATGGTACTGGTGTTATGGCCATCAACCGTAAGGGTCAGGTCTTGTCGGTTACCGTCAACGAATCCACCATTGTGGAGTACGTGCTGCGTAACCTTTCCAACACCTCCCTCGCCTTGGCTCTGGCTTCCCGTGGCGGCCTTCCAGGTGCCGACAGCCTTTACCAGCAACAGTTTAACCAGCTGCTCAATGACGGAAACTACCTCGAGGCTGCCAAGGTCGCTGCTGCCTCTCCTCGTGGTCTTCTCCGTACTCCCGACACTATCCGGCGCCTCAAGAACATCCAGGCACCTCCGGGACAGATCTCCCCCATCCTGCAGTACTTCAGCACTCTTCTAGACAAGGGCGCTCTCAACAAGTTTGAGTCCATTGAGCTGGCCCTGCCTGTCCTGCAGCAGGATCGTAAGCCGTTGTTTGAGAAGTGGCTCAAGGAGAACAAGCTCGAGTCTTCTGAGGAGCTCGGTGACATTGTGCGTAACTTTGACCTGACTCTTGCTCTATCCGTCTACCTGCGCGCTAATGTGCCTCTCAAGGTTGTTGCTGCATTTGCAGAGCTCGGCGAGTTTGACAAGATCCTGCCGTACTGCCAGAAGGTCAACTACACGCCCGACTATGCCGTCTTGCTGCAGAACATTGTCCGAAGCAACCCCGACAAGGCCACTGAGTTTGCTACTCAGCTTGTGAACCAAGGTACTTCAGGTCTCAACCTGGACCGTATTGTTGACGTGTTCCTGTCGCAGAACCTCATCCAGCAGGCTACTGCCTTCCTTCTCGACGCCCTCAAGGATAACCTTCCTGAGCAGGGTCACCTTCAGACTCGCCTTCTCGAAGTTAACCTTCTCAATGCTCCTCAGGTTGCTGACGCTATCCTCGGTAACGACATGTTCACCCACTTTGATCGCGCTCGCATTGCCCAGATGTGCGAGAAAGCTGGTCTCTACCAGCGTGCTCTGGAGCTGTACGACGACCTGAAGGATATTAAGCGTGTCATTGTCCACTCCAATAACATAGACCCCAATTGGCTTGTCGCCTACTTTGGTAAGCTCACCGTTGAGCAGACAGTCGAGAGTCTGCGTGAGCTTCTTCAGGTTAACATTCGCCAGAACCTGCAGGTTGTTATTCAGGTTGCCACCAAGTACTCCGACCTCGTGGGTCCTCTTACTCTGATCAAGTTGTTTGAGGATTTCAAGACTCCCGAGGGTCTCTACTACTACCTGCAGAGCATTGTTAACCTGTCGCAGGATGCTGATGTTGTTCTTAAGTATGTTCAGGCTGCTGCTGCCATTGGCCAGTTTTCTGAGATCGAGCGCATTGCCCGCGATAACAACGTGTACAACCCCGAAAAGCTCAAGAACTTCCTCAAGGACGCTCGTCTCGCTGATCAGCTGCCACTCATTATTGTGTGCAACCGATTCAACTTTGTCCACGACTTGGTTCTGTACCTTTTCCACAACCAGCAGTTCAAGTTCATTGAGGTATTCGTGCAGCGTGTCAACCCTGCCAGCACCCCTGAGGTTGTTGGTGCCCTGCTGGACGTTGACTGTGAGGAGAGCGTCATCAAGAACCTTCTCCAGACTGTGATAGGCCAGGTTCCTATTGAACCACTTGTCACTGAGGTTGAGAAGCGAAACCGTCTGAAGCTTCTTCTGCCATTCCTAGAGGCTGTCCTTGCTGGTGGCTCACAGGAGCCTGCTCTGTTTGACGCTCTGGCCAAAATTTACATTGACTCCAACAACAACCCTGAGAAGTTCCTCAAGGAGAACGAGCACTACAACTCTCTGGTTGTCGGAAAGTACTGTGAGTCGCGCGATCCCTACTTGGCCTTTATTGCCTACGAGCGCGGCCAGAACGACTATGAGCTCATCCACATCACAAACGAAAACTCCATGTACAAGCACCAGGCTCGCTACCTTGTCGCTCGTGCTGATGGCGACCTGTGGGCCTATGTTCTTGGAGAAGACAACATACACCGTCGCCAGCTTGTTGACCAAGTTGTTGGCACTGCTGTGCCCGAATCCACAAACCCTGAGGACGTTTCGATTGTTGTCAAGTCGTTCATGGCTGCAGACCTTCCTGGCGAGCTTATTGAGCTCCTAGAGAAGATCATCCTTGAACCATCGCCCTTCAACGACAACCAGAACCTACAGAACCTGTTGATTCTGACTGCTATCAAGGCCGACCGTTCCAAGGTGTCTGAGTACATTGCTCGCCTCGACAACTACGATGTTGACGACATTGCTCAGATTTGTGTTGAGAATGAGTTGTATGAGGAGGCGTTCCAACTTCACAAAAAGCACACCCGTCACATTGATGCTCTCAACGTTCTTGTTGACCACCTAATGTCACTTGACCGTGCTGAGGAGTATGCCGAGACCGTTGACCAGCCTGAGGTGTGGAGCCAGCTGGGACGTGCGCAGCTTAATGGTCTGCGTATCAACGATGCACTCGAATCGTACAAGCGAGCTCAGGACCCCAGCAACTTTGCTGAGACCATTGAGATTGCGTCGCGAGCTGGCAAGGACGAGGAGCTTATTAGCTATCTGGAGATGGCACGTAAGACTCTTCGTGAGCCCTTGGTTGATGGACAGCTGATTGTCAGCTATGCGAATGCCAACCAGCTCTCCAAGGTTCAGGATCTGTTGGCGTCGCCCAACGTTGCCGACCTCGAGTCTGTTGGTGACAAGCTCTACGAACAGAAGCAGTACGAGGCAGCCAAGCTTGTGTACACGTCAATCAGCAACTGGGCCAAGCTTGCCAGCACTCTTGTTTTCCTTGACAACTACCAGGGTGCTGTTGAGTGTGCTCGCAAGGCCAGCAACATCAAGGTGTGGAAGCAGGTTAACGAGGCTTGTATTGAGCACAAGGAGTTCCGATTGGCGCAGATCTGTGGTCTTAACCTGATTGTCCACGCCGAGGAGCTGCCTGCACTTGTGGAGCGTTATGAGTACATTGGATGCTTTGATGAGCTCATTTCACTGTTTGAGCAGGGTCTTGGTCTTGAGCGTGCTCACATGGCTATGTTCACGGAGCTGGCTACTCTGTATTGCAAATACCGTCCTGAGAAGCTCATGGAGCACCTCAAGCTCTTTTACTCTCGCATCAACATCCCCAAGGTCATTCGAGCCTGCGAGCAGGCGCATTTGTGGCCTGAGGTTGTTTTCCTGCAGTGTCATTACGAGGAGTGGGATGATGCAGCCATGACCATTATTGACCATGCTGCTGATGCGTTTGATCACAACTCGTTTAAGGAGATTATTGTCAAGGTTTCGAACGTTGAGATTTACTACCGAGCTATTACGTTCTACATGGGTGAACAGCCTCAGCTGATTACAGATTTGTTGAGTGCTCTTACCGCCCGAATCAATGTTGCTCGTGTTGTTCGTCTGTTCCGTAAGTCGGACAACTTGCCGATGATCAAGCCATTCCTGGTCAATGTGCAGTCGCAGAACATTGAGGAGGTCAATGAGGCGTACCACGACCTGCTTATTGAAGAGCACGACTACAAGTCGTTGCGCGACTCGATTGACTCGTTTGACAAGTACGATGCGTCTGAGCTGGCAGCACGTCTGGAGAAGCACGACCTTATCTTTTTCCGCCAGCTGGCCGCTTACCTGTACCGCAAGCAAAAGAAGTGGGCCAAGAGCATTGCTCTGTCCAAGGAAGACAAGCTGTGGAAGGATGTTATCACTACAGCTGCTACGTCAGGCAAGGCGGAGCTTGCCGAGGAGGTTCTACGGTACTTTGTTGATATTGGCAACAAGGAGTGCTATGTTGCCACACTGTACACATGCTACCACCTTGTGCGTGCTGATGTTGTTTCCGAGGTGTCATGGCGTCACAACCTCAAGGACTACACGATGCCATACACGATTAGCATTGAACGGGAAAACAGCAACATGCTTCACCAACTGTTCAAGGACAATGAGGAGCGCAAGGAGAAGGAGCGGGCCAAGGCCACTGAGGAGGAACAGACGCCTATTCTTGGTGGTGCAGGCCGCCTCATGATCACCCAGGGCACTGGATACACCAACGGAGTTGGCTTTTAGTGTAGAGTACACCAAAAGATAGATTAAAGTGAGTTAGGAGGCAGTGAAGCGGTAGAGTGTAGTAAAGCTGTATGAAGATAGTAGCTATACGGAAGCAGTAGAGGTATATGAAGCTCTGTGATTCTTGCTATTTACCATTTATTCACCATTTATTCACTAACAAGCTACCAATCAAACCTTTTATTCTTGGTACTGGCCATGGCTAAGTACCTAGGATTTCGGTGAAGATAATAAGGGTAGGGTCATAATAAATTATTGGAACTTCTGACTTCATCACTCTGCCAACAACATGTTTAAGAAGTTCACGAAACAAGACATCCATTCACGGACAAATGTCAAGTCATCAGTGCAGCGGTCCATCAAGTCGCGACTGGTGGCTCAATTCCCGGCACTGGAACCGCTCATTGATGAATTGGTGCCTAAGAAATCGCAGTTGATCCACGTCAAGTGCACTGACAAGATCTCCCTCTATGCTATAGACAATCAGGTCATTTTCAACCAGCATTTCGATGACAGTCTTGTACCATCGCTTCGTCTTGTTCACAAGCTTCCTCGTGATACTTTTCCCAATGTAACGGTTGATCGTGGAGCCATTAAGTTCATTCTTGGAGGAGCAAACATCATGTGTCCTGGTCTTTCATCCAAAGGAGCAAAACTTCCTGAAGCTCCAGGTTATGAAAAGGGCCAAATAGTAGTCATTTACGCTGAAGGCAAAGAGCACGCGTTGGCCGTAGGTGAGCTGACCATGTCTACTGAAGATATCAAGTCCATCAACAAGGGTATTGGTGTCGATGTCATTTGCTATTTAGGAGACGGTCTGGTGAGTTAAAAAGAGTGGGGTGGGTCATGATATGCCAGATATACTAACCAAGTGGAATAACGACGATCTTGCTTGATCTTGTAGCATAGCGCTGTTGTGCGCGCGTAATGAACTTGAGATATGATGAGGAGGCGAGCGATTAATAGATATGAGTAGGAGGCGAGCTATGAACAGATGTGATGAAAAGTCGAGCGTAGGAGACACAATGCCGTAGTATAGTGATGGGATGTGATCAGAGACAATACCCTAGTATAGTGATGGCCTGATGACTGTTGAAGATTAGTCTGTACAAATTGTACAGTGGAGTCATGTTAGTTCACCAGGGAACAAGTTGAGCTTCACTTTGAAGAGATTCAACGGTTTCTTCCGGGTCCACAGAAGTACCATTCACATGCAATGTAAAGTCTGAACAGCGTAGGGAAAAGCGCTGACAGGCAATATTGCGTAACCGTAGCATGCTAGCAGCCTTACGAACTTTTAGTGACACGCGTTGCTGCTGATAGACGATTACAACATCCATAATAGTGTCGGCAAATCGCTCACCAACAGGCACCTGAGGAGCAATGACAGCAGGCTCGCCGTGAACTTCACAAAGCTGTTTCCACCGTGAGCATGTAGTATCATAGGGAACCGAACCCGAAGAAACTTTGCTCATAAAATAGAGCTCGGCATCCGTGCGAGATCCAGCATTGATCTCAGAGCCCTCGAGTTTGATGAGACCGCTGATTCGAGCTGTTATCTGTAGAGCCACTTCGTCTTGATTGATATCAGCAACAGGATTACCTTTGACTCGAAGACTCGTGACCGAGGAGGCATTAAGACGGTCGATATTCGACCACAATGAGATGCAATTGTACGAGATATCCAGGTACTCGACTGTAGCTTTCGAATGCAAGTCAATAGTGTCGATGGAATTATGTGATAGGTAGAGGCTGTTTGCATCGATGGAATGCAGAAACAGCGTTCCTGATAGCGAGTTCCATGACAGATCAAGAATGTCAAGACTTCGGAGCTCTGGAACTGATGATAGAGAGTTGCTCGACAGGTTGAGCTCTTTGACATTAGGGAAAAGCTTCAAAGCAAGAGAAATGCAACTAGGTGAGATGTTTGTGGATGCAAGAGAAAGATCTGTGATCGTAGGACAGACAATTGATGAGTCGCTGGACTCGTCCTCGAACCTGTTACCATTGAGAACAAGACTTTGTATGTTATTCAAGCGTGAGACAACAGATGCTACACTTGTAAGGCTCGACAACAAGTTGAAACTCAAATCAAGTCGGGTCAGATTAGACAGACCGAGATTTGTCAATGTATCTGGGTCATCACAGAAAATGCACATGCGACTCAACGAAACTGTAGACAGATTCGACAGCTGAGAGTGATATCGAGCCAACTTGTCAATCCCCAGCGTCTCAATTGTCTTGGAGCGTGCCACTCGGATACTGGCTGTCTCGGTAGTATCAGATTCGAGATACTTGTGCCGAATAGCATCACCAAGGGCTATTGGCGTATCGTGTTTTCGAGACGCTTTGACAAACGATCCAGCACCCTCATTATATTTGCAATCAAAGTACTTGATGCCATTGAGGTCTCCAGAGTTCTTTCCACGCGCGGGATCATCCCATTCCACACCTAGTGCTACTTGGCCTGGCCATGGAGGGATCTCTCCTACAAAGCGCACGGTGCACAAATCTCCATTATATGAACGCCGCAATCCGGGCTTAAGTGACGAAGTCATTTCTTCAAGAGCCAAAATAACACATGCAACTTATAAACGACATGTGAGTTTAAAACATGCCGGAAATGACAGACTAAAGTCAAGTTTAGAAAGTGAGTTGGCTTCATATAGATATGCACTTAGCCGGAAACGCGGTTACGCGGTTGAGATATCAGTTGTAGAGTGTTGCGTGATAACAACGCTATGTCGAGCAGACAGGAGACTTTACTAATGTCTAGTATAGGGCGTCACAGTGTAATTGCGCGTAGAAAGCTTTTAAAAATGGGGAAAGAAGATTGTATTAAGCCAGAAATCGCATAGACAGGCCACCGTTACCCTAACCCGCAGAGCTGCTGCGTATAATAGCTGCGAAGTAAGAAGTCGAAGTTGACTTTATATATTTTTTTTATTCTTTATAGAGAATTTGAGAATTAATAAAGGGAAGATGTGGTATTGTGCAATACTGGAAGTATCTAAAAGCTTCAAGTCTACACAGATTGAAGTAATGTCGTCTGTCATGAAATCATGCTCACTATGACATGAGTTCACACAGCAGTAGCCAGGTTTTCCTGTAAAGAATGATCTAATTGCTGATACATCCATATCACTAACTACAATCTACACAGGCTTGATGAGACTCATCGTTTGTGCTGGTTCTTGTTTCTCCGTACCAGTTCCACCCCACGACATGGTCAATGTGGTGCCTGGGTAGCCCCTGCCCTCAATAACTCTATACCTTATAAGCTCTCAGATCAGCAGTTCGGCTACTGTGACCATCAGGAACATCTGCCCATCATGAATATCCCGCTTGCCACTCGACTCATTAAGTACGTGACTGTCATGGGGAAAAAACGCGTTGAAGGCCGTTTCCCTAGTACAAACCGACTCGTATACCTTGGTCTTCCTAATCCAGAGTACCCTATATTACCCCTATTAATACCCCTGAGCCGCTATTGCCACTGTTGGTGCGACAGTTGAAGTTTGAGGTCCGAAAAAAGCCCCCTTAAATCACGTTAACCATTTCAATTTCGCCCCCTTTTTACAGTTACGCCTTTGACCGCCTCGATCCGAGCTTTGAAGCCTCTCACGGCGTTTCGGTTCCATTCCAATGCACGCGTCCAAATTGGGACATCAAAATTCCATGAACCGTATATCCGCCAGGACGAAAAAGTATCCATCCTACATCCGCTCGTTTTTTTTTTGTTTGATCTTTTGGCAACCATGAAGTTCGGCACTGCTGCTGTCGTGGCCACGTCGCTGTCGCTGGCGTCAGCACTCATCCCCATCGAGGTCAAGGGCTCGCGATTCGTGCGCCCGGGCCTCAACGCTTCCGACCCAGGAGCCGAGTTCACGGTCGTTGGAGTCGACTACCAACCAGGTGGTTCGTCAGCCTTTGATCTCGGTGGCTCTTCAGACATCTTCACCGACCAGGATATTTGTCTACGTGATGCTTTTGTGCTTCAGCAACTCGGTATCAACACGATTCGCGCCTACGCTGTCTCGCCATGGCTCAACCATGACGCGTGTATGTCCGTGTTCAACGCGGCCGGCATCTACGTTGTTCTCGACGTGAACAACCCGGCCGTTTCCCTGTCCCGTACCGACCCGGGCTCTTCGTACAACGAGGGATACCTCAACAACGTGTTTGGTATCATTGATGCGTTCAAGGGTTACCCCAATGTGCTGGGATTCCTTTCCGGTAACGAGGTTGTCAACGACGCGCCTTCTGCCAAGGTTGTACCACAGTACATCCGTGCTGTCCAGCGTGACATGAAGCAGTACATGCAGCTGCACGCCGACCGTGTCGTTCCTGTCGGTTACTCGGCTGCTGATGTCGATACGCTTCGTTTGGCTATGTGGGACTACCTTTCGTGTGGAAACGACACGTCCAACTCGGATTTCTACGGCCTCAACTCGTACGCCTGGTGCTCGGGTATCAACAACTTCCAGACGTCAGGATATGGAACGCTTGAATCGTCCTTTAACGGCACCAGCATTCCTCTTATTCTGTCCGAGTACGGATGCAACACGGTGCGCCCGCGTACCTTCACCGAGGTCAACGAGGGTATCTACGCTGATCTCGACACTGTCTTTTCCGGTGGTCTTGTGTACGAGTACTCTAATGACGTGAACAACTACGGTCTTGTCAACATTACCGACGATGGTGACGTCCACTTGCTTGCCGATTTCGACAACCTGCAGTCGGCCTACAACAAGATCACGCTGCCATCGGTCAAGGCTGCCGATATCCCCGAGGTCGAGGCTCCTGCCTGTTCTGCGAAGCTCATCACTGCCGATGATTCGGGCTTCCAGACAAACTTCACTCTACCCGCTTGCCCTGCGCCCAAGCTGCTTAAGAATGGAGGTGGAAACAGAAACATTGGAAAGATTATTGACCTTAACACGACCCAGACATCGTTTAAGATCTTTGACTCGCAAGGCAACGAACTCAGCAACACGGCCATCACTGTCAACCAGGACAATGAGATCAACGCTCCTAGCGGCGAGAAGACTTCGGGTAACGCTACTGAGACTTCCTCGGCCAGCGCCAAGAAGACGTCGACTTCCAAGGCCGGTGCTCCTGTTAGCGAGGCCTCTCTTGGTCTTGTTGGCTCTCTATTTGCCCTTGCTTTTATGTTCGTTTAAATGCTGTGTGGTGTGTGTTGTGCATCGATTATACGTGGTTTCACATTGGAGATTCTTGCTCAAAAAGTCATTTTCTCTTGTTTGTGCTGCCGTTCTATTATCATGGCGTCCGTATTCTATTCTATTGATTGTGTGTTGAAGATGTGCTATTCTATTGATCGTAAAGAAGTCTATGATATAATATTCTCTTAGAGTGTATAGTCTCAAGGTAAACTGTCGTTCCATGGGTGCAAAAACACGTTAAAACAATTAATATGATAAAATATACATGGAATTCATTTTATCTTCATTTACCATTTGATCAAATCTATTTTCTCTTCCTCTTCGTTGCTCGTTTCCTCGTCCTATTTCATTATACCCGCTTAAGCGCCACTAGCTCCCATATATCAATCGTCCCACTATAACTTTCTATTCTTACTCTTCCTTCCCCCCATCCAATGCAACCGTACGCTCCAGCAGCGTCGTATGCTCGTACCCCTGGCAATGGAAGCCAGCTGACGAGTGAAGTGAGGCTTTACACAACGGCAAAACAGCGCGAACAGACGGAATCACTGGCTGAACTGTTCTCAATCATTGTAACACTCGATAAGCTGGAGAAGGCCTACTTGCGCGATTCAATCACACAATCAGAGTACACACCGGCTTGTTTACGATTACTAGCGCAATACAATACTATTCTTAAAAATGAGGACGTGGCGACGGAATTCGGGTCGCTCGACCAGTTCAAAAAGACCTATGGCATGGATCATGCCAGTGCTACTTCGCGACTCAAAATCGGCGTTCCTGCGACTGTAGAACAGGCAATTGAACCGGCCGTTGTGGCGTCTATCCCTGGTACAGCGCCTTCGTCGGGAGTCTCAGCTAAAGCTGTCGCTGAAGCTACTGGCAACTTCATCACTACAATGGATGGTCTCAAACTCAACTTCAAGGCCAAGGACCAGTTACATCCGCTGCTCAGCGAACTCATGACCAGCTTGAACAAGGTGACTAGCAGTGACTTTGAAGGTCGCGGTAAAATCGTTCAATGGCTTATAACGCTCAACAGCATGAAGATCAACGAAGAGCTATCCGATGAACAGACTCGGCAGCTCATGTTTGATCTCGATAATGCGTACAAGGCATTCTACACTACACTACAGTGAGAGGTACAAGGCGTTCCACAATACTCTAAAGTGAGACGTACAAGGTATTCTACACTACTCTACAGTGAGACGTAATAGGGAGCGGCCGACAATACCTTCACGACACTCGACCGCCTCTCTGAAGTGGCACTCCTAGTACCAAAGGATATTACTTTGTTTGATGTTTTACAAGAGCTCGGCAATTTTGGACCGCGAAGCGACAATATCGTCCTTGTTGACGGAAGAAAAGGATTCCGCACACTTGATGAGAACATCGGGTTGGATGGGATGTCGCGACAGCGACTTCATGAAAGAATAAATATCGGCAGCAGAGTCCATCTCGAGTAGCCGCCATTCGTGAAGTTTGAACAGTGCCAGAGCTACTCGGAATAAATACGCCTCCCCCTCGATGCAAAATAAAATGTCCCACACGCGGAGGAGGACTTCAACAGGCAGAGCTTCTGTCAAGCATGACAGCAGCCAGTCAAACGTGATTGCCTCGATTTCAACACCAACTTCGTGGAAATGGGCCATGAGCGACGGCAATAACCGATCGAAATACAGATTTAGAACTGATTGGCTAGCCCGAGCTATACGTAATGGTGGGGCAAAGTATGACGAAGGAAGAATGTTCTCAACGAGACTCACAAAAGACCAAAACGAGTCTTCTTCCGTAGCATACGTCAACAGCAACACTGCTACAATCATGTTCATGCCCTGGCAATAGCCAACATCCGGGTTTCGGTTGCTGAATGCTACAAGAACTCGTCGTAGCTTTTCAACACCGGGGCCTGTTCCTGCAAAAAAAATGTTATGAGGCATAGTACGGTGAAGGTCAAGGTCGATTTGTGCAACTGCCTCGGGATTTGGAGTCTGGGATACAAGATCCTCATATGTTCCTGGTTCCTTGAGCGTCCATGCTCCACTGCATTCACCCCACAGTTTAGGCCGATACGACAGAGGAATACCATCGTAGACGAGATCACTAAACTCTCGAAAGCTGACACCAGTCTTGCTGTTACGTAGTAGTGAGCCGTGGATACCTAGCAGCTGACCAACCTCTATGACATTTGGTGAGTTGCGGAGTCGGTGAAGGAAGTCATCCCACTTTTGAGTCTGTGATTTTTGCGTCTCATCATGGAAATCGCTTAGCTTTTCAAGAAGAATGCCAATCGACTTTTTAGGTTCCGAGAACTGCATGCTGATGGGCCCGCTTGCGTGTGAATCACTCATAGCAACAGTTGCAGTACTAGGCACCGTTGAAGTAAGTCCACCAGCGAATCCAGCATCCATCGTGCTCAGGTGACTGATGATGGAATGGCTTCGCCTCGGCAGACTTAGGTCACTGCTGTTTGAAGTTAAAGTGCCATTTTCCTTGCCGTGAGTTGGCAGTTGTGGGCCACTCAGGCTTGTATCAGCGCTTGAGTCACCAGCATTATGATTAGTCCGTCTTGTCGTAGGCTCATACACAAATCCAAACCGATCAATGAGCTTATCACTGTGCACCTGTAGTTTCTGTTTTGCCAAAGCCGGAGGTTGAATGTCATTGGGTACAATGTCTTCAAGTTCAAGAGGTCCCGAGTCTTTAAAAGAGTCTTGCAAAGATGTCGTGGACGCATTGTCCTGCATTACGCGTTCTCTCGACTGCGGTTGAGCATTCACAGGTCTCGCTGGCGTCGCGTTCTCCACAAACAACTGTCGTGGAACTGGCGACACAACTGAAGACCGCGATGATATGGTACGCGTCAGTGTAGGACTTGAATCGACCTCGAAACTGGTACCTGCCGAGCGAGGAGTAGGCGACGTTATCTCCGCGCCGACAGTGTTCGAGTCTTTGGAGTCTCTGATGTCTTTGGATGCAGACGTATCTTGCTTGGTGTCGCATCCCAGTGTATGAGCGCATTCTGGACTTGGATTCGGTTCCGGTGAAGAGGCGTGAATTCCTGACAATATAGAGTACCACGCAGGACGGTCGTGTGTTGGCACTGGAGTCTGGTCAAGGGAGGTGTCGAGGGCTTCGGACATAAGCTGATCGAGGGCCGAGCTCGGATTTCGGACAGAAATGGCCTCCATATTAAGTATACGTTTGTCAATATCGATTCGTGAGACACCAGCATCGGTAAGCATTTTGCGCAGTTCACGTTCACGATCCTCGTTCTGTCGTCGCATGAGGGCTACTTGCGCCTCACGTTCAGCCAAATCCTTGGCTAATTGGCGAACAACGTTGACGACTCCATACCGCGCAACAAATCGGTTGATAGTCGACTCTGGCGCCAGATGAAGGTTACCTGGCACGCTTTCCTCAGGGAGTTCGTCAAAGAGTGAGCGCGAATCATCGTGTAGAGATGAAGAATGCGGCGAAGAGCCTGTAGCAGAGGTCTGTTGCAAATTTGAGGACGCCGAGACGTTGGATGCAGTGTCTTCAGCATTCGTTGAAAGTAGTGGTACTGCTGGAACCTCGTCGGGGCGCGTGGCCTCGGCTACGACGCGTGAAACTGCAACCGACGCTTGGGCGGGCCGAAGGACTGGATCCTCGTCGGGCGGTGGCGGCATTTGCCCGCGGGCGGGGGTTCCCGTATATGTAGAGGAAATATGCAACACTCACGGGCGGGCACAGCTGCTCAGAGAGGCACGCAACTATAACAAAAACAACTGAATGGTAGGAGTGAAGGATCAAAAAGTTCGAACAGTCGCCTATTAAGCTGCAGAATCCGGGGTAACCGGTTAAGCGGGTGCAACTCGGTTACAGGAATATAAGGTGAACAGGAACTTGGCATCCTCCCTCTTACCATTCAGCAGAAGCGGTACAAGAAGGGCAAAACTGACAGATTTTGTAGTCAAGGACATTGGTATAACGGCGGCGCTTTGACTATTTGCTGTTAAACTGGCTACCGGTTTCCGTTTTACGTGACATTTTGCCCGACATATTCGAGTCATCACCCACCATGAGATGGTTTTCTCCGACAATTGATATGCTTCCTAAGATGTCAAAAATGTATTCAACAGCACGGTTATTGGAGAGTTGCTCAGTCTTGGGACGTTCTTTCCATTCTACAAGTCGATTAAGGAAGAATCCATACTTTTTCTATGATTGTAAGTACTCGCAGGTCTTATACAATCCCATTTTTAACGACCAGTGGCATTGAAACAACCTATACAAACATTTGATCCCAATCACGGATTTTTCGACACTACTACGACAGAAGAACGAGTTAAAAAGGTATTTGGAGAGCTTGGGTCACGAGAGGAGTCTCGTATTGAGGCACGAAACAAGTCCCGTATCATAGCAGGGATCCGAGTTCCGCCGCGACCTGAGGAGCCGACAAACTGCTGTATGAGTGGATGCGTGAATTGCGTGTGGGAAATGTATAAAGATGACCTTGAAGACTGGCGGTCGCGACGGCAACAAGCCAAGTCTCGACTGCTGGCTGCGGATCACTTGAGTGATCCTTGGCCCGAAGATTTTGGTCCCGAGCCTGCGTTGCGCCATGAAGGAGTGTCTGATTCTATGACGGAGGATGGCGGTGAGGATGCATGGTCAGATATTGATATTAATATCCGTGTGTTTGTTGAAACAGAGCAGCGTTTGCACAAACAGCGCATGGCTCGCGCTCAGGCCCAGGCTCAGGCTCAAGCTCAAGTATCTGCACAGACTTCGTCAAAGGCGTCTCCAATTCCAAAGACACAGGCTGCACAAGCAGAGGCTTGATGAGTGGAATATTCTCGCTAAGTCTGAATCAACATTTCCCTTGAATGGAGATTAGTAGGTGTGAAAACGGTCGAATCAGGCTCATATGAACCTCTGGAGATTATTATGTTGATGAGTTTCCATGCCTACTACTCCAATCCCACCTGTTCCTTATACCTCTTTTGTTTTGCATTTGCATTGTATTTATATCTTTATTGTTATTGTTCCTGGACTTTATACTATGTTCCTGTAAGCACCAGGTTGAATCCTATAGATGAGATGAGACTTTACTTCCAGCACTTCTACAATCCACTCAAGTACACATTCAACGGTCTCAAAATATACTTGGACACATTGAGAGCTTCTTCAATCAACATGTTCCTCAACCTGTAGCTCAACCTGTAGCTCAACCTGTAGCTCAACCTGTAGCTCAACCAACATCCATTATCCTATCTAATCAACATCAACACCCTTGGCTTTGAGGTCTGCTCTGGCCTCTTTGATTTGCTGCGTTAGTAGAGAAGACTCAACAGGGCACTCACTTTCACTTACCTCGACAAGTTCAGCATATTTCTCGGGTTTATCATTGAATGTAAGTAGATCATATCCTAGAGTTCCCAGTGCGTAGGATCCAAAAGTGACGAGGGCCCAGAACGGTAGAACAGGCAGAATCTCATCGTGAACAATTGGTGAAGTGGGGATGATCTTCAGAACCAATGCCACGTACACGACGGCAAGGGCACCGAGAACCGAAAACGTCTGAGTGGCTTTTGTCATTGCGTTGAAGATGTCAAAATATAACGAAGTCGCGAGTGACGTGGAGGATCCATTGGTTACTAGGGTTCGTGCAACCCTATTATATGATGGATATCCTGGAGGTTAAATAGCAGCAACGACAGTTCTGTTATAACTTGGCTTCCTTCGTTTTATTTCCTTTATATTTATTTAAACTCGTCAAATGGACCTTCAGAAGGTACTTCAGAGTCTTAGAGAAGATGCAGCGGCTGGAAGTGATGTGACAAAACGCCAATTGACACCTCGAATCTCTCAACTGTTACAAGAGTTTGCTACAAGCAGTGATGAAGACCGGATTCTGATCCTTCGCATTGTGGCCAATGCTGTAGCAGACAATAGTATGTTATTGTCCTTTTATATGGATTTGTGAACTGACGAAAGATGAAAACAGATCTATAGTGCTTGATAATGGCTTTGTAGATGGCTTTATAAGCTCCCCAGCAGAAAGCACACAACATGAAGCGCCATATTTCTTGGGTCTCGTCTTTAACTTGTGCAATGAGTATGGTATGTTTTATATTGTGGGGGATTCGGTTAAAGAGGTATATTAACTAACAAGAACCGGCAGCTAAACATCTCATTACATCGGAGTATGCTCAATGTCTTGAGGGGCATATGGACTCATTTCTACAGCCAGATGCTCCGATTGACTGGTGGGTTTTAAATCTGCAATTGTTTGTAGACAATGGTGAGTATTAATGGCAGTCATAAATCGATTTTTAACACAGGCAAATGTGAACTGTTGCCAGACTCAATTGCTCTTCATCTTCTTGAAACCCCGCTTGATCTGTCTTATTTCTCATCTCAGCTCGTCGAGATCATCTCCGCATCTGAAAGCCTTGTTTCGAAATTGTCTAGCGACGAGCATCTGTTTTCCCGTCTCTTAGGTGTTGCATTTTACAATATTGAAACAGATAGTAATACCACTAATACGGCAGCTCTCTTGGCTATAGTGTCGTATCATGAACACTTCTTCCTTGCACATCGCAACATTGCCGATGCACTTTATCCGACGATTGTTGAAGCAGTTACCTCTGATAGCCCGCAAAAATTGGCTTTAGCAGCCATTGTGCTTTCAGGGGCCGTCTCAAATGTCGAACAGGCCGATAGTCTTGTATCTCGACTACCGAATCTTCCTCAGAAACTTGTCTCTGCTTTATTGACACTTGACAACACATATATGCTTCAGGCTGCTAATCTTGTTATCAAGTTGTGCGCATCTCCAGCACAGGCACAATACCCCGCTGAGCACGATGGACCGGTGCTTGTTGAAAAGCTGCTTGCATTCCACCTGTTCCCCGATATCAGGTACATTGGCGTACGGTTAGCAGGGTGTTTGATTCCGCTGAAATCTCAGCTCCGCGAATCTCTCATCAAACTGTATGAAACTGACGATAACGAACGGGTGAAGCTTCAGATTTCATGGGTGCTGGCATCCAACATTGAGATCTGTAAATATGATCCACCAGTTGTTCCCATTTTCTTGGATGCTCTTTTGACAGAGAATGTTCCTCCCACGATGCTGCTTCGTGTGTCAAAGGCAGTTGGCATTATGGCATCGACTATGCCAGATACTCTTGTTGACACCACAAACATTGACAGCACACGACGCATTCTTCAGAGCTACTCGTTTCTGAAAGAGCAGGGAGCAGATGTCACTTTGAAAGGAGTTATTTGTAACCTTGAGTTCATTGCTGTTCACCTACGAGACACGGTTCTTTCAACTGAGTGTAAGACCATACTTCGTCATATGTGATGGTCTTGTTTCGTACCTATTATATATCATCACTTGTATAGATCAAAGAGTACAACAACTGGAACGTAAATTTCACTTGTCCACATTTCATTCCTTGTATATATGAACTTGTATACGTCACCATCTTGATCTCTTACCAGAGTCAACAGTTTCCTCATCACGTTGATTCAGTCTTACTCTTCCCTTTACTCTTCAGTCCTACTCTCCCATTTAATGTTCAATTCTACTGTTCCTTCACTCTTCAATATTCCCTTCACTGGCTCTTCTCGGCACAATCACTCTTACTCTTCTTCTTCACCGTTGACTCTTCATCCACACTTCTAATTCTCGCTCATTATTTGCCGTTATGTATCTACAGGCATTAAACGGCAACGACGTCATCAAAAAGCTCGGGCCCATCTGATACAATCATCAAATGAAGCCTTTGACTTTAGAATTGGCACTTCAGGCACACCTGGTTGAGTATTACGCCTTTAGAGGTGAAACCAAGTGCCCGGTCAATATTTATATAATGGTCTCAATCTCCTGAGCATAGCCTAGAGTGTTTTGGACAAGATGCTGATTCGACTTGTGGTCATTAAGTGGTGCGACCGAGTCCTCATCAATGACATCGCGGTCATCTACAGGCTCAAACACAATGCGACCATCGCGAAGCGTCCAGCCCGGTTGGTCGGCAACAAAATCATAAATCTCCTGATCAGAAGACAGAAACAACAAGTGACGCGCGTTAGAAAGAGGTAGCGACACATAGGCCTTCTCAATGCAAGCGGCAATTTCACTACGGACAGTGAAGACGAGGGATTGCGCGACAATGGCGAACTCAGGCGATGGGAACTGGTCCTGCTCGGTAATGGCCTTCCATACCTTGTCGTATGAGCCCTCCATGAGCCAGCGCTCGAGCTTGATGGGGTACGACAAATACTCGTCGTCCTCAGCCTCGCTCGGTAGCATTTCGAGTTCTGTGTGGAACTCGGCAATGGCTTGACGGGACACAAGCAGCAACAGGTGAAGCGCCACCAGCTTGTTTTCATGCTCACTACGAGGCAATTGAAGCTCCTTGGCGTAAAAGGGGCGGATCTGTGCAATGAGTCGAGTGATTTCATCTTCGTCACCGATATGGATGGCGGCCAAGACGCCCAATTCGAGAACTTGACGAGCAGCTACAAGGTCGGCCTGAGGTGCTCCAGGAACAGGAACCATGAGACCCGCTTTAGCAAGCCCCAGCTTGATTTGAGGCAGCAATGCAGCGGTAGCCGCATAATCTCCAGCTCGGAACTTGTCCACAAACTCGGCACCCAGCTGCTGAAGCGACATTTGGCTGAACTTTGTCGAAGAAAGATATGAACAGTGGGGAAGTTAGTAGCTTCTCTATTACGAAAGCGTGTAACAACTCATG
The DNA here is from genome assembly GCA_030556845.1 of Sugiyamaella floridensis. Taxonomy (NCBI): domain Eukaryota; kingdom Fungi; phylum Ascomycota; class Dipodascomycetes; order Dipodascales; family Trichomonascaceae; genus Sugiyamaella; species Sugiyamaella floridensis. Next base: position 162,814 of record JAKTUT010000003.1, on the reverse strand, counting down.
GTCAGCCAACCCCTAACCCACTAGCTATCGTAACCCCTAACCCATGCACACGGCTGTATATTTGGGCACGGGTATGGGCAAGGGCCCAAGCGCCTGCTGACATCATCTTCCGGCAACGGCCTCCACCAAACTCTCCTTCTTCCTTCGTGCTGTTTGGTACTGACAACCAGACACTGCTCAGAGATGGCCATTGTGGCACCAAGTCTAGAGAGCCTTGTTTTGTCAGGGTAAGTTGGAATGTGTTTTGTTTGTCATGGAGGAACATGGTGGATACGGAACGGGACCTGGGAACGCCGAAACTTCGTACTTATGGAGAGATAATGATAAAGACTGGAAAATGGCCTCTACTTAGCAAATTCACGCGCAGTGTTCAGGTGTAATTGATACAGAGACGATATTCCGATGATTGGCCTGGCCGTCGCCACCTCTGCTACGGCTGTACTGGGTTCCTGGCGTTCTGTTACAACGGCATCTCCGATGTGAGTGGATACTGCGACACTGCAAACAACAGTCGTTGCAACGGCTGCTAATGACTCTCTGATGTCATCTTATCTTGTTTTTCACGTCTCCTTCATTCTACAGGCCATGGTGTTTTGAAACATGATTGGATGTCTCAGGTGGGTCTTATAAGCTTTTGTGCAGTGTCCAATAGCAGTATTGACTGAGTGTCAACAGAACACCAAGGACTCAAGACAAATCCTTGTCTCTGTATTGATACTGGACGACTTTTTACACTGAATCACCCCTTTCAACAGCACTTGATTTGCTGTCGCCAAAACTAATCGGCCCTCTTATCTGATCTCGGATCGAAACTCTCCGCGCCCTATCCCCAGCCCTGGCCACGCCAATAGACAAAATGATCCAACAGGCAGCTTACGAATAGCGACTGGTCTTATTTGGCGGTTTTTTTGCTACACCTTGTTTTAGCGTCTGTTTGTGGTGCTATTGTTTTTGTCTTTGCTCCCCGATATATGCACTCTGCTGAAGGCTTGGGTGTTTTATCCGTTATCCTGTCCTGTTTGACCCCCGTGTTCTACCTTTTCCGACTATATATGGAGCTTCTCCACCGAAACTAACTGAGATCCTCAAGGCTAGCTGAAGCTCACCGACAACCCCCTGTGTCTAGCTCCGTACAAGGCGCCGCCCCGACTCCGCCAATGACGACGACTGCCCCTCCCGCAGAGGCTCTCGACCTCAAACACCCACACTCGTCATCCCGGGGACACCAGAGCCGCCAAGATAATCACCATTTGCAGGCGGGCTCACATGCCCATGAACCACACGACGGCCATGATGGCGAATCGGTGCCACCACCAAGTTATGGTGAAGCCACTGATGGCTCGGAAGTCGAGGAAGATGAGAGCGAGGACAAGATGCTGCAGGATGAAGAGGATGCAAAGGACTATTGTAAAGGTGGCTACCACCCAGTTAATATTGGCGAAGTGTACAAAAATGGCCGCTACCAGATTGTGCGCAAGCTTGGCTGGGGCCACTTTTCAACCGTTTGGTTAGCATGTGATCTTCAAACCGACAACAAACGACACGTTGCTCTGAAGATTGTTCGCTCGGCTGCCCACTACACCGAGACAGCGCTAGACGAGATCTCGCTGCTTCAACGTGTAGTTGGTGCCAACGAGGCCCACCCTGGCCGCGATCATGTCGTGAGTCTTTTAGACAGTTTCAAGCACAAGGGCCCCAATGGAACCCACGTCTGCATGGTGTTTGAGGTGCTGGGAGAGAACCTGTTGGGGCTTATCAAGCGTTACCAGCATAAGGGCATCCCTGTACCACTGGTGAAGCAGATTACGAAGCAGGTCCTGTTGGGTCTTGACTATCTTCACCGTGAATGTGGCATTATCCACACAGACCTCAAGCCTGAGAATGTTCTTATTGAGATTGGTGATGTCGAGGCCATGCTTAAACAGGTGCAGGACGAGGAAGAGGTGCGTCGACGAATTGAGACGATGGCGACTCCTGGTGCGACTCCTGATGCATCTAATGGAGCCAATCACCAACGTATAGACCAGTCGCGGCAGGGCCGGCGTCCTGTGCGACGGAAATCCATCATCACCGATTCTCAGCCGCTACCTAGTCCAATGAAATCTCAGCACACGTCACCTGGGTTGCTGCCTCTCGACTCACTGGCTGGTCTCAAGCCGTTGAGTACGTTGGACGGTGGTGATGATGGTGATGGTGAGGCTTCGACAAGTCCTACACCGGCCGTGTCGCGTCGTGCAAGCACTGTCCGCAGTACAGCACTTGACGACAACATTGTTTCGGTCAAGATCGTGGACCTGGGTAATGCGTGCTGGGTCGATCATCACTTCACCAATGACATTCAAACCCGTCAGTATCGTGCACCCGAAGTGCTGCTCGGTTCCTTCTGGGGTGCTAGCGCCGATGTTTGGAGCATGGCCTGTATGGTGTTTGAGTTGTTAACTGGTGACTACCTGTTTGATCCTCATACTGCTGCCAAGTACAGCAAGGACGATGACCACATTGCGCAGATACTTGAGCTGCTGGGCAAGTTGCCAAGCTCGGTATTGCTGACGGGCAAATGGACGTCGGAGTTTTTCAACCGAAAGGGTCAGCTACGTAACATCTCCAAGCTACGACACTGGTGTTTGTTTGACGTTCTCCGTGAGAAGTACCATTACTCTGCCAAGGATGCCGAGGTACTTTCGTCCTTTTTGCTCCCTATGCTTGAGCTCGATCCCAAGAATCGCGCCGATGCTGGTGGTATGGCCAACCACGAATGGCTCTCCAACACTCCTGGACTTGAGGACATCTCAGTAGACCGGACTGTCGGTTCTCATGGTGAGGACATCAACGGTTGGTTCTGTGAGATGCGTCGCAATTGACACCCATACCAACGTTACGATTTTGATTTGTCACTCGACTAATGGCATTTGTAAATTTTTGTTTTTTGTTGATAAATAAGCATGTACGTTATTCTTGTAGATGATGCCGTAGTTTGTTCTCTTAGTCGCTGACAACTTCTTCCTCGGAACTGTCGTCGATTTGAGTGAATTGTGGTAATTTGGCCTGGAATTTCTCGAGAAGTTTGAGTGTTTCTACTTCTCGTTTTGATAGTCCGTCATTAACATCAACAGGACGCTTTTCATGCTGTTTTTCGTTGATACGCTGCTTTTTGTCTGCTTCGTGCTCTTGTGATTGTTGTTTTCGTTTCGATTCATGGGATTCCTTGGTTGTATGCAATTCCCCTAATTCCTGCTCATCATGTTCATCATCAACAGCCTTTTTCTTGTCGAGTCTTTTATCTTTGAGAAGATCATGAGCCGGTCGCAACTTGACGGAAATCTGTTCTTCTTCATCATCATCTCCATAGGAAATGCGCACTTTTGGTTTAGATTTCTTCTTGACTTTGAGCTCTTTAGGAACCTCCTGCTTCTTCTCAGTAACTTTGAGATCATCAAAGTACGGAACAAGAATCTCGGCGCGCTCGATTTTCGTAGGATATAGAGGCCTGTCGGAATCGTCGACTTCGGCCTCTGCGATTTTGAGAACATTGAAAATAGTATCACCCTCCACGCGACCAAACAGCGTGTTTTTACTATTTAGTTCGGGAGCAGCTGCCAATGTAATGATGAATTGAGATCCATTAGAATCGCGAGTCCCAGCATTGGCACACGCCAACAATCCTCGACGGTTGAATCGTAACCGGTTCGTGAACTCATCTTTAAAGCTTCCTGACTCGTAGATAGCAGATCCTCCATATCCAGTACCACTCGGGTCTCCTGCTTGTATGACAAAATTGCTGACTACGCGGTGGAAAATGCAATTGTCGTAGTATCCATCAGCACACAATTGGAGAAAGTTCCTGCTGGCTAGAGGAGTCTCTTTAGCCCACAACTCCAGTTCAATTGGGCCCTTGGTTGTGTGAAGCACCACTTTGGCCGTTGTCTGTGGTTCCATCTTCTAGATGTGTCTGAAACATGAAATTATCTCGTTACAGAACCAAGATATGAAAGAAAAACGGTAGGAAACTCGTCAAAATCGCTACGAACTCCTTGACAACTTGTCAGTGTGTGGTCACGTGATAGCAGCCTGGATCAGATGTTACCCGGCTTCATTGTACTATTCCATTATAACACCAAACTGAACCATTACCAATTGGCGGTCTTTCTGTTACTTTATCATAACAACAAATGGAAGACGAGGACGACTTTTTGTACGGAGCTTCGGCACCAGAGGCCAAACGACAAAAGATCGAAGATGACAAAAAGCCCGCAGCTCCTGCTGCTACGGCGCCTGTTGAGGAGGAAGGGGATGACGACGATGATGAATATGAGGACGAAGAAGACGATGATTCGGATATCGAATTTGTAATTAACACAAAGCCAAGCCAGACATCTGAAGCAGCTTCACGACCTGCTACTGCTGCTGTCACTATTTCCACTGAACCAGACAAAGATAGTGCTGAGCCAACAGCTGCTTCCTCAGAAACGAAAGTCGTGGCGGCAGTGGGCCCATCGATTGATATAGATGTCATTGCCGAGCATGACGGCAAGCCCATCACAGAGATTGTTCTTGAGGATTTGGAGAATAAGCCGTGGCGTAAGCCGGGGGCTGATGTGACGGATTACTTCAATTATGGATTCGATGAGTTCACATGGACAGCGTATTGTTCGAAACAAGACAAGTTACGCCAGGACTTTTCGCCTGAAAAGGTCATGTCCATGATGGGAATGCCAATGCTTCCACCAGAGATGATGGGATTCCCAGGGATGCCTGGAATGCCTGGTATGCCTGGCATGCCCGGAATGCCCAATATGCCTGGAATGCCTAATATGTCTATGCCTGGAATGCCTGGTCTGCCTGGAATGCCTGGACCAACGAACCAGGACGACCGGTACAGTAACCAAGCTCGCAATGGTCGTCGTGATCGTTGAGGTTTTGTTGAGAGGCTTCCATTAGGGGTAAGAGCTTCGTTAATAGTGAGACTCCGTTCGAAGTATGAGCTCATGGCCAAGTTTTGTTGACTAGTAAGCCAATACTTTGAATGAGGAGTGCTTCATTTTTATTGATTGGAACCTCCATTGAGCTATAGCTCGCTTCACCGCTTAATCCTTTCGGGATGTATTTATATAACTGAGCAACTGCTCTTGTATACATGTCATGATTCTTGAGATGATGTAGAATGACGAGTATAGGTGATCTGGAAACAATAATTTAACTAAATAGACGAGATCTGAATAATTGATTCACATTAGATTTGGAAATCATTATTGATCGTATAGTTCTTCTCAATAGTGAAGGAAATTCTGGTGAAACTCATGAAGAGCCAGATTGCTATAACATATGCTAGTAAAATAACTCATATATTCAACTTCACCATGTTGAGCCCCACGATCTCATCAACTTGATATAACTTCAACCTTAACCTGTTGACTTTGACTTTGTCTTATTTATTAAACAGCAGTCTTGTAACTACTGATATTGACGTGGGCTTACCGTGTTAGCACAGTTCAAAAGATTGCTTTGTACGACTCCGACTCAAGTTTCATCCCAGCATCTTACCGCGTCGTCATTACTGTGTTTTGAAACGAAATCCTCAAGATCTAGACCCATCTAAGAGTCAATCGGTACATTAAAACTATTATTCGTGAAAAGTGTTTGACCTCACTGTTCAAAAGCTCTATTGTAACTTGAATTACAGGTAGAGACAATTTCTGGCAGTATGTCTCTTGAAATCGACTGGGACAAACTGCTTGAGGATGAAGCGAACCTGTCGGAGAAGGTTCGCCAATTTCTCAATGACCAGTTCCACTCTTTGACCCTGCCGTCGTATATCGAATCGGTATCAGTGACATCATTCAGTTTTGGAACCATAGTTCCAGAGGTGACCATCAAACATATCTCCAATCCGTTCCCGGAATTTTACGAAGAGGAAGTCAGTGAAGATGAGGACGATGCCCAAGCAGATGTACCTCTACCAGCACGCGAGCCCGATATAAGCACGGATATGTCATCTGACACTCTTGTAGAGACGACTTCTCTGCCATCATACCATACAGACGATGAGGTTCCTGATCCGTCAAGAAGAGAGTCGTTTGCACCAGGCGTTCTAGACGAGCACCACAGGGCCGAGCTTCTGGGAGCTCTTGGAGGTGGTGGTGCATCTGGCTATTTCCATCCTGCATTATCAGCTAGTCTCTTGTCATCAATGCGTCCCATCTATACACCTTTACACAGTCTGTCAACACTAGCGACACCAGGAATCCGCACTCCGGTTCCTGAAGATGCCATTGATGATGCCGAGGCTCATCACGAACCGGAACCGACAGGCCGCGAGAACGATGTTCAGTTTTTTCTTGAGGTCGCCTACAAAGGAGACATGCAGCTCGGTATAACGGCTACTTTACTTGTCAATTATCCATCGCCGAGTTTCGTATCGCTACCTATGAAACTGACCGTCACAGGTCTCGATATCCATGCTCTGGCTGTGCTGGCATACGTCCAGAAGCGCATACATTTCAGTTTTATTTGTGATGTTGACAGTGGTACAGACTCAATGACATTATTACGGCATGAGAAGATCGATATCATTCGAGACATCCGCATAGAATCCGAGATCGGTGCAAACGTCGACCATGGGCCTGTTCTACGTAATGTTGGTAAGCTCGAGAAGTTTCTGCTGGAACGCATCCGGTCCATGGCTCGTGACGAACTTGCGTGGCCCGGTTGGCTTACCTTTGAATTTTAAGGGCTAAACGTCAATGGGCCTGTAAATCGCTTAGAGTGAATAATGGGCACCGTCAATGCGTCACCAATGGCTTTCTGTCAACGGCATACCGCAATGGCTCGTCGTCATCTGAGAATTTATCTGCTCATACTAATGGGAGTATCTCCGTGGTGCTCACTTTTGATTTCAGATACTCATCGCAGCTTCGCCTGCTCAACTGGCTATTCATACTACCGTGAAAGGATGTCCACGACAAATACTGATCTTGTAAGAGCTGATGATAGTTATGAAAACTCGCAGACTCATCATTATCATTCTTGTCTTTGAAGATGAGTCAGTGGGATTAGCAGCCTTGTCTTTAAAGATGAATCAGTGTAACTGTAGTTTTGTCTTCAAAAGACGAATCAGTGAAATTATCAGTGGAATTATCCTTCTTGTTTTTTAAGATGAACCAGTGGAATTGTCAGTCTTGTCTCTAAAGATGAAATGGTATTATAATTCTTCTTATCTTTAAAGATCAATTGGTGTCATCAGTCCTGTTTTTGAATCAGTGTAATTATGTATTTTATTGATGTGATATCAACGTAATCTGATTATAACAAAGTATAGCTCTTACGATATCTGACTAGAAGCAAACGATAAAAAGTCACAAAAAATTATGGAACATTTCAATGATCCTGCGTAAAAGAACAATATTAACCAGCCAATTGCACTGATAATCAAAAAAAACATATCCGGTGTCTTAACTTGACGAAAAAAACACTTCCCACGGGACTCGAACCCGTAACCTTCCGCTTAGGAGGCGGATGCCCTAGACCATTGGGCCAGAGAAGCAATTTTTGGGATTTTATTCGCTAGAACAATTAAACGGGCAAGCTACAGCTCAGTTTCTTGTTATGGTACTCTGGTTACTGAATATGATGATGGATTACGGTTCCAAACAACATAGAAACTATAACAAATACACTTCCAACCCATCGACCTGTTTCCTCTATTGGATACGGTGATTATCCTATTTTAGGAAATGCGCATTCTCTAATACGGACCTGTGCATATAAGAATAGAGCTGAGACTGCATTCCATGCTAAACCTTGACGCGGGAACCAAGATAAAAGACGCGTTTGCAATAGGTAGAGTCGAGTTAGTCGTGTTTCGAGTGTCTAAGCACTATTCAAGGCGTTTAAGCACCAAATTGACTTGTCAAATTGACCTGTTAACCGCCTCGCGTGACGCACATCGCGTCGCGCGCCGCACGGGTTGGCGGGGCAACGGTGCCCTAGTTCTTCCCTATATAAACAAACCTCCACCCCCCTAACATTCAATTTGTCCCGTACTTCACCGTTATTTTTTGGGGTCGCGTGTGATCTGTGCGCTGCAATCTGGCGTTTGTCTGTGCATCTCAACTACTGTTACATTGCGGTAACTTGTCCCTCATTATCACCCCCCCTCCCCCTCAAATTCCTATTGTCCTTTTGGTCTCCACTTTAATTGAATTCTATCTCAGTTAACAGCCTGGATCCTCCTCAAAAACCCCTGCAGCCCCACTGGAATCTGACGCGAACCAGTTTCAGGTTTGTTATTTTGGTTTATGCGACGCACGCGTTCATAAGAATTTCACCTTGTCATAATCTTGTCTCGTCTCCATCCATAATCAATGGTTGCTGGCTCCTCCGAGGTGCGTCCGCTACGGATCTCCAAGACTACTACTACGTCGTCTGATTCCGAATCAACGCCTCGAGTCGTCATGGATGCCAACGCCCGCGCACAAACGAAGAAGCTTCGCTCGTTCTGGAGTGAGCTCGACAAGAGTTCGGGCGATGAGAAATCCCCTCCTACGCCAAACAGAAGCCCCGTGTTCCGTTCTACTCCTCCTATGGCCACGCCCTCGTCTTTTACTTCTGGTAAACTTGCCTCCAACATGTTTGTGCAATCAGATGCAAAGCTTTCTCCTCCACGTACTGAAGCTTCGGCCTCTTCCTCGTCACTAGGTCCTATACCTGCGAATACTGAGACGTCTCAGCCTTCTTCTGATTCAACAGTTCAAGCATACCCGAAACGTTACCACCGAAGTGGCGGCGCCTCTCACGGTTCATCAGCGCCAACTCCTTTCCTGTCCGATACACCAACAAAACCTCTTCAGACATATCCACAGTCGCCTAAACGTGAACGTCCTCTGCCGCTGCTGTCTGTAGCCTCTACTTCCACGATGTCGGCATCCGTTTCTACGCCGGCAATTGCAACAGCAGCAGCAGCAGCAGCATCGGACTCACCAGAGATCCACCGCAAATCTTCATTGGCACGACACAGCTCAATGGGTCGCCTGCGAGGTCCGCGTAATCCTGATGGAACATCGCCCTCAAAGCTCAAAAAGGTCGTCACTTTTGACCAGGACGCTGAAGTCATCCAATACGAGGCTACAACGCCTGATCTGTCTTCCGAATCCCCGTCGTTTGACATTGACTATGAAGACGACGAAGATGACGATGTTCCTATCATTGAACCCGAGCATAACCCTCTGCGCTCGCCTGTGCTTCAGCAGTACCCAGGCCCGAGCCAGGCCCTCGTTACGGCCACGGCAACGTCCACGGCCACTGCCTCGGCTTTGCCTCCTCTCCACGGTTCGAGACCTCTCCCTACTGTCCCTCAACGCTCGCCTTCTCCTGCTGCTAATTCTGCCAAGGCTCCCTACTTATCACCGAGCCTCGACAGTCTCAATGCACCTCAACCTGATGGAGACTCGATTCCCAGCACGTTTGCATCGCCAGTACCGTCGGATATTGACTCTCCTGCAATTCCTGATGGTGGGCCGTCGGTGCGCCAAGCAGACATTCCCCTTGAACAGCGCCTTGACCTCATTATGGGCCGAAGTGAAGACTCAGTCGACGGTGCGACGACTTCTGCAATTGAACGAGCTCCTCCCGCGACATCAAAGGACATTTTGAAGCAGACTCTCGGTCATAACCGCTCGTCAAGTGCATCGAGTATTATGTCCGATGGCTCTGCCCTTGATTTCAATCTGGATGACGCCGGCGGAGCGACAGACCTTACACGCAAAGAATCGCTCCTTGACTCGCAGCGTAAGCTCAGAACAACACATCATATCCCTGAAGACCCCTACGAGTATGCCTATGCTGCAGAGCCTTCCTCTGCTCAAGTTCAGCGAAGCCTCTCGCAGAAACGTCGAGTTTTGACCAAAGTCCTCGAAGACCAGTCGAAGAAACGTGTTTCTGTCTCTGTTATTCCCGAAGACATTGACGAGGAATCTGAGGACATCGAGTCGCCTATTACAACCACTGAAGCAGAGAAGCCCGTAGATGCTCTCCAGTCTGTGTCCACCAATGCCGAGGCTCAGAGCGCCTTCCCACCTTCTGTGGAGAGTGAGCCTTTGCCTCAAGACATCTTGAACGCAAGTGCAGCCCCGTCGGTGACGCCAATTGCGCCACTGGCTGATCTGCCAGAGATTGATATTACGTCTCCTCTAATTATTAATACCCCAAAGGAGTCAGCTGAAGCATTCCCTGGTACCGATGCTGTGAGGGAATCCAGCTCGGAGATCAAGTCAGTAGTTGTTGTGCCTAATGTGGAGAAAAAGTCTCTTTCTCATATCCAGGTTTCAGAGCCTGTTGAGTCTGTTATTGATAAGCCAAGATTCACAAAGGCTATTGATGTTTCTGAGCCTGAAGCGACTATCGTGAAGCCGGCAGCTACTGAAGTTGAGAAAGCACCTGAGGAAATGGCTGTCACACCGGTATTCTCGCCGACCAAGGAAGCTACCGAGCAAGATATTGTCTCTGACCCCGAGTCTGTAGCTGCTCAGGTTGAAGTGAGTGAAACGGGAGAGCTCCCGGCCATAAACACACAGCCTGATTCTGTGGATATCGCTCCAAAGACACCAATTGTGCAGGCAGAAGCTCTCCATGAATTGGCACAGTCAGATACTTCGGTTGAAGAGGACGTTGAAATGTCAAGCCCAGACATAAATCCTGCTACTGACATTGAGCCAGAAGGAGATGTTCTTGATCTTGGCATTCCTCAGTCTACACGTATACCTGACGTCGAGACTCGATCGCCCCAGATGGAAGCAGTGCCGACTCCTATTCCCCTTCCGCATGTGTCGGGTGTTTCGCCCATGTTTGACGATCAGATGTTTACGACTATTGACGGTGTGATGAGAACGCCTAAAATCGACGACGTCAGGAGCCCGCAACTTGGTGAAGAGGAAGCTGTTTTCTCAGCGCCGTCACCAGCTTCTCCTGTTCTTGAGGCCCCTGCGCCCGAGCCGATTGAGGCTGCCACCTCGCCTGTTAGCACACAGAGTGAATTGGAACGGCTTGATTCCGAAACCGATGACAAAGTTGAAGAAGATCCGGTAATTCCGAGCACCTTAGAGGAGAGCGACATAACAATTACTCGTGAGCCTCGTGTTGATTTATTTGACGGTGGTTCTCTAGGAGGACCGCACGTTGTGGATAATCTTGGGTTCTCATCTATTGCAGATGAATTTGCATCAGAGTTCTCGGAACTGCTGGAGATTGCTGATAAACAGACTCAACAGCTGTCCATTCCCAAGACGCGAGAAGTCGGCGCTGGTGCCAGTGCTGACATTGAGACGACGACTATTCGATCATCATCTGGCTCGAAACTCAAGGCGCGACCTAGTATCACTCCCTTGGATGTCGTTCGTATATCACGTACGCGGTCTACTTCGGGCCAGTCTCAACACAGTGCCGAGGACGCTCATATATACAGTGAGATCTCACGGACGCCAGTGCCGCTTCTCGAGCTTAGTGACCAAAATCTTCAAAACCAGCAGCGGCTGTTTGATAATCTTGATGATGAATTCGACAAGGTCCTGCATGTCAAAAAGGTGAGTGGAACAGCACAACACATTGACTAAAACTTTACTAACACAGCGTGGATACAAACTTCGTGAGAACGAGAGTGTTGTCGTTGCAAAGAGTGAACGCAGAGTATCAAGCGGTAAACGCCGTATAAGCGGCCCTGTGAAGCGACTGACACCGGCTGTTGTTTACTCAGCGCCGGCTCTTGAAACTGTAAGTCCTGAACATATTTGGCCAGAAACAATACCTAACGCGCAGCCCACTGAGGTTGACACACCGAAAATGGAGGAGGTGGAGCCGGCGGCCATGGAGATGCCTACAATGGGAATTGTTGAGACGGGTCATGAAATGCCAGATCACGAGCGTGGCCGCTTGTTTGTCCGCTTGATGTCTTTCAACAATGTGGATCTACCGTCCGTTGCAAGCAAGCGGGCTCAATTTACGGTGACCATCGATAATGGTATCCACTGTATTAGCACAGCATACAGCACACTGCGTCAGAACTCGACACTGGATGAGGAATTTGAGCTGACTGTTGGTGACGACCTTGAGTTCTTGCTTACTCTCAAGACCAAGTGGCAAAAGCGTTCGGTTCCTACTCGCAAGGTCGTTCCTGCTCCTACACCTGTCTCTGCTCCTCTCCCAGATACAAGACCGAAGAGCGCGATTTCCAAGTTTCTGAGCTCGAAGCGAACTACGTCGCGTGTGGTTAGTCCTGTTCCGCCTATCAAGTTGCCCACAAAGCCTCAAGCGTCTAGTTCGCAGGACAGTGATGCATGGGAGTCGCTTGTAGCCAATGATGGGTCATTTGCTCGGGCGTATTTTGACTTTGCTCAGTACGAGGACGAAATCTATGGCAGACCGGCAGTGTTTGAGCTCAAGTGCTTCAACGAATGGGCTAGGAATGAAACTAAGAAGACAAAGCGTGCTCCCTACAAGATTGGTACTCTCAAGCTTCAGTTGATGTTTGTGCCACGGGCCAGTCCAGATGAACAGCTGCCTAGCTGTATTGCAGACGCTGTTGCCATGCTACGTAACGTTGGGAAGAAGGAGCAAGTTCACGCCGAGGGATTTCTTTCTCAACAGGGTGGAGATTGCAAGTACTGGCGCCGACGCTTTTTTGTCCTTGACGGATGCACACTTACTGCTCACAGCGAAAGCAGTCGTAAGCCTCGTGCTGTCATCAATTTGGCCAAGGCAATTGACGTTGTTGTTGACAAGAGCTCTTTATCTGATCCATTTGTTGTTGTTGGCAAGTCACGCCGCAAGTCGGCATTTGCAGAAACAGGTGCCGCTTACATTGATGAAGGCTTCCGTATTCGGTTTTCGAATGGTGAAGTGATTGACTTTTACGCTGATGGAGCCCAGGAAAAGGCTCAATGGATCGAAAGCATCGAGGAGGCCATTACTACCCGAGCAGCACCGCCATCGTGGACCGACCTCGTTCTATCTCGCTGAAACACAGCACCAACCCCCCTCTATATTTATCACCGTAATACAATGATTTTTTTCGGTTATATTTAGTAGACGTGGTGATCGGTGCATAATCTGCCAGATCAACGGCGCAAGGTTCCTGACTAATGCAATGTATATGCACGTCGAAACAAAGTTCAATATCGAGGAGAAAAATAATTGTCGTGGTACTTTGTTCAGGCGCAGCATTTATATATTTACAAGGTGGAAGCAAAATGTTGTACAACTGTGGGAACTGATGTTGTGAGTCGTGTATAATGAAGCTCTCCACTAGTATGGCACTAAGCATAGCAACACTTCATGGTGTTCAGGCCTTTTCGGCGGCTTTAGGAGCGTCTTGTATGGCAGCTACTGAGCAGTTTAGATATGGTTGTGATAATAATGGAGGCGTGGATTATCCATGTTCTTGTCGAAGCCCTGTATACATGGGTACTGTTGTCACTTGTATCAAGAACAATGCTCGCAGTTATGATATGGAGTTCAGCAGTATGTCGACTGTTAATGACGTTTGTATTCCTGCTACCCATTTGAGATTTTCCCAGCGTGATTTTGATATCATCTATTTGAATGCCAGCAAATTCCTACAAACAAATATTTCACCACAAGATGGGATGAAGTTACAAACACTGCCGTTTCGAATTCCTCCAACGTTACTGAGCAGCTTTCTTCAAGCATCTTCATTACTACATCTTAACATGCACCGATCTATTCTGTTGAGGTAAGACTCGTCCATATGGGAGTTCACTGCGCGTTCTAACCATTAGCTATTCTTTACTAGGGTACACAGGATTGGTGATATTTGTGCAAATGTGCCTGTTACAATGTTATCAAACGTTTCCGGGGATTGTCAGGCTTTGTGATACTCAGATTACAAGAAAGATACGGAAGTACAAATTGAAACTGCCCGTTTACCGCCGGCGTCGATTGAATGCAAACAGGAAGCAGCAGTGGATATCCTCTATTTCTGGTCTGTTTGTTCCTATGGAGGGCATTGATATCGTGCTCATCTTGTACCAGATTATCCATCTTGTCATCTACTTCGTTGGATACACGACATTGTACCCAAGTGATATTCTGCCTCTTCCGCTGACGCAAATTGGAAAGTATCTCGGATACAGAGCTGGTGTTATTGCCATGGGTCAATTACCATTGATCTTCCTGTTTGCAGGACGAAACTGGCTTCTGATGCGCTTGACAGGATGGACACAACGCACACTCATGAAGTTCCACACTTGGATCTGCATCGGTGTTTGTGTTGATATGTTTATCCATGCCGTCAGTTATGGTGTTTTGAGCCGTAACTTTGCACAGTATGCCTTTGAGTGGTTATTACAATACGCAAGATGGGGTGCTACTGCTATATCGGCTACTGCACTGCTTCTTGTGCTGTCGCTCAAATCGCTGCGCAGAATGACCAACGGGTTACTGTGGTATGTCCACAACGTCCTTGCCATTGTATGCATCGTTGCCCTGTCCTACCATATTCCTGAACCCAGTGGAAAAACCATCATGTGGGTATCAGTGGGTATCTGGGGATTCATCCATGTGCAGAGATGGCTGCTGATGGCTATATCAGGGTGGAAATCGCCAGCATTTGCACAGCTCTACGAGGGAGGTGTCATTGAGATCACCCTTACATACTCACGCCGGTGGAGGTGTCTTCCTGGTACACGTATCCACATGTACATTGCACACTGGAACAAGCTGTGGAAGTCACAGATGTTTGCTGTTAGCGAATCATTAGACCCCGATGTATCAGGAAAGCTCGCTCTTTTCTCCACCACAAGTACCACAGTGAGCAGGTCAGCATGGAACTACCTTCGACGTCACCCGCATGCCTGTGCCGACATTAAGGTGTTTGTAGAGGGTCCATACGGTGCACATTGGCCGCTGTACAGGTACAACAAGGTGGTGATGATGTGTGGAGGTCTTGGGATCACGACCTGTTACGATTACGCCATGAACCTCAAGGCTAACCTACCTCATCATCAGAAGCTTTCAATTGAGTGGGTTGTAGCCGACAATACAGCCATTGAATGGTACAGCAGCTACCTCGAAAGGCTTACTTATGACGGTAAATGCGACGTGCGCATCTACGTTAACAAGTACTGCGATGGGCTCGACACTCGAGTTCCAGGAACTCTGGCAACCGAAAAGATCCCACGGAATATGGGAAACACGTTGATGCGCCCTGTTCCTCTCAATGTCTATAAGAGCAAGCCGGAAATCAACTGGATCGTGTACCAGCACATTGGAACGGCCACTGGCGATACTGCCTTTCTTGTGTGCGCTCCACGCCAGCTACGTGAAGATATTCAGGGTGCTATAGCTGACAGTCTCAGCATCTCGCAACACCTGGTAGATTTATATGAAGAAGAGTTTTGAGAATGATTTTGTTTCGTTAAGTATTTCATACAGAATGGATATGCAGTTATGTTGAAGCATCACCAGTTTCCGTCACCTTCATATCAGTTGAAGTGATAGTTGTTGAATGCCAGAACCTAAGAACTGGCCGTCTAATATTGTCTATACGAATGATTACATCTTGTCGAAAAAGTTGACGAGCGATGAACTTGATTCCATTGGTATTCAGCCCGGAGCCAAACGGAAACCACTGCCTGTGTGTCCTCTCGTACGCATCAAGAAGATAGTCGACGCCAATCATCCAGCAAACGGGCAGTGTGGACTGTTTGCCAGTAGGAAGTTGGCACCCGGTACTCATATCATTGACTACTTGGGCTATGTACATCCAAAGAGTGAATCTGACGAGTCTTCCGACTATGATATCATCCTTGAGAAACAGCACGGAGTTGCAATCGATGCTCAGCGCTGGGGGAATGAGGCCAGGATGGTCAATGATTACCGAGGAATTCGGCCGAAACCAAATGTCAAGTTCGATGATCACGTTCTTGAAAATGGAGAGCTCCGAATAGCTATTTATGTGCTTGACAAGCCCATCTCAGCTGGTGAAGAACTCTGTACCAACTATGGCAAGGGCTTTTGGCAGGCCCGAAACGAAGGTATGAAGTGAATGACTTAAGAGGCGAACAAGGGGATATTCAAGTGGATGGTGCTTTGTATCATCACTCAGTCAATGAGCATCGATCGTTACAAGTTTTGCTAATTAAAAAAAAGCGTCGTTACACATTCACTACCGAATTCTCTGTCAGCTCTATCATCGTCTGCTTTCAGGTGGGAATGTCTCTTACACTATCGATCTAAGAAAGTAATTGATATCTAAAGGAGTGTGAGAATTGTCTTTAAGTCAGGCCAAAGCGGCCTTGACAATAGTGATGGGCACACAACTGGCCGGGATACCATTCGTTTTGTCGAACAGGTATCCAACGGCAGGAAGAGAAGAATCGGACAGATTGGGTGTGCCGGTACATGCAAACCACCGTTGGCCTCCATGCAGAGTCAGATGTCCAAATCTGTTAAAGAACAACTGGGCAACATGCTCGCCAATGCTGTCAAACTGAAGTTGACGGAAGCCGGCAAGCCCCTGGTCAGTTCCGTTGTGGAAAGTGCCATTATGGTGAGTGCCATTGTGGTGAGTGCCATTATAGTAAGTGCCATTGTGGTGGAAACCATGGTGGTAAGTACCGTTGTGGTGAGTACCGTTCAGATAGGTGCCGTTGTGGTGGAAACCATGGTGGGAAGTGCCATTGTGGTGAGTACCGTTAAAGTACGTGCCATTGTGACGGGGGCCATGATGGAAAGTACCATTGTGGTGAGTTCCGTTGAAGTAGGTGCCGTTGTGGTGAGTACCATTATGATGCGTGCCATTATAGTAAGTTCCATTGTGGTGAAAGCCATGATGGTGAGGGCCCTTGTGAAAGGTGCCATTGTGATAGGTTCCATTGTGATTAGTGCCATTGTGATGAGTGCCATTGTGGAAGCCGAATCCAGGATGCGAACCGTTATGAGAGCCATTATGAGCAGGTGGACTGGGGAAACCGAACGAAGGAGTGTATAAGACATTGGGGACTCGAGCATCATACGTCAACACACCATCAGTGAATGTGTAGTTTGCGTGTTCATTGGATGTGGCGAACACGAAGCTAACCCCAGCACCCTCGTGATGTGGTGTCAGGAAGGTTCCATTTAGTGACGAGTTCGAGGCACTGAAAACTTGAAGCTGGAACTCGGAGCTGTTACCATGGTGGGGTGATACGTCGAAGTTGATGGAAATGGCATTGGCCCGGTTGATAGCCAACAGGGCTGCGACAGCACCAAGGGAAAACTTCATTGTTGGATGACGATACGGTACAATTACAGAGCGGGCCTCCTGCCCTTTATAGAAACGGTCACCAGCCATGATGTTCATGGACTCGTACTTTTTGGCTGCCAGGGGGAACTGCCATTGTTGCTCGTGGATCGCCCAGCCAACCGGTGGTCGATCATGCCTTTAGCTGGGGGTCACTACTTGGTCTTCCTAGTGAAGCGCAACACCCTTGGCCAAAGTTGCGTCATTCAACAGCTTCGCCTTCGACTCCAGCAACCGCAACCTCCACGAGCTTCACAGCAGCCTTCTTAGTAGGCAAGCCGTCCCTGTCGATCATTGCCAAGATGATAAAGGAACTATAACGTCACGGATAAAATATTTGGGCTGTGTCAGACGCTAAGGAGAAGGGTGAGAAGGAACCTCAAGTATCATCAACCAGTCCGTGTGAATGATTACTGGATAATTGTATCGCCCGAGTGACAAGTATCCGGGCTCACTACACAGTATCAACCCTCTGTGTTCACGACCGCCTGAAGGTGTACTACAGTGCGCTAATAACGAAAAGATCAACCAGCCTGATCGGCCATTACACTACTCAACCCCGTTAGGTCCCCAGCCGGATCATTGCTGTCGAGTAAGCGATGGTTTTGCAACGTGAGCACAGGTTGCGATGACGAGTGGCTCTAAAGGCAACAAAGTGCCCGCTTCAGGGAAAATATTAATTGCAGGGAGCAAAGTTGGGCAGTTGCCAACCCATGGCTTTATATTTGCGCTTAGTTTGGCGACTCGCAAATGGCGGGATCACCGAGAGAGAATGGCCGCCTTGACGATCAGTGATGGGTTCTCCCGCCTCGTGGCTATCCTTTGAATCGGAGGGATCATCAGTGCAAGAATATCCAAGAAAGCTATATGATTCTGGTGTTGCAATACGCTTATCTTGTCACCTGGTTGTGACTACGCCTCAGGTCTAACTGAGCAATATGCAAATCTGTGTACTGACGGAGAAGTGAAATGTCTAAAGATGACAGCTGACTCAGTAAGTAGCTGCTACGTTCATCAGTCGTAAGTAACTCATGATAGCGCCTACTCATTTGGTCAGTCTCATAGGAACTCATTAATTTCGGAATGGCAGTTCGAAGCATCGCTCTGCAGATTGGGTAGTTGGATTCAACTCAGTCAGCCCAAGACGAGTCTTTTTGTGGTAACCATGGTTTACCTCAGCTCAAAAAGCCCGTTTACCCTTTTTCTGACCCTTACACAATAACAAAAGTCAGATTTGCTATATTTGCGGTAACACTTGTTATTATTGACACACCAGAGTTTCAACAGATTATGGCTTACGATGACATTCGGCTTGAATGGGATCAAGATCTGCTGACTGCACTACATACGAGGCAACAAGTGTTGTTCATATGACAGTCTCCACGATGTTATTGAGAATTCTGAGCTTTCAAAATGATCCTTCAATATCTGGACTATTTAGTATCAATTTTTACGGCTATGGTCTGGCATTTGAATTGCAGGAAGACAGTCAGTCAGGAACCAGGAAGGTGCCGCTATACGTGCGGCTGAAAGCGGCTACAAAAAATATTGAAATTTATACGCCGTCGTTCCTGACATTTTGACATGTACCGATGGACTCTTTAAAGGTATGAATGATGAGAGGTGAAGTAACGTTACTAACTGAGAAGACTGCTGAGAGTGTGACTCGGTTTTTACGCAACCGCGACGAGCGCGATGTTGCGCGGTTGCTAGCAGTGGCCTCGAGTCTCATCAGTGGAGAGCTCCAAGTGTACCTTCCTCGAAAGAATATCATCGTTCTGGAATGGTTATTTGAGAAACTGTCGAGTCCAAATACGAAAAAACAGTCTAATGGTCTTAGTGGGAAAGATTGGCGGATGAATTCGCAGGTCTGGACAGTTTTAACGACATGTTGGACGTCGGTGGAAAGCAGTGAACAGAAGAACCGCATCTTCCAAAGCACCAACTTTCTACAAACAATTCTGATACCGACAATTTCTGAAGCTACGACTTTGAAATGTGACGAATCTCTTTTTACAGCTGTGTCGAGCGCCATTGAAAGCTTTAGTGCACCGCGATCCATGGTTATTGCATCTAGAGCCAACCAGGACACTGTTGTTGGACAACTTTTCGCTGAGTTCCTGGCTCTTCTTCATCATTATTTATTACTGGAAACCGATAATTCCACGACTGCCATCTCTGGGCTTGATGCTCTCTCGGCGAGCTTATTGGCTGTTCTGGATCAGCCTCTCACCAGAGGCTTGAAACTAAAACCCACTGCATCGACGAGCCTCCTTAGAAACGCTCTCAGTCTCTGCTCCGGGTCGGTATTGCCTTTGTCAGTCACTCGTATTGTTGAAGCATGTTTGCGTTCTCTTCTTCGGACAGCTGAATCGGAACCTTTGGCCCTAGTGGATGTCTTTACAGGAGCTAACTCTGTCACCAACTCTGGTGTAGCCTCCTTCTACACTCTTGTTCTTGCCGAGTCCAAGATACTGGCTCAAAAGTATTTTGACATCCTCATCGAGTGCTGTCCGGAATGCTCCGACTCTCTTCTGCGTTTATCGCTACAGAATGATATCGACTTAACAACTGGCAGTCTTGAGAAGATCCTCACGGCTCAGGTCTTGTCTGAAACTCCTCAATGGGACACAGCAGAGTTGCTTGTTCGACTGAACTGGCCTCTAGTTGCTCCTCACGCTGAAAAAGTGTATGAGCTCGCGGCTAATGGTACCAAAGACTCACACTTGACCTCGCTGCTTGTTGCTATCATTCAGGCTCAGTCCCAACCAGGTGTATTCCCAGCTTTCTTTGCTCGCTGGAAGCAGCTTATAGCAGAATCCCCCATTTGGAGGAGTGAGGAAGTCCTGACACAGATTGTCAATTCACTGAGAGATCTATCAGGACACCAGTTGGGCCAGCTGCTGCAACAAGCAATTGAAGATCTCAATGCGAGCAATCCCACGTCTCTGAAGCGAAAGCGCTCAGGGTCTGTCGACGTCGCCACTCTTCCGCTACTTACTCTTGTGACGTGTGCTCATCAGGCTCCTCAGAAGCTGAGCCGATCAAAAGACCTGTTTCTTACCATTGCCAAATATTCTGGGTCCGTTGATACTTGGAAGGTGAAATATCTGGTGCTATCATTATACGAGGATATAGCTCTGGGGTCTGCAGAGGAGGTTTTTGCAGCGGCATCTACAGCTCTTAACAAGAACATGAAAGGCATTGACTGGCCTTATGTTTACTCAACCATGTTCCGACTCCGTGAACTCGTTGAGCCGGATCTATTCTCCGCTGTATGCGTGAAGTTTCTTGCGTCTGCGAAATCCGACCCGGCCCTCTTGTCTATGGTTGCGAAGCGATGGCTAATTCTGGTCAACAAATACTTCGACGGTGAGCAGATCACCGAGCTGGCGGCCATGTTTCTTCAGAACAAAGAGTCGTTGCGCCAACTGCTTGATAACGATCTTTTGTTTGAACAGGACAGGTTGGCTGACACTCTTGTAAACGGAATTGTCCAAACGCTAGAAAGCTCGTCTGAACACGTTGATGCTCTGACTATGTTTCCTCTTGAGGTGCTTAGTCGTTCTATGCGAGTGAGAATCCTGGACCTTCTCGTAAAGAAAGATGCTGACGAATCAATGCTCCGCTGTATAGAGCACCTACTTGAGAGACCTGCATTTGCATCTAAAATAGAGTCCGATTGGAAGGTGCTTCGGGATCTTTTCAAAAACTCTTGGTCCAACGCTTCTTTGGTGCCATTTTCTAGCACCATCGTCTCCTGTGTGCTAAGGCACATCACTGAAAACGATCCTGGCAACTATATTGCGGGACTTCTGCAGTGGTTGAACAAACATTGCCAAAAGTATGCCCGTTCTGCTAAGTCAGACGATGCCTGGATTGTCCGCCTGGCTTCGCTCATCTACGCTAGTGTCGATGCGCCTTCGAAAGATGTCGAACTTCTCGTTAATATTATTGTCGAGAAGTTGGCGACAGCTGATACAGATTCTGTCACTCATTCAGAGAACCTTCAGATCCTGCTGACAGAGGAAAACGTATCAAAATTGCCGCAGCCCGTCTTGAGCAACCTGAAGGTTGTTGCTGGGCTTGCGCTGGTTAACTCCCGTACAGAGACTGTCGGAATAGACTCGATTTTCTCGATTCTTTCTTCTCTGCCTATGTCTTCATTTGAGGATTTTGTTTGCCTGACAGCTGCTTTCGCATATGCTGACAGTGCTGAGCTCGAGACCTCTTACTCAGACGCTATCAAGCGAACTAAGCCCGAGTGGATTTCTGCCATTTTCAAAGAAGCGTTTGTATCATTTATTGGCAGTGAGACTCTTCGCACAACCTATGTAAGGATCATGTCGTCTGTTGTGTCTGCTGTTTCTGCTGAGGCCGCTTCACAGCTACCATTGACACGTCTTTACGCCTTTTTCCTTAATGAGTCGTCGAAACTAGGCGAGGATATTGTGCTGGCGTTTATTCGTATGGCTAATATTCTGTTGAGAGATAAAAGTTTGGCGGTGAGTCAACACACGCTGGAGGTCATTGTTGCTTGCATTACCAAACTGTCATCGACTAGAGGCCCGTCGTTCAAGTGTACAGGCGGGCCTCAGATCCTCTATCTCGAGCTGACAAAAGTCATGTCTTCAGTACTCTTGTTCCATAGACACCGAATTGGAGGACGACACCATCTTATTGTGAATGCGTTCAAGAACTTGTTGAAGTGTTTGTGCCTGCCAGTCGACTCCAATATTTTGGTGTGTGCTCCATGGATGCATACCAGCGGAGGACCCACTCCTGAATGTGCACATGCGTTTGCACGTATTATCAGTAATCTCTGCGAGCCTCCTGTGCAGTCGGTGCGCGAAAAGGGAGGCAAGCTCAACCTCACGTCATCTTCAACTGTCGCCAAGCGAGCACTTATGAAACATATTAGCGCAATTCTGAGCGTCTATGTGAAGATTTCGTTGCAAGTCGGGTTCTCGAGTCTGGTGCAGAGTGAACTTCGACCCGGTCTATATCCTGTCTTCGATATACTTGGAGCCGACGGTATTAAAATCCTCAGTTCCATGATAGACACCACTTCGCGTGTTTTCTTGCGTACACTCTACGATGACTACAAAGCGCATGGTCGTTGGAAAGACGATTAACCTGTACCATAGCATTAACAATTTGCATTGATAAAATTAATCTTTACAAGGTTTTGACATTGTACCACAAGTTGTAGTTTAGCTTCTTTCAACATCGCCGCTTCTCTCCCTCAAAATCTACTTACCCTACCTCAAGACATTTCGTCGATAAGGGCCGACACTCATACGTTACCCTGCGCCACAAATTGCTGCCGACTATTCTACAGTTATCAACAGTGGTTACCCTGCCTCAGAAAGCAGTGTAGGCCTGTCCGACGCACATTAGTTCCACTTACCCTACCTTACAAGCTCTTGTTGGACGGCCGACAGTTTTTCATACTTGTTACCCTACCTCACAATTACTGTGTCGGCGGTCCGACACCCATAGAAATGCTTACCCTACTTAACCAACTGATCGGTCCTTTAAGCATATTCTGTTACAGGGTGCTGAGCCCAGTCGCTTAAACGCGTGACGCGAGTCAAATATGGGTAAACGAACGCGTCAGATTGATCTTAACGTCTTTGTATCACTTCTTACCATGTCCTTTTTCCAGAAGAAAGACGGTGCGACAAGTGGATCCAATTCTGCATCGGGCAGTTCACAAAAGGTTTTAAAGGGAGCACCTTGGGTTGAGAAATAGTGAGTTGAGCCCCCCCCCATTTGAGCTTCATTATCTTGGATATATTAATGGTTCTAACAAAGTCGACCAAAGTCCCTCGATGATGTCTCTGCTCAGGATCATACTGTGACGGTGCTCAAACGAACTCTTCAGTCAAGTAATCTTCCTCATATGCTGTTCTACGGCCCTCCAGGTACAGGAAAAACGAGTACTATACTAGCACTGGCCAAAGAGCTGTATGGCCCAGAACTCATGAAGTCTCGAGTTCTGGAACTCAATGCTTCGGACGAACGAGGAATTTCAATTGTGCGTGAAAAAGTGAAAAACTTTGCTCGTACTGTTGTATCGACCCCTAGTCAGTACGCTCGCGAACACTACCCGTGTCCTCCTTACAAGATCATTATTCTGGATGAAGCCGATTCTATGACAAGTGATGCTCAGTCGGCGCTACGACGAACGATGGAAACCTACTCCAAGATCACACGATTCTGTCTTATTTGCAACTATGTCACACGCATTATTGACCCGCTGGCTTCGAGATGCTCCAAGTTTCGATTCAAGCCTTTAGACACGTCCAACGCTCTGCAGCGCCTTCAATACATTGCTACAGAGGAGAATGTCAAGTACGAGGCGAATGCTCTAGAGCGACTTCTTGAAGCTTCCGGTGGAGACCTGCGAAAGGCCATAACGTTGCTGCAATCCTCATCAAAGCTGCAATTACCAGCATCAGAGGCTGACGACATCGAGGTTGATGTCCCTCAATCGTCGACCGCTGTCACTGTGTCTCTTGTCGATGAGATCAGTGGAACGGTTCCTGACGATACAATCAACCTTCTCCTCAAGTCGTGTAGACCAGATGATACGTCAAAGCCTGTTGGGGAAATATACAAGGACGTCATCAAAGCTGTTCAGGATGTTATCTACAGTGGATGGAGCGCAACTCAGATTGTCGACCAGCTTCATGATCGGCTTTTGGCCGATGAGTTCCTGACATCATCACAGAAATCTGAAATCTCATGGCTGCTGTCTCACGGTGACAGAACGCTGAGCGACGGAGCTGATGAACATCTGGTTGTCCTTAACACTCTCACTCAAATTGCCAAAACCGTCAATGTCCATTAACTTGACGCAACTTCAACTTCTTCATGGGTCGTGTCTCGTTAGTTAAATATAAATATAGGCGAGTTACAACGTAGAGCTAATAAAGATCCTCATTGAACCCTGTCCACCGATCAATAGCCGTCATATGGCGAAGCGTGGGTCGTCCATGTGGACAAGACCATGGCTTGTCGAGCTCGGCCAGTCGACGAACAACTCGTTCCATAGTCGATATACCCAAAGATTGTCCAATCATGATGGAACTGCGGCATGCTCTCATGGCAAACATGGCCCGTACCTTGGAGCATTTGACGTTGGGGTTACCGCCCGACTCTGAGATCAAATACAGCAGTTCAGCCAGATCATTTTCATCAAAAACAGTCGTTCTGCTGTAAGGAAGAGCAGTCAGAGTACACTGTGAACCTGGAGGCGCTTCGTCGTCGACCTTGACGACAAACCCATTCTTCTCGAGGATCTTGAGGTTATTGATGGCATTGATCTCCTCTATAGCTGTTAATTCAAGCTTGCGACCAATGACAAGAGGTTGGTGCTGCATATTAGTCTCTGCCTGAAGTCGTTCAAAGTTCGCTTTCTCATCGCTTGCGTGCTGATCGATAATAAACATGTCCGAAGAGCCATCGTCGTTGGCTTTAGAAACCAAAATAAATCCAAGATTGAACTGCCCAATAACGGTCATGTTGGCAAAGTCCTTCTTGTTGATAGTAAGATTGAGTCGGCTCTCTGCTTGTGCTGAATCTGTTATGTCTACAGTACTCACACCGACATGTCTTTTCGCACTTTTCCCCTTTGCTTCCTTGAGCTCGCTTGCAATGTTCTGTATGCTTTTCCAAGACCTCAGAATATCGTCAGCTTGTATTGATGTCGACACTCGTGTGTTCAGCGTATGGAAAGTTTTCACAATTTTGTCCTTGTGAAGTTCCTGCAGTTGAGATGGTAACTCTGCTTCTGGCTCTGTATCAGCGGATGGCAACTCTGCCGCTGTGTCAGCAGAAGCTAGAGTCGTGGATACTTTGCTTTCACCGCTTTCCAAAGACAGCTCATCTAGTCCTCTTTTCTTGGGTGAACTAACAAACAGATCCGACGATGCGTCTTCTGACGGAGATATAGGATCTTCATCCTGGACACGTTCGATGCTGATTAGTTCGACACGCTCCAACGGACGTGGCAGCTCTGGGCTAAGTGCTCTCTGAATTGAATCGACAGGCAATGTTTCTTCCAGGAGGTCCCCGTTGTCAGCACTTCCCTCATGAATATCATGGCTGATGTCTTCATCATCCACATCAGCAATTTGATCATATTCTCTTGCGTCCATCGGAACCTCTGAAGCACCTTCAATATTTCCACTCTCCGACAGCTCGTCGTCAATTTCATCGGCGGTCTCGCGAGCACTTTCTTCGACTTCGTCATCGTCATCGTCAACTTCTTGAACATCGTCCTCGTTATCATCTTCGGACTCACTGATGGGACTATCTTGCTCCTCTACCACGGTGAATTCAACTTCAGTAGCAGCCTCAGTACCATCTGCATCTGCTCTAAGACGTGAGAGGGCAGACAAACGCGTTTGGGCCAGCTTGGCTGGGCGAGGCTCTTGTTCTACACTGACCCGGCGGATCTGAGCTTCGGATGATGAATCGTAGAAGTCAACCAACTTCTCTTTCAAGCACTCGACAAGTGCAGTCTCCTGGAAAATGAGAACAGCCCGCTTATCTGGCGCAATATTGATATCCAGGTTGGCTGGGTCAATTATCAGGTTGCACACAAGCACAGGAAACTGAATGTAGTTGAACTGCTTGTAGACGTCATTAATGGCCTTCTGGACAGATGGTAGTACACATGGACGATTATTGACGAAGAAGAGCTGACGATCAGAGGCAGCGCGCCCCTTACCAAATGTTGGCTGTGAAATGAGTCCAGTTACTTTGACTGAACTCTCTAGCTTCTCAACAAGAACAGACTTTTGAGTCCATTCAAGAATCAAGTCAAGAGGCAAGAGACCATCTATTGCTCCAGGGCCAAACACATTCACCATGTTAGACTTGACACTTGATCCCATTGATCTCAGCACAACCGAGCGCTTTCCAGACGCTGTAATATGTGTGACAGTAAACAGAACCGACTTTGAAATGACAGCGTATCCTTGAAGCCAAGTGATGGCTTTCCCAAACTCCCGTCTGCTGTTCTTCTCTAGATCTTTTCTTCTGACTGGTAAAGTACCGAACAGGTTGGAAATGGCCACAGTAGTGCCCTTACGGCCTGGAACCTTTGATTGAGTCACAATAGTACCACGATGATCGTATTCTAGCTTCGTAGCCAGAGAACCGGACTGTGATGTGGTTATAACCACGTCAGAAAGAGCACACAGCGAACTGATGGCTTCGCCACGGAAACCGAGGGTCTCGACAGATTGCACATCCTCAAAACTACGCAGCTTTGACGTGTGGTACTTGAGTGCTATTCCTTCAAAGTCATCTTGTGCAATCCCATCCCCATTATCTATGACCTCGACACTATCAAGTCCGTAGTTGCGAAATCGCACCTCGAGAGTAGACGCGTGCGCGTCCAACGCGTTATCGACGAGTTCCTTGACGGCAGTGGCGAGGTCAACGACGACCTGACCAGACGTGATACGGTGGACAGATCCCGTATCAATGGCCGTAATTGCCATGGCCACCTACTCCGAAAAAGGCTTCTAATTCCAAAAAAAATTGTAAAGGGCGTGGAAATAGAGTAAGAAAGTTCATGGAACAAATCTCAGGGGTTACTATCATGCATAATCACAATCGCCAAAACGTGTAAGCGCATAGCTTCCTCATATTGAACTGTTTGCTTCCTTCCATTCTACCCCTTTAGCTGCTCGATCCAATGGAACGACCGAGCCCTCGGACGCTCTCAGAGCTGCTGGGGGCATTCCACGAGTTCCTAATTATTGCCATTCACCAGATCCTGTATCTCCGCAACGTGTATCCGGTCGAATCGTTTGAGAGGCGAAGGAGCTATGGACTAGCAGTCCATTGTTCCCGATACCCGGTGTTGTGTGAATGGATAGAGAACTTGGCTCTCGCATGTATGAGCCATATTCGTAACGGTACAATTTCACGGCTCTCGGTTGTCTTGCTGACGGATAGGGTCGAATCGAGCACTGGCAGTAGTACCGAGTCCATAGCTGCTAGTAGTAGCACTCCGCTCGAACGGTTTGTGCTGGACATTGGTGACTTTCCTGTTCCCGCCAGCACTACGAATCCTGATACCGACATTGAAGTTGATGTTACATGGGGCCAGATAACTGCTGAGTACCGTGCATGTCTGGTGACTCTCACGACACTGGCCCCCAGTTTTGGTCGGCTTCCAGCGAACATGACCTTTACGGTTATTATGGACACGAAATCGGGTGTTCCACTCGATCCACAGGATCCTTGGATATCAGCTGACAAGTCACGGTTTCATATGAACGAGCCCCGAACTGTCCAAACGCGTCCGATTCGGTTTGTAGATGCTGGACCTATCTCATTTAGTTTCGTTCTTGAGGAGGATAAACTCAAGGGTAAGCTCCGTGCAGGCACCGACTTTGGATGACACAAGAAGATGAGATTCGTGGTAGTTTTCACGTCACGAAGACTAAGAGCGTATTTCCGTTGGACACTGAGACCATGACAGCTGAACCCAAAAGTCAGTTCTGAGACCATTACGGGGCTTGTTGGTACTAGACATCTGGATTTCATGTAGGGACGCTGATTTTTGTGCTCCGTTTCTGATGTCTTCTATGTTTCTTCTCACTTTGTGATGTTACTTTACGCTGTTGTGTTCGGAGCTTATAATCTCTTTTGAACTTGCTTCGTCACATGTAAAACGTCTATTAGAGTGGTTCGGCGGTTCCACGGTTCCTATATAGAGGCTCTTGGTTTACGTCTTACCTCCTCTATTTTGGCAACTACTCGTCTGGTTCTGCTGCTCAACATTCTTCTTCTTCTTCTTCTTCTTCTTGTTCTTCTTCTTCTTCTTCTTCTTCTTCTTCTTCTTCTTATCCTTCTCCTCCTCCTCCTCCTCCTCCTACAATCTCATCAATGATAATGCCCAGCAGTCTGCCAAGGCTTTGCGATTAGTATATTACAGATGCAAATAAGTCAAGGTCCACATAAACTCCATATAAAGTCCTTAAGTTCAAGGCCAAGCTCCAGTTCTCCAAACAGAGACCAATCAATCAAGATCCATATATGCTTTGGCATTCTCATAGACGAGATAACTGATGCTCACAGCGGGAGCAACTTTGGCAAGATTTGGCGCCAGCCCGCGCCATAAACCACGGTATCCATCACGCTTGACTGTCTTGCGGAATACGTCTCGGAAGCCAGTATAACGGTAAGGATGTGCAGCAGTACCTTGAGCTTGTAACCGTGTTCGTAGAAGGTTGACGGGATATACGACAGACGCTCCTATACTCCCGCTCACGGCACCCATGCTGAGCACAATATAATTGGCCATCTTGACATCACTCTCATCAATGTTGAGTTTGCTAGCTTGGCTGGCCACATAGGCCTTTTTCATGCCCGAGAAGATACCGAGATCAAGTGCAGCAAACGGGAAAATGCCCAAAACACCCACAGAGATGCCGCGGTAGAAAAGACGGGGGCCGCCTTCGCGCCACATCGACGTGAGCGTCTCGTAGATGAGACCATGGCCTCGTTTGTTCGAGAATTGCGCCGAACATTGGATGCGAAACTTGAGTGTATCAATGGGATACACAAATAGTTGGGCTACCATTCCTCCTATACCTCCAGCAATAAAGGTAGATGCACGGGAAATCTCAGATGGGTCAGAGACACCCTCGAGTCGCGCGAAAAAGCGCTTGGCAGCCTCAAAAGAACCGAATTTCATGGCCGATTCAGGAAATACTTTGACAGCATTGAGGCCGTTGCCTACAAAAAACGCTCGTACACCACCCTGGCTCCATAAATGCTTGACGGCCAGGGCAATGGATGATTGGGCAAACCCAGGCCGTTTGCCCGATGCTCTAATAGCGTCTTTGGCAGCGGCAGCGGCTGAAGCAGCGGCTGGTGAGCCCGATTGTGCAATAAGATAGACTTTGAGACGGTCAAAGGGTGCAGTGCTTGTTCTCGAAACAACACCAGCCAAACCACCAGCTAGAAAATACTTGAGACCATGTGATGTCTCGCTCGATAGTAACACATCGCCCTCGGACGACAGCTCCAGCTCTTCAATGAAAAATAAATAAGCCGCTTTCAAGTACGGAAGGCCCTCGGTGCGAGGGATGAAGGTTAGCTGTTCATGCCAGTCGTTGAGCGAGATGAGGCCGTCATCGTCGGAATCTAGTGCTGCAAACAGTATGTTTAGTTTGTCAGCATCAATGGAAATGCCAAGGTTCTCAAATCCACGGCGGATCTCGTTGATATCAAGCATTCCATCGTGGTTGTTATCAAGACTGTGAAATGATGAATCAAGCTGGGCTTCTCGTCTCGTCACATAGTCTTTAAACGTCGCAAAATCAATGCAATCAGCACCAGGAGGCAAAATACTGTCCAAAAGTTGGTTCACCACACTATCGAGTCCGTCAAAGTCCTGGTACCGATCAATCATGAGCTGTGTGAGGGAATCAGCATCAATGGAGTTGTGATGGCGCACATCGAGCTGATCAAACAGCTTTCGTATCCGCTGTTCTCTATCCATTACTGGTTAGTTTTCATGACTGAGCGAACGCTTGGAAAGTTCAACAAGAAATAAACAGCCAGCAAAGTGGAACGTGAGCTACTCAAGTAGACAGGGTTATCAAAACCTTTGATATCGTAGCTGTCTTTGTAGCAAAATGAAGAAGAATGGCCGCAGAGGGTCGGTGGCTAGCATAACCGCAAACACAAAAACCTAGGTGTAGGTCACGTGACTGCAGGGTTTGCAGGATCGGAGTGAAAGGAGAGCCGAGGAGAGGACAAGTCCGCGGGGCTACTATTCATAAAATATACTCTGTAATATTGTTTGTATTTTGGATAGCAATACATGACAGTTTGGTTAAATAGAAAAGCATGGATGAGTGCCATAAAACGAAGCATTTCAAATAGAGCTGCTTGGTCACGTGATATCAAAGGAATAGAGACGTCACAAAATGAGTTTGAGCATCATTCTCGGCAATATTCTGAATCCACTGCATATTATCCCCCGCAATTCATTTTAATGCTTTCAATCTAGTAAGACCTTCAAATGTCACTAACGAACAAGTATACAGGGAATAAATATTCTTGTCTCCGTTGAAGCCGGAATGTTCTTCCATAACCGCTGTAGGTGCCGCCGCCCAATGGCATATGCAGTTATACGGTGTATATCTCCCCGCACTGCCGCTGTCTCCAAGTTGGCATCCTAAATGACTTCCATTAACTTTCGCAAAATCGACGTGGACGCGCTGGACCCGGACAATGCGCCTCAACCGCTAGCGGGTCCATTTCCTCCCGTCTCCGTCGATGATATCTCGGCCCGAGCCAGTCAGGTGAAGCAGTATCTGTCCAAGGGCGACTCAGCAGGCGCTCTGAGTCTTGTTCTCCAAGACCCGCCATATGGGGGTGACGAACAAGCCAAGAGCTTACATCTCAAGACCGTCATTGATGTACTGACAGCTGTACGATCCAGTGAGATCAATGGTGTTCTCGCGGCCCAGGATGCCTCGAGTCTCGACGTTCTCGTGAAGTATCTCTACAAAGGAATGGGCTCGCCCATTGGCCAAGCTCACGGCAACGGTGGAGTTTTGTTGTCGTGGTTCGACAAGACCATTGATGCTGCTGGTCAGGGTGCCATCATCCGGTACTTGGCTGACCGAAGGACTGTTTAGACAGGTCTTGATGTGACAGGAGAGACTGTTTAGAAGGTCTTGCTGTGAAGAGAGACTACAAATGTGATACAAGGCGAACGTTATATACATTCTGGACCGCTTTAAAGATCTGAATCGATTAGCTGTTATCACTAAAGCTTACTGCTTTGCGATTGCTTGACTCGGCTTCTTGATGTGTTTCAATTTAGACTTTCTCTCACTTTCCGCAGCTAATAACCTACTCTGCCGATGTACAAGAAATACATACACAACGAGTGTATTTGACTTTACGATGAGTTTCCTATGGTCACTAACCTTGTAGATATTCATGACACTTGACATTATTGTTATATTGTCATTAGTAGTGTAACTTCATCATCGACTAACTTACAGCACCATCACACCGGCTAACTTCCCAGGTATCAATTCATTATTTCATTATATTTGGCGTGAGTATTATCGCTGTTATACCCTTGTGTATGATGGAGCAAACCTCATAGAGTTGGATCCTTCCATCTCGAGGCGTAAACTGAGGTTTTCGTTGCGAAGACGTTCGTTTTCCACCAGCAAAGCCATATAGTCGTCGGAACTGACTCTTTCGTCCGACTGCTTCACAAGTTGAAGCTTACGATCCAACAGGTCCTGACTGCGGAATGTTTCTGCTGCCAAATGGGTCTTGAACTGCTTCTGCATCTCGTCCACCTGGCTGTCCATGATATCAGCCATTTCTTGTCGTACGCGCTCTTCAATAAGCACGTTCTCTTCTTGTGCAGCACTCAATGCTGTCTCCAGCTCCAGAATGCGTCTCTGCATTTGCTCAAGCACCTCTGACGACACATCTTCAGTCTCATCATCAGCAAGCGTCGAAGCGCTAGAAACAGACGATGTAGATGGAATACGAGTCTTTGGTAGAGCCACATCGCGAGCCAGTGCCGAGTATCGCAGGATCTGAGAAGCAGTATTGAAATCACCGTAGCGGTCGACATTAATAAGAACAGCAGATCTCTGGGCGAGCTTCGTGTTGAAAGCATTGGAAAGAAGCAGTTGAGTGAGTTTGCTATTTCGCAAAGCCACAGATTCTTTGGTCTGAGTTAGCACATGTCAACTTTCAGAGTTTAATGGAACACCTTTTTCTACTTACAGTTGAATCTTTTTGGTCGAGATCTCGTTGTTTCTGGAGGCACTGGCCCAACAGCATCAATGACTTGTTGATAGCACAGCTCTCGACGAGTCGCGAGCCGTTAGTCTTGGAGTCCTTGACACGCTCTGAGCCCGCCAGGTCGGCAATTGTCAGTGTTGCACTTGAAGCCTTGGCTGTGCGATTTGTTCCCGTTATGCGTTTGACGTCAATGACGATAAAGGCGTGGGAACGACTGGATTGAGAATTCGATCCCGTCGCATGGGCCGCTCGAAGGCTGAGACCATGCTCAATGGTGCGAAATGCCTCATCTTTATCGGTAACAAACACTTTGCGAACATCAGCAAGATATACTTTGCCCGACTCGGGGTCCGTTTTGAGCAGAAGCGCTTTGCGGTGTGCAGCAGCACTTGTCGAGCCCGAGTCGTCGAACAGATCAAAGATGCGATCGTTATAGATCTCGACCATCGACACGTACACGGCGTATTTGAATTTGTCAGGCACTATGAACTTGCATCCACCACTGACTGAGCGTGAGTTGAGCTGTGTTTGTCCCGGAGCTACTGGCTTTCGTGACGTAGGCTTAGCTGTCGTCTTTGGTTCTTTAGACCAGTCAAGTATGAGACCAGCCTCTATTCCTTGTGAGGTTCGCGACGGGTTCTTGTCACTTATCATCTCCATTGTTTCAAAGTCCATCGTTCGTCCGTCTACAGACCGGAAAATGGTGTCGAGTGCCAGATGAACCATTCCTGGTGATTGTTTGGACCCAAGAATGGTGTGAGTTTTGCCAGATCCCGAGGCTCCCATCGAGAAGAGCAGCGAGTCCGAATGGTGTTTAACGACATTCTCAACTAGAGGAAGAACTGTTCCTTTGTAGATGTCGAGCTGAGTACTGGATTCAGCGAAAACTCCATTGAAACTAAAGGTTTCCTTTGCTCTGAACCGACTGTGTTTAGGAGGCTCCACAGTCACTTTGGAGGAGCCCGGCACAATAGAAAGAAAGGGTTCTACGGGTTTGTCAACCTCCTGTGGTTTAAACCGTAGATACACTGGTAAGTTGGTATCCATTTCGTCTGGCATTTTGGATGTTTGGACGTGTGAATTGAGGTGGAAAGCTCGTTGAAGTAGTAGACTATAGTAGAGGTGTCCGAAAGCGGTAGTAGACAAACAGTGCGGCTGCAAAATAACCTTACCCCATGTATGTCACGTGATCTTTGTGGATAGATCCTGAACCAACCGGGAGCCACACTTCACATAGTACTTGGTAAAACCCAGTGAGCTAGCTTTGTATAAAAGTGCTATAGTGTCCCAAGGTGAAGTTTGTCATTTGGTTCCGGTTGAAATCACACGGCCCTGTCGTCTTTTACAGTTCTTCTGAATACAGTAACTGTTAATTTACATCGATTGGATTTAGCCCCGCCTCTAAGAGAGTACGCAGCAGCAAGACGAGCTGATGAAATGGACTAACGTTAACAATACTAAGTTGCATTTGATGTATCAACTCCAGTTACTCTCTCATGAATTGACTTCAGTTATTCTACCATTTTCAGGTCGTGTCGGACGGGTCGACAGCCATCAGCATTGGTTACCCTGCCCCACCAACTTGTGGTTCAACGGTCTACTTACCCTGCCTTGTCTCCTATATCAACTTAACCGTTAAGTTTCGTGAACTATGCAGCACACGGTCCTTAGTAGTCGTCCAATTGACCGTCCAATTCTGATTGACCATATAGACATTATTTTTATCATTTAAGCGTCTTTTCTATCATGTAATTGATCTGATTTTGATAACCACAAAGCATAAACCGGACAGCATGTACTGACATTTTAACAACTACTGTAAAAACTAACGAACTGATACTCAAAATCTATTTGCGGGAAGACCAATATATTTAGCAGAGTTGATGAATCATATATTAAGAAGTAGCAACGGTCAAGAAATAAGACCTTTTGATAATACTGAGATATTATATTTTGTTGGCTAATAACCTGGATATCTACTGATCAATTGGTATTTAATACTTTCAAGAATCTAACACGATGTTTAATTTGATGATTCCTGAGATATGCAAATAGACCAACTATTTAATGTGCGTATACAATTGTGAGGCTTGAACGTGTAGCATTGAACAAACACACGCAACTAAGCTCCCTGACCACTTGAAGTCAAATACTCTAAAACAATGTTCCATTCTATCATTTCTATATTAATCCTATTTATATTATCCCCTCTAGACTGAGCAAGTGGCCTTGACTCCTCATGGACATTTGGCTGCAGCTACCTTATCAGAGAACTTCCCAAGCCCCAAAATCACAAACCAAGCAATCACACATCTACAATTGATTCGAGTTGCTAGACATGGCAGGACTGTCGAGAAAGCGATCGCGCGACGAGAGCGAGCTTGATGATGAGCCAGTGGTGGAACCAATTAAGCACCAGAAGGCAGAGGAGCCAGAGGACAAGACCAAGGAAGAAGCCACCGACGACGTGAACGAGACCAAGGAGGAGAACGATGAGGTCAAGGAGAACGAGGAGGATGAATTGAACGACAAAGAGGAAGAAGACGAGAAAGAAGCTATTGACAATGAAGATCCTACCAAGCCAGAGGCGTCCAAGTTGGAGTTTAAAGGTGAGGAGGAGGTGAAAGGTGAGGAGGAGGTGAAAGCTCAGGATGAAGAGGAAGTGGAGGAAGAGGAGGACGAGCAGGAGGAAAAAGCTCAGGATGAGGAGGAGGAGGAGGAGGAGGAAAAAAAGGAGGTGGAGGAGGAGAAAGAGGAAGGAAAAGAGGAGGAAGAGGAGGGAGAGAATGAAAAAGAGGAGCTTTTACAGGATGACGACGATGACCAGGAAGAGTTACTGAATGACGACAATGAAGCTACAGTAGCCGGAGAAAAGGAAATCGACGCGCCAGACGCTAATGAGAACGAAGCTGATGAGGAAAGTGCCAAGGAGGGGGAAGTGGCTGAGACGGAGGAAGCCGACGAAGACGATGACGCTGACGAAGATAAACTAGATGACGGCAACGAAACCGCTGGTGAAAAGACCGACGATGCCAGGGAAGAGAAGGAAGAGGTTGATAATACCGGTGTTGAAGAGACCGAATCCACAGAGGAAACGAAGCCTAGCGAAGAAGCCAAGACCGTCGACGACAGCAAGGTTGAAAGCTCCAAAGCTGAACCAGCGGCCAACGGCTCGTCGTCCGAGACGACAACTGAAACGACAAAACCAGCAAGCGTCTTTGGATCAGGCACTTCGTTTGGCTCGAAGCCATTCAGCTCATCTAATAAGACCACGAACGTGTTTGGTGGAGGGTCTGTGTTTGGTAGCGGAACGGCCTTTGGCAGCTCATCGTTTGGCTCGTACTACTCTGCTCCTACAAAGTCCATCTTTGGCGAGTCAAAAGACGAAGAGAAGACGGACAACGAAGAGGATGCTGGCGATGAAACAGAAGAAAATGCAACAGGTTCAGATCAGTTGTATATCCAAGTGGCAACGCCTCTTCAGGAACAGACTGTTGAGACTGGCGAAGAGCTTGAAGACTCTCTATTCACATGTCGGGCTCGGCTGTATGCGCTTGATCTGACAGCAGCAACTCAAAGCTGGAAGGAACGCGGTGTTGGCACACTTCACGTGAACCGCGAAAAGACTGGTGAGCGTCGTGCACGTATTGTGATGCGATCGGACGCGGTACTGCGCGTCATTCTCAATGTACCGCTCGTCGCGAGCACCGAGATTATGCGAGGAATGAAGAGCTCACTAGCCAGCGAAAAATTTGTTCGAGTGACGGGATTCGAGGGCGACAAGCCTCATCAGTATGCTCTCAAAGTGTCCAACAAAGACACTGCTGCCGAGCTTGCTGGTATCATCACGGACGCTGCTCCTCGTCCTGCTGCTCGAGCCAGCAGCTGAGCACAGGTTTATCAACCTGTACAAATTACATGACTGATGTGAACTGTAAAGTAGATTGGTATAAGCATGATGGCGTGAATTTATAATGAAGCGTACAACATGAATTCACCTCGTAGAGTATGAGTCGTTGCCGTTCACAGGATTAACCGTTAAATAAGATGAATCATTCATCGTTACATATGATCATTCATCATCGTTATAACATATCATTCATCGTTACAGATCTATCATCCATAACTATGGATTGATCATTTATAGTTACAAATATCTCATTACTTACGGATGTATCATCATAGTACAGATTGATCATTCATTAATTCATAAACAGTTCGTAAAAAAACTTCACTGGTAAACGATGTTCACTTCCTGAGAAAGGCCACAGAACAAATGGTTTGACCCTCTTTACCGCCAAACTTGAAGCTCGGATACTTGATGGTTCTCCATTTGGACAGGGTCCCTTCTGATTTTCCTTTAACAGTCGCAATCAGTTCTGATTCAGTAAAGTTGCACGACGTGATGAGAAGCATACCACCAGACACAATGAGATCCTTGACCATATGGACGTATTGCTCGACGGCCGATTTGTCTCCATACTTGTCTGAAGAAAGAGCAATGGCATCTAATGTTCCCTTGTCAAGAACAACAGGCCACTTCTTACCCTCGTTGTTCCAATCATGAGATGCCAAAAAGTCTGCACACAGGAACTTGACATCGGAAACGTCTTCTTTCTCTGCTATCAGCGTTGCAAAATCGGCAGAGATCTTTGAGTAGTCTAAACCGGTAAGAAAACCCTCGAAATCAGCATCTCGCATTGCAAATAATAACCTTCCATTACCAGTACCAAGATCAAGAAACTCTGTTGTTTGATAATCAACTATTCCAGGAAGTTCCTGTTCCTCAGCCAGATCCTGAAGGAATTGGGCCATGCGTTCCTCTGCACCGGAATCCGCGAACCAACACTCGCCCGTGTCTTCTGGATTCTCCACAAAGTTATCCTTCTCCACATTATAGAAGTGCTCCCAGTACTCTTTTGTCCCTAGTTTCGAAGGGTTGAGCTTGACCTCTTGCATTGTGAAATTTGCAGTGAATCAGAGATTTTTGGAATCAGGGGATTTTTTGATACTTTTATACCCCTGAGAAGCCAGGGCAGGGGTTCGTCCCTCCGTCGAGAAGCGCTACGCATCTCAAGTGATCGACTATACGCCATTCAACTGTGTATTGAAGTGCAAATGGATCAACTAAGTAGACCTCATTGCCATCCTATCAATTGACTTGACTCTTAGTTGTATTCCGGCTCCTGACGGTTCTTGGCGGCTGTTGGTATCGGCAATCATCTGGGCAAGGGGCTGGGTATGGGCTCATCTGGGGTGCAGCTTCTATATACCGACTAACATCAACTTTTTTTCCATCTCTTTTGACTCATTTCGAATTGTGATCTTTATTCCGAAAGAATTATCTTTTTGTCTAAAAGGAGATCACCAGACTGTTTGCTGGCTGGAAGCAAGTATTACCACAACAATTGCTCTTGCTGTATACTTTTTTTTCAGAGGTGATTGAACCCTTGATCCCTACAACACTCTCGATGGATCCTGGTCTTCGTAGTCGCCAGGGCTCGTCTTATAGCAGTAGTACTCCACGGCCAGTATTCAAAGGATGGAACAAGCGTGATGGTGCTGATGCGTGGCGTGCGAGCTCCTCGGCAGCTGAAAGATACCCTGCGAGCCAAGAAGATGATCAAGTCGAGCTCGAAGGACTGGCTGCAACCCCTTCAACGCCAACACTCCCTGAAGAACCGGATGATTTCCCCGAGGGAGGACGCCAGGCGTGGCTTGTTGTACTTGGCTCATGGTGTGCCATGACTGCAACGTTTGGAGTAGTCAATACTTCGGGATTTCTGCAGGCTTATCTCGTCAGCAATCAGCTCAAGCATCTTTCTGAATCCCAGGTATCATGGATTTTCAGTGTCTATCTATTCCTCTTCTTTTTTGGTGGAGTTCAGGTCGGTCCAATTTTTGATGCGCATGGGCTTGACTTTGTTCTGATTCCTGGATGTATTGGATGTATTGCTTCGATGTTCATTCTCAGCGTTTGCAAGTCATACTACCAGTTTCTGCTCGGATTTGGAATCCTTGGCGGTCTGTCCTCGACGCTTGTGTTCACTCCTTGCATCACGGTTATTGGCCATTGGTTCTACAAAAGAAGAGGCCTTGCGACGGGGATAGCAGCTACTGGAGGTGCCACGGGAGGTGTCATTTTCCCTCTGGTTATGGACAGACTTGTTCGTGAGGTCGGCTTTGGCTGGACGATTCGTATTATCGGGTTTATCGTCATGGCCCTGTGTATTATCAGTATCTTCCTGCTCAAAACACGGCTGCCTCTCAACAAGGCTGGCGGTTCAAGTGTCGACTTTGGTGCATTCAAAGACCGCCGCTTCACTCTTACCACTATTGCTGTATTCATGATTGAATGGGCGCTGTTCATTCCACTGACATTCATCAGCAGCTATGCCATTTATCATGGCATTGACACGTCGCTGTCCTACCAATTGCTGGCCATTCTTAATGCTGGGTCTGTGTTTGGCCGCGGATTGCCTGGTTTTCTTGCTGATCGCTTTGGTCGCTTCAACGTCATGATTGTAACGACGCTATTCTGTGCCATCACCTGTCTGGGCATCTGGCTGCCTGCTGGTTCGTCGAAAGCAACGTTGATTGTGTTTTCGTTTCTATTTGGCTTTGCAAGCGGCACTGGTATCTGCTTGACCCCCGTGTGTGTATCACAGATTTGTCGAACTGAAGATTACGGAAAGCGGT
The DNA here is from genome assembly GCA_030556845.1 of Sugiyamaella floridensis. Classification (NCBI taxonomy): domain Eukaryota; kingdom Fungi; phylum Ascomycota; class Dipodascomycetes; order Dipodascales; family Trichomonascaceae; genus Sugiyamaella; species Sugiyamaella floridensis. Next base: position 124,008 of record JAKTUT010000003.1, on the reverse strand, counting down.
ACGGAACCTGCTACTTTGTCGCGAGTTTTGGCGTTCTCACAGGTCTTCCTATTGCTGGATCCATCCAGAGCCGCCAACATGGTGACTACCAGGGTCTCATCATCTTTTCTGGCATTGCCTACCTCATGTCAACGTTATTCTTCACCTCGGTCCGTGTCATTAGTGGAGGCTGGAACCTCAAGGCCATCTACTAAGATAAAACGTATACTAACAGTTAGAAAGACATGACATGCATTATTTATCGTACAGAGCAGCAAAAACGCTGCCATTTTGTAGTCGAGGCGCCGAGATGCTGAGAGTTGTTATGTATCCAGGTACAAGTTGGTAGCATGAAAATATAACCATGAAGATGGAACATGAAGATGTTGCTGAAAATGTCGGCATATTCAAGCCGGCAAGTCCAGAGCTTCAGTACAACCTGTCAAAGAGTCAGCATTGTTAGCAAAATCGTGGCATTGACATAGAAACATCAATATCGACGAGGAGGACTACGTCCCCTTGGGTCACGATCACGATGATCCCGGTCTCGCGGGTCGCGGTCAGCAGTATTGTCGCCATACGGCCGCTGTGGCCGGTCACCGTATGGACGCTGTGGTCTATCATCATATGGACGTTGAGGACGGTCATTATAAGGCCGTTGTGGACCACGGTCCCGTCTGTCGTCCCGTCTGTCATCACGTCGGTCATCGCGCCTGTCATCACGCCGGTCATCACGTCTGTCACCTCTTCTGTCGGCTCGATCTCGATCTCTTCTATCGCGATCCCGGTACTGATCTCTCATTCTTTCGGGTACATCTCGACGGCCTCTTGGGTCCCATCCATCTCTACGGTCCCTTGGAGGTCCTCCGCGCCTATTATCGAACCGATCACGTCCTCCTCGGTCACCGTATTGACCACCACGTCGAGATGCGAGAAGCTCTTGCTTTAGATAGTTACGACCTCCAAGACCACCACCAAGCTTGCGAGGTTTCCAGCTCTTGACAGTTCGTCCACGTTCCACATCAACAAGAATTCTACGGTCACTGATGCGAAGATTGGTACTTTCACGTACAGCAGCCTTCAAATCGCGCTCATGCTCAAACACAATGAACGCGTACCCGCGCGACTTGCCAGTTTCATGATCGCGCACGACGCGGATTCGTTCAATGGGTCCAAATCGTGAGAACTCGGCGTCAAGGTCCTTCTCAGCTGTCGAGTAGGGCAATCGAGCCACAAACAATGTGTGAAACGGGTCTCCTCGGACCTGGGGGTCATCCTCCGGGTTCCATTTCGCTGCGAGCTCTTCAAACTTGAGCTTGTGAGCCTGTTGTTTCTCCCGTTTGCGTCGCTGCTCCTTAATCAACCAGTTATCTGTCGGAACGTACGACTCGTCCGGGACATTGACGAGAGCTGCTAGAGAAGCAATGCCTGAAATGGCTCGAGTGCACCGCTTCTCAGGAGGCACGTCCACCGGGGCCAGAAACTTCAATGGCGGCCGTGGTGCAAACAACGACACGAGATGTGCCGGTAGTTTTTTGATGTCGGCCTTGAAGTTAGACTGCGGGTTCGTTTTCATTCTCGATTTTTACTTACCATTTGCTGTCAAGGAGGAGAAAGTCGTGAAGTTGAAAAATCAGTCGCTTAACCGGATTTTGTAGATTTGAAGCGGTCAGAAGACATAGGAGCGACCGGGCTTAACATAACAACAGATTAATAAGTTTAAAAGATTAATGCAATTAACAGAACTTGATGCTATGTATACGAGTTGTTGAAAGTTCACGATTTGAGGTGAATCGTTGGTTGGAACCTACAAGTTGGGAGGCAGAAGAATGGCTCCAATCTGAGCTCGGCGCTCTGTAGCCAGCAAATCAAAGTAACTGGCTCCATATTCCTGTGTTAGTACGCTGATCCTGATGACTATAACAGAAAACTTACAGTGTTGGACAGTTGAATCCGTATACCGAGAGATCGGATAAGTTCACAAGTACGAGGACCGAGAATTCGTGACTTCTGACCTAGACCAACTATGAGAATCTCTGGTTTGGGCTCAACAACCTCAAGAATTCCAGTCGCTTGAGATGTCAGCTCGACAATTCCAGTATCAAGACCCTCAAGACAATCTTTGAGATCAATCTGGAAAGCTTCAGACCCGAGCAAGACGAGTCCTATGGGGTTTGCTGGATCTTCACAAATAACCTTTGACTCATTGGCCAGAACAAAGCCGTTTCGCAACACCTTCTCAATGTTGTTTGCTGGTGGCTCGAGCTCGCTATAAATATTGTAGTCGGATAAGTTTCCCTGTGAGATACGCTGTGATTCAGGCCCACTTAGCATTGCTCGTGGCTTTGCTTCGCCCGAGTTACCGGCATGTGAATCAGGTACCAGTCGGTGTGCGAATCGTCGACACAACAACGAACAAGTCGGCTTTGAAGCTGGTCGCAAACTAAACATTGTTCGAACTACTCGAGGTGCTCGAGTTGTTGACAACATTGTAATTACTTGTAGGAGGAACGGTCCTTCTGGTGATGATGAAGAAAGACATATGTTGAAACCCGCTTAACCGGACAACTTCTAGGGTAAGGCCAGGGCTGGGGCACGACGGGTGAAATTTCACTTCCATCAAGTTACTCTCAGTTTCACCATCACTCTTACCGTTGTCTCTTGTTTCCAAAGTACCAATGCCTGTTAAAGTCGTGCCAACTGTGCTGCCACGGTCAGTCAACGGTGTGGGTTCGTTCATTCTCCAGTGCCGCAAAATCACCCTACGCTACTGCAACTGGGGAGGAAGCTCCAAGGGCATGCGCGAGTTCCTCACCAACGACCTCCAGAAGTTTGCTGCTGCGAATCCCAAAATCAAGTTCGAAGTACTCAAGCAGTCGGGTCATCCTGTTGTCCGAGGAGAGTACACTACTGGTAACGAAAAGGTCGTTTGTGTCCGCAACTACGACTCGGACAAGATCCGCGAAAAACTGCAACTGCTCGCTGATAGCAGCGGCACGCGACTCAAGAAGTACGCCAATGCTGTGGAGAGCATCAATACATCGGTGCGTGGCGTGTGGTCACCATTCCATGTCGGTGAGAAGTTCCGCTACCGCGTGTGAACCTCCATGCGAGCCCCTCGCCTTGTAAATAGCATCATTATGATTTATGACTGAGCACTTTGAAGTGGTTTTTTATGCATGTCTTTGAAGAACGGATGACCGATAGCGTCGCGTGGCACGATCCGCTTGCTCGGGTTCAATGTAAGCATCTCGTCAAGGAGATCCGTGAACTTCTCGAGCAGCGCTTCTTCAGGTGATCCAGGCGCTTCTAGATTCTGTAGCTTCTCCTTCATAGTCTCAATAGGCCCCACGTTTTTGATGATCCGCTTGACCGGCTTTCTGGTGATTTTGTCCATCTCATGGCTTAGGAAATTGTAGTCGTTGTCGAAATGCTCGGAACTGAACTGGCCTCGTCGCAGCATCTTGTGGTTGAACTTGCCGCGAAGCTCCATCATGAGTCTCAGCATGTGATTGTTCGAAGACCCCGGGAAGAGGATTCTGCCTGTATACATCTCATACAACGAACACCCCAGTGACCACATGTCAATGCCGTAATCGTAGGTGATTCCAAGGATAAGTTCCGGAGCACGATAGAATCGTGACACCAAATACGGAGTGATCTCGTTCTCAGAGACATCAGAAGCCGAACCCAAGTCTGCAATCTTGAGCAGCTCATGTGAATCGTCAACAAGCATGTTATCTGGCTTGATATCTGCGTGGATGATGTTGCATTCACGAAGCAATTCAACTCCTTGTAGCATCTGGTAAGCATATGATCGCACAGCCTTGATATTGATACCCACATCGCGGCCGAATTTCTTGAGAATAGAACGAAGATTGGCATTGAGGTTCTCAAACACGAGACACAAGTGACCCTTGTGTTCAAACCATCGCAGCAATCGGACAACATGGCGTGTATTGTTGGGATCGGCTCCGTTGAGCATCTGCAAAAGTCGAACCTCCTTCATAGCAGCAGTCAACATTGTTTCCCGATTACGAATGATCTTGATGGCAACGTGTCTGTCCGAGTCCTGTTTGTCAATGGCTCGTACAACAGCTGCAAATACTCCTTTACCAAGAGCTGTTGTGACCTCATAGCGTGAATCAATGAGTTCACCAGTAATGATACGATAGTATCCCTCAGCGTCATCCCAGTTATCAAGAAGACTTTCATCGAGCTTTTGAGCTGTTGCGGCCTGCTTTTGCGTCGGAGAAGCTGTGAACATATAGTCATCGTCGTCATCATCCGAGTCTGAATCCACTGGCTTGGGCCGTTTGGGTGCTGATCTCGCCTCAGGTTTCGCTTCCCGCACTGGATTCTCAACGCTCGGTGGCTCTGAGCTGTGCTGAGTGTAAGCATCTCGTTCTTGTGGCACTTTGGCCTCCGAGGGTGGTGTACTAGCAGATCTTGGACGTTGATCACTTGATTGCGGCTTCCTGATGGAATTGCTGCTCCTGAGACTAGCAAGCAGTTTCTGACGCTTCCGACGTCGCAGTTCAATTACTTCATCTTCAGTAAGCTCATACTCCGGTTTTGACTCAAGATCTTCTGGCCAATGGCGCGTTGCGCCTGTCCCATTGACCGCTTCCATAGTCTAGGAACCTGAAACAACATCTCATCCCCCTGGAAATGCGCCTATACAACAGTCCGCTTAGTAACATAACTTCACGGTTAGGTTAACTTAGATGTGACTTCTTACCAAACCAACTACTAGCATATGACACTCTGCTGCCCTAAGTTCGCGCTATAAAACCATTTGTTCACTTGTTGTTTGTATAGCTGGGGAGAAAAGTGGTTTTACCATGGGTCCCAAACGCGCCGATGCCGACGAGGACGACGATTGGAACCGCCTGTTCTCGGGTGGAGCTACTGGCGGCATCGACAGTGCTATTCCTTCGGATCTGTCAGGAGCAGACCTTGTACGCCATGCAGACGATGCCATCGATTTTGAAGACGAAGATGAGCTGGCTGATGATGAGCTACCGGAGGAAAAGCTTCCTTCTGAGGTGCCTGGTGATGCGGGAGGAGATTTCGACAACTGGATGGACGACCTCGGTGATGAGACCGCCCATGTCACCGACGACAACAACAATGTCTTTGATGATACGATACAACCGACATTGGATGTCCTTGAAGGAGCTCATGAACTCGAAGCTGAACTTGATCAGCTGGAAGCTAGGATTGCCTCTGATGGAATGATGCCGATAGAAGACGACAAGTCTGTCGTTTACGAGTTGTTACGATCCTATTATCCCGACTTCACGCCTGGTGCACTGCTCAAAATGAACACCATCTTTGCTCCGAAACCGTCACGACTTATTCTACCTAGACCGAAGATTTCAAGACCTTGTGTACCATCTCGAGCCCGTCTAGAGGTGGAAATCGACCAAAAGTTCCTATTCAAATCTGCTACAGCCCCTCCAGCTTCCTCAGCAGAAGATCTCAAGTCACAAACTGTGCATATTACACCTGCATCCATTGAAACTGCACTGGCTCTCTTCGGGGACGCCATTGTCACCCACAAGAGCGAGAAATCCCAACACAAGGATTCCGAGGAAAAGCAGCTCGAAGTTGCTGCTGCAGACTGGTCTATTTTGTCGGATGAGTTAAATGATGCCGATGGAGAAGATAGCGATGAAGGAGACTCTGACACGCCAATGATCACGGTGGAGGATAATGCAACGGCAGTTTTGAAGCGAAAGCGCAGCGAGTCTAAAAAACCTAAAGTGACATCTGATCTCGTGCGTATCTATGAATCTGATGTCTACCATTCTGACGAAGAAGAGGCATTTCTTGAAGGAACCTATCGAGCGTCAAGGAAGAAGGTGCGTCTAGATATGAACGATCCGTACTTGTTGTTCCTCGACGAATCGCAGTCCCGCCGTATGTGGGGTGGAAGGTCGAATGCGCCGGCTGTCGCCAGCACAAAGGCTATTCCCACAAGTGAAAGTCAACTTCAGTCACGGTATAACATCTCTAATGATGTTGCCTATGACATGCTGAAGGAGAACTACCAGAGCAAAGTGCGGTCAACCATCGGCAACCTTACTATTGACCATTCAATGGTGGCATTGCGACTGCAATCTCCCCATTACAAGGTAAAACTGTCGAAGAACCAATTGCGTTCTTTCCATCGACCTTCATTTGTTGTCAAGCCCAATGTGCCTATCCAGTTCTCAAAGCTCAAGCAGCGCAAAAAGAAGAAGGACAAGGGCAAGCACATCTCTCAACTGTTGGCCAAAACGGGAGACCTTACTTTGGGAGATACTACCAATCTCTTTCTACTGGAATACAGTGAGGAGTTTCCCCTTGTGCTGTCAAACTTTGGTATGGGCTCCAAGCTCATTAACTATTACCGCAAGAAAAACAGTGAGGATACCTACCGCCCTAAACAGCCTATTGGAGAAACCCATGTCCTTGGAGTACAGGATCGAAGCGCTTTCTGGAACTTTGGTTTTGTCGAGCCGGGAAAAGTTGTTCCTACTCTTTACAACCGAATGATCCGTGCTCCTATCTTTCAGCATGAAGCGCCAAGTACCGATTTTCTGCTAATCCGTAGTACAGGAGGAAGCACAGGAAGTGGAAAAAATCAACGCTACTTTCTGCGACCTATTCCAAATCTCTTCGTGGTTGGTCAGACATTCCCTGTTACGCCTATTCCTGGGCCTCATTCTCGGAAGGTTACAACAGCAAGCAAAAACCGACTTAAGATGGTTGTTTACCGAGTTCTGAATAAGAGCGACAATCAAAGACTTCAGGTACGTGACATCTCTGCTCACTTTCCTGATCAGAATGATATGCAGAACCGTCAACGTCTGAAAGAGTTCATGGAGTATCAGCGAGCAGGTGAAGATCAGGGCTACTGGAAAGTCAAAACTGGTGATGTCCTGCCTTCTGAAGATACTATACGGTCGATGATTTCGCCTGAAGATATTGCGCTTCTTGAATCGATGCAGGTGGGTCAGCAGCATCTTGAAGACGCTGGATACGGCAAGACTGTGGACGATGATAAGGAGGATCAAGATGGAATGAGTATTGAAGAACAGCTTGCACCATGGAATGTTTCACGCAACTTCATCAATGCTACGCAAGGAAAAGCTATGCTGCAACTTCATGGTGATGGAGACCCGACAGGGCGCGGAGAAGGATTCAGTTTTCTGAGAACGTCGATGAAGGGAGGTTTCAAGTCGATGGGAGAGTCTGTCAACGACAAACTTGACAAGTCAAAGCTTGGTGGACATAGCTATAATGTTGCTCTCCAGCAAAAAGCCTATGACGAAGACATCAAACGCATCTGGTATGCTCAGAAGAAAAGCCTTGAGATCACTGATCCTAATGATCTTGGCTGGGATGAAGCAGAGCATGATCGCGAAGAGCAGAACAACACAGCGTCGGCTGAGCCTGAAGGACTACGGACTAGTGATCGTGAGGATGACGATATGTCTTTGTTTTCTCATAACTCGACCAATTCGCGCCAAAACAAGGTACTGCGCATTACACGATTTGTTAAAGATCAATATGGTGTTGTCCAACGTAACATTGAAGTTGTCAAAGACCCCAATGTTATTCGTGCCTATGTGAAGCGTCGCCAGGCGCTCGAGGATGCTGAGATAGTGTATGTTGACTTTGTTGTCTTCTATTTGGAACCAACTAACGCAGTCCCGATGATATTACTGTTACCAATGATGAAGAGAAGAACAAACGCAACTACAAGAGGTAAGTTTATTCTCTTGAGCTATAATAACAATCTAACGCAGACTGGAAGAGGAGATTGCACGTCTACAACGAAACCAAGACCGACGTCTGGCTCGCAAGGCCATGAAGGGAGAAGGTGTCAAGGGCAAGACCAAGGCCACGACTCGAAAGTGTGCTACTTGTGGAGCTGTTGGCCATATTCGGACCAAGTGAGTATTTTTCTGCTATTTTCCTGTCGATTTTACAGCCTAACAACAGCAAAGCTTGTCCTATGTACAACGAAGTGTTTGGCGGAGCAACACCGAATCCTTCACCTGCTGCTTCCATGCCGCTGCCTCCAGGGCCATCAATGTAAGTGCCGGTTCGCTTATTATTATTGCATTTCAGTGGTTTTTAGTTGTTAGAATTCTTAGGCAAACTCGACAGATACTTTGGCTTTAGGCTTCTTCTTTTTAGGACGTCGTGCAAGTTCCTCTGCTTCAGATTCGGCCTCTGAATAGTCCGTCTCGTCTTCGTCCAGCGTGCGCTTCTTCATAGTATCGAGCTTTTCCACATCCTCGGGAATCATGACACAGCAATTGAGACGGTCTCCAGTGTTATACACAGCAATCTGATCCTGGATATCGAGATCCCAAATGACGAGTTTTCCATCTGACGAAACTGAAGACAAGAAGTTCTTTCCTTCTTCGTCTGTGAAAGATGAAAAGTGCTTGACACGAACTGCGTGTCCCACAAGAGTGAACTCGGGCTCTGTGTTCTTTGCAAAGACCTTTTCCAGGTTGTAGAATACAATCTTGCCGTCATTATGACTGAGTACAAGATACTTGTTTTCAGCGATATGGACAATGTCAAGGTGTTGAAGAGATGACTTGAAAGTAAACTCAAAGATCTTGTCAGCAGAAGCAGCAGAATAAACTTCAACCTTGCGATCATATCCAAGAATGTAGTGTTCACCTTTGGGAGTCCAGCGCACCTTGAGAGCACTTGATGCAAGCTTAATTACACTGGCCTTGCGAGCCGTCATCAGATTCCACAGACGAAGTGTGCGGTCTTCAGCAACACTCAGCGCCAGTTTACCTGATGGATGAATAGATATGTCGTTAACAGCACCCTTGTGGCCCTTCAATTCTCCAAGAACCTCCCAGTCCTTTGTACGCCATATGCAAATAAGGCCATCTCCAGCACCACTAAGAAGCCATTTTGTATCAAAAAACTGAAGCGACGTGATACTTCCCGAATGATGCAACAGCGATCCAAGCTCCTTGCGCTTCTGGAGATCGTAAATGCGAATGTGTTCGTCGTTAGATCCACTAACAAGATACCGCTTACTGTGAGCAAGACAGCGAATACTCTGAGTGTGCGCAGTAAAGTGGAAAATGGGTGTGAACAGTTCTACACCCTTGAAAAGTGTCAATGAAACACACAGCAAGTTGTGTTCATAAGATCCAGTGACAATTCGGAATTTGGGCGCATCTTTCTTTGATGAAATATCAGGAGAGCTGGCAACAGGAGTCGACTCCTCAGACACCAGTTCAAGGTTACCCTCCTTTCCTTTAGGAAATTTGGATTCCACAGACACTGCCTTTTTGCTCTTAACACCGTTTTTGGTGTTAGAAATTTTGACCATTGTGTTTGGCAGAACGGTGTAAACTTACAAAATCCCCTGAATCTCTAAATATTTTAAAAATATCGGGGCAAGGGTATAAAATATTTCTAGCCGTGCAAGGAAGGTCTAGTCTCCTCGAAAGACGAGTTTAAGAAGTTAAGTCGTATGAATTACAAGATTTAGAAAAGATGTAGAAGTATTTGGGGGTTTTTAAAAGGCACTGGCAATGCACTTAGGAGCTTCCAAACCAGTCCACAGCTTGAATTGCTGGACTCCCTGGTGGTAAAGCATCTCCCGGCCTGGAACTGCAATCCAACCAAACGATTCAGCGAGAGTCATCAGAGGAGTAACACTGGGACGGTACGCAGCATCCAACAGAATACGCGGAACATTGATGTTTCCAGAAAGCTTGGATCCTAGCAAAACGTCAAGACACTCGAGAACAGTGGCATCCAGAGGCTTGTCAGCGGGAACACAGCTCATAGTGACCACAGGCAGTTCACCACGAGCAGCAATAGATTCAGCATCAGCCTTTCCATTGATAACATGAACATTATAGCTCTTGTTAAACGCATCGGCAACAATCTGACCCTTGCTAGGTGTACGGTTGAGGATGAAAATCATACGGTAGCCGAGGTTGTGCAGAGCATACACAGCCGAGCGCGAAGTACCACCAGCTCCAACAATGAGAGCATTCAAACCACCAGGTACAGCAGATGCATCCGCACCAGCAGCCTTGAACGCTCCCACAATTCCAAGCCAATCAGTGTTCTCACCACGCAGCTTGCCATTACCGAGAGGTATAACCGTGTTGAGGGCACCAATAGCAGCAGCGTCTTCCGACAGCTCGTCCATCAGAGGAACAAAGTCCACCTTGATGGGAATTGTCACGGAACCACCGCCAAATTCGGATCCAAGAGACTTGAAGTATGCGACAGCAGCCTTGGCATCCTCAGTGTCATAGCGCAAGTACTCGTGTGGCAACCCGACAGTCTTGAATCCACAGTTGTGCATGCTAGGCGATGGAGAGTGTGTTACGGGGTGACCAGTAATAAAAAACTTCTGAGACTGAAGCGCTCCAATTGAAGTCAACGTCTCGTTAATCTGTTTCACAGTCAGTTGGCCAGGTGCGGCCTTGACCGGAAGAGCAGCATGAGTGACAGGAGTCAAAACAGGATTAAGCACTCGGCTCAGCTGTCCTTTGGCACCCATGTTGATTGCAATGAGCGGAGGCTTCGAGTCACCAGAGTGAGCGGCGCGGAACTGCTCAAGAGTCATATTGTCACTGAAGTCAGTAGCCATGCCAACAAACTTGACGACATCACCAACAACGACGGCACGGCGGTACAGCTGGTTCCATACTGGTGCTGTCCACTTGAGGGTGCCCGAAAAGTCATGGTTAGAGGCAATGATCTTTGAAGGACCCTTGTCCCGAACAATAGAGTCGACAAGCTCGGAAGAAAGGCTAAGCTCCACATCCACAAACTCAATTCCAAGCTTCAGAGCTAGTCGAAGTAGCTTCTCAACCTCATCTTCAGAGTCGTCGGGGAAGTTTCCACCTTGAGACTTGGTACGAACAGTGTAGATAATGGGCAGAAGTGAGTTCTTGCGAATCACAGCCACTTGGCTGGAAACGTATTCCGGTGTAGGAACTGGACCCATTTGACCATGCTGTTTGAGCAGATCAACTCTGAGCTCGATGGCATTCGAGCCTTCTAAGATCTCTCCCCAGTTGTCGACAGTAGACAAATCCTCGTACGTAAGCGATAGGAAGTAAGAGCGGTTACGAGGAACCTCAACAGATTTCACACCAGCAATGTTCTTCATGAAGGTGTCAAGAGACTTGCGCACCTGCACAACCTCTTCAATGCCCTCGAACGGCGGTGAAAAGTACATGAAGTTCGAGCACTCGGAGAACCAATGCTCGCGGCGTTTCCAAACGGCTTCAATGTCATCAACGTAAGCGGGACGCTCCTTGTCAATCTGCAGGAAGCGAACAATAGAATCAATATCACGATGAACATGGAGGACAATGTTTCCTCTGGCACAGTAGTCTGCCAAGATCTTGCGCGCTTCAGGAATCTCCACGATGCCACCGCCACAGGCTGCAACGTATCCATGAGAGTGGTCCTTCATGAACAGCTTCAGGATATCCAGCTCAGCTTTGCGGAAACCCTCCCAGCCATCTTCCTTGACAATTTCAGGAATCGTGCGGTTGAGCTTAGCCTCCATGTAGGTATCGAGATCTTCAAATTCAAAGCCAAGCGCAGAAGCAGCCCACTTGCTAAGCGTCGACTTGCCGGCACCTCTCATACCAATAACAAAGATGGAGCTGCGACCATTGTATTTGAGGGATGATTCATCTTTCTTGGGTGAGAATCCATCGAGCGGAACCTTGAATGCGCCAGCAAGCGTATCCCACCAACCAGGCCACGTCTTACCAACAGTTCGACGGTCAGTGATGACAACATCCTTGTCAACAACAGACGCCAGCAAAGAGAAGCTCATGGCGACACGATGATCGTCATAAGTGTGAACTCCATTCTCGGGCACCTGCAAGTTACGTACATTGATTCCGTCAATCTCAAGACCATCGGCGTGCTCGCGACACTGAACGCCGAACTTGGCTAGTTCGTGAATCATAGCGTCAATGCGGTTGCATTCCTTAACACGCTGGTTGGCAATACCAGTAATTTTGGTCGTATTGCTAGTTGAACCACGAGCAATAGCAGCTACGACAGAAGCAGTCAGAAAGGCGTCAGTCATAGGCTCCATGTCAATAACAGGCAGAGGCTTGAGAGATCCAAGAGGGGGTCCACGAACAGTAGTTGACGTAGCCGTCTGCTTGACGGTACAGCCCATGGGACGAAGGACATCAACAGCGAAGCGAGCGTCTCCCTGAAGAGACGACGAGCCAATGTTCGGAACAGTGCACTCGGTTCCAGTCATGGCGGCAAAGGCAAGCGGATAGGTGGCAGAGCTGGCATCCGACTCAACCACATATTCAGCAGGGTTGGTGTAAACTCCCTGAGGAATGTGGTAGGTGTACTCCTCAGTCGTCGACTTTTCAACTTGAATACCGAACGAGGCCATCATAGCAATGGTCATATCAATGTAAAGCTGCGAGATGGGCTTTCCTCCAACAAGAGCCAGAGTGACTGGGCTCTTGGCGTATGGTGCACACATAAGAATAGAAGAGACGTACTGCGAGGAAATAGTGGCTGCAAGCTCAATACGGCCTCCTTGCAGGCTCTGACCAGCGGCAACCTTGAGAGGCAGCGAGCCCTCCTTACCAAGATACTCGATACTGGAGCCATTTGAGCGGAGAGCGTCGACAAGAGGACCAATGGGGCGTTCCTTCATGCGCGCGTTACCAGTGAGAACAACTCTTGACGCAGCAGAACTGGGCTGGACAAGAGTAGCGACAGTCGTGAGGAAGCGCGACGCAGTACCGGCGTTGCCAAGGTAAAGCTCCTCAGCAGGAGCAACAAGATTTCCACCGTTTCCGTTGAGCACAAGAACATCACCACCTTCCTCGAGATCAATGCGAGCGCCCTGAAGAAGTTTGACAGCGTTGATCATATGCTCAGTGTCGTCCGAGTGAAGCAGATTCTTGATGCGACAGGGACCCTTTCCAAGGGCTGCCAAAACGAGGGCGCGGTTTGAGATAGACTTGGATCCAGGAGGAGTGACCTCAATCTTGGAGGGTGAGTGGCCTTCAAAGTAGCCTACACGGAGGTTGTTGGCAATGACAGTGCGAATATCCTTGTCGGCAACAACAGTGGCCTTTTTCTCGTACGTCTTGCCAATTTCGCTAAGAAGGACAACCTTCTTTTTGGAGCCGTCGTTCTTCTTGTCAATGTTCATGATACGAAGCAGGTCTTCTACGCTGCAGTCCATGTTGTGGGTTCGCTTGCGGACGACCTTGTCCTCAGGCGTAATGGGCAAATGGTAAGCGGCAAGGCACTTGGTCAAGCGAGCCACCGCCGTGGCGCTGAGAGTGCCAAGGTAACGCGAGAGCTCGGCTTCAAGGACCATACCAATGGACACACACTCACCATGGAGTACATTCGGCATGTACATGGCTTCGTATGCGTGGCCAATGCTGTGACCAAAGTTGAGGATGTTACGCAGACCGCCCTCGCGCTCATCTGCTGTGACAACCTCAGCCTTGACACGCACACTTCCAACTACAATGTTGTGAATGATTTCACGAATAGCCGACAGGTCAACACGGCCATTGGTGTCTCGGGCGCGGATTGTGTCAAAAAAGATCTTGTTGTATGACTCGAGGCGTGCAAACTCGTCAGCGTCCCAGATGGCAGCTGTCTTGATTACCTCGGCCATTCCGTTGATGAACTCGCGCTCTGGCAGCGTCTCGAGGAACACGAGATCAATAAAGATACGCTGAGGTTGCCAAAAGGCGCCAATGAGGTTTTTACCAGACGGAGCATCAATACCAGTCTTACCGCCAATACTCGAATCCACCATTGCCAGCAGCGATGTGGGGATCTGGACAAAGCGTATTCCACGCATAAACGAGGCCGCAACATAGCCAAACATGTCACCAATGACACCTCCTCCAACAGCCAGAATGACAGTGTCTCGAGTACATCCCTGAGCCAGCATCCAGTCTTCTACCGTTGCCTTTGTCTCACGGTTCTTGGAGCCCTCACCAGGCGGAATAAAGTACTTGAGAACACGCGAAGCGGTTCCAGTAGCTTCAATGGCAGCATTCAGCTTTGTTTCAAGGGCCTCCACGTGCTGGAATCGGGCAATGTTGGTATCGGAGATGATGACGTAGGTCGACGACTTGATGTTCTCCAGCGTCTCTGACACAATATGGTCGAGGATTCCGTATCCAATATGGATGGTCTCGGCGCCAAGAATACTCACTTTTGTCACCGACATTTTCGCCGAGATCGTGTCGGGGTCGTGACAATTGCAGAGAATACGAGGATGAAAGTGTCGAGGTGGTGGTTGGTTTTATATAGAGTCATTAGGGATTTTTCAGGTTCCTTACCCACAGTCTGGGGTAGCTGTAAAAGTGGGGGGTTTCCTAGGGGAGATGAGGAGGAACGAAGAATCAAGTTATAATAACATAAAGTGGTAGAACAAGGAGGCCAGATTGATAAGATTGAGAGTTAGAAAAGACAGACTATTCGAGTTGATTTGTTGAAAGATGAGTGTGATACGATTGTATTAGAGTTGTATCCATTACAAGATTACTCGATTTGACATAGTTTTGACAGCTTTTGAGTGGTTTTTTTTCACTAGATATCTTTGTAGACTTTTGAAATTAAATTTTACTTATGAAAAATTTCAAAACTGGCCATTTTATAGTTGTTTCACCGACTTCTTCTAGTTCTTCACTGTTACGGTACCCCCTGTTTAGGAGATGGCCCCCTACCCTGATCTGGTATAAAAAGTTTCAGACTCGAAATGTCGACTTTCTTTCACTCTTCAATGTCCTTTGAGTCGTAATGAACTTTATGAGAGCTGTTTATTCAGCTTCTCTTTATGCTCGACCATCATATGGGTCTCTTGAAAGCAAATCAGGAATTTGTCTGTTTTCTCGTGGCCTCAAGGGCATCCGAAGACCAAGTAGAAGGTTAGCAGCGCCTGAAAAGCTGGCTCTTCGCCGAGATACACGCAATACTCAACGATCCATTCTCCCCAAGGGATCCAACTCGGTAACCGCGAACTTGGCATCAGGAAAGTTTTCTGTATTGACAGAAGTAGATCGAAACCAGCGTGACACTCACAAGAACCTGCTGTCAAAAGTCGACTCGTTCTCACAACTTAAAATCAATTCAGAGGTCCGAACTGCTGTCGATAAGTATCTGTATGCTCGACTCACCGAGTCATTGGACAGTTCTGCTGCCAGATCTGTGTCAGTGAAACCAACGGCTGTTCAGACTCTGGCTATTAAGGCTATTCAGGGTCGTCCTTCTCATCTCCAGCAGTCTCGTACATGGCTAATTGCGTCTGAAACGGGCTCTGGCAAAACTCTGTCGTATCTTGTGCCGATGCTATGTCAAATCGTACAACTTAAGGCTGTAGAGACCAGTGGCACCGAGGAATTATCAGCAAAAAAAATAGGCCCTCGAGCTGCCATTCTTGTTCCTAGCAACGAGCTCGTCGACCAGGTAGTTACAGTTCTCGAAAAGCTGACGGCGCACATGCAGACGCCTATCCGCGTGGTTGCTTTCCGGTCTGATGCCAAATCGTCAGTCGTTGCAAAGGCAGCTCGTACAGCCGATATTGTCGTTTGCAGTCCCGACAGACTATCAAGGTTCTTTGGCGATGGTTCCAAGAGCAGGCTTTTGGAACAGTGCGCATACACTGTTGTGGATGAAGCTGATTCTCTGTTGAACGTATCATTCCAAGAATCAACAATGGCGGCACTCAAAGGTATGGAGAATCTAGACAACCTAGTGTTCTGCTCTGCGACGATTCCTCGCCAAATGGATCGTCTTTTGCGATCAAAATACCCAGATACTATCCGGTTAGTGACGCCTCGAATTCACAAGATGCCGACACACGTGGACTTCCGAGTGGTGGAAGTGTTCCGTCCTCCTTATATGGACAACAAGCCTCTGGCTCTGAAGCAAGCGCTGTTTGCTATATTTCATGATGGCACCGAGAACGGTCTTACGAAGCGGGTTGTTGTGTTTGTCAATAATCGTCAGTCGGTGGAGCCACTAGTGACTGATCTTAATGCTAGTGGTTTTGCTGCATTTGGTGTTGACGGCCGTATGTCTCCAAAGGAGCGACAGCAGCTTGTCAGTGACTTTGTCCAGCCTCCAACAGCTGTTGACGAAAATGACGGACTCAAGCTCAAGGTGCTGGTAGCCACAGATCTACTGGCGCGTGGAGTCGATATGGCGCGGGTTCGTAACGTCATCATTTACGACCTACCCAAATCATCGGCAGATCTGTTGCACCGAGCAGGACGTACTGCTCGTCTAGGAGCTCGAGGTCGAGTTCTTCTTCTTGTTAACAAGAGAGAGAGTGATTCATGGGTCAAAGGTCTTGAGAAGGTTGTCCGAAAGGGTCTTTCTTTGGCGTGACACAAAGCTGCCTGGAGAGTGTCTTTACTTTCCTGACTTTAATCTTCTGGCTTCAATCTCCTGAATGCTGTCAATCTGCTGAGTAGTTTCAATCTCCTGAATGCTTTCTATCTCCTGAATGCTTCAATCTCCTGAATGCTTTCAGAGTTGTATCAATCTCAAGAGTACTCTTAATCTCCTGGCTGTTTCAGAGCTCCATCAATCTCCTGACTGCTTCAATCTACTGACTGATTCAATCTCTTGACTGATTCATTCACCTGAACACTTCAATCCCTCACTGCTTCAATCTTGAATGCCTCTCAGACCTCTGAAAATCTTTTGTACATATTAACGACAGTAATGACTTGATGCTACATGATTTGACACGATTCCCCAGCGACTTACCACCGTGCATCGCACTCATATGATGCCCGGTTAATAAAATCTGGGAATATCAACAGTCTTCTCGTTTCAGTCGTCGGATGATAGTATCCGCAGACTTCCTAAAGACTTCTGACATTTTAGAACTGTAGGATCCAGTAAGTTGAAGGAGATCATAAAAGATATTCAGAACAAGTGAATCGCAATAAAAGTTCAACGAGATATATCTTACAAATGATATTTATATTCCAATTGCTAAAAACTACAGAAATATCTACTGAAAGTAGATGAACAAAAAAAAAAGTACTCCGATACAGGGAATCGAACCCTGATCTGCTCGGTGAGAGCGAACTGTGCTAGCCATTACACCATATCGGATTTCTCGATGGAGAAAGTTCGCTTGCCGATAAGAGGTCAAGTCGAGAGAATTAATAGATCTTCTTACATCTCCGGTCATGAAGACGGAGTATGAGTTAATAGACGGTCTGGTCATGTTAAGTTGTCATATAATACAAGTTCACGGTACCAACAATATTGAGCTGACAAATAAACTTGAGAATCGTCTAGAACTTGTGTCTGTCTCGTCTATATACTAGATGTATTGCTTCTCAGTTCGGAGATTGATAGATGAATGAGAATAGCACAGTTTACCAGTCTAAAGATGCCATGATTTATACCGTCTAACTGGTCATATGGCATTTAAGATCATTTATTTTGTCTGTAAGAAGAACTGTTCACTATTAGCATCATGTCTTTAAGAACTTCTCTATTACAATCATGTCTTTAAGAACTTCTCTACTAGCATCATGTCTTTAAGACCTGTTTTCTAGTTGATTCATCGTTTCACATACTTCCTTGTCAATTCTAATCCTTCAATTCTAATCCTCAATTCTAATCCCCCTCCTCATCAAACAACTGAACTTTTCAATATACACGTTATAGTCCGTCTATCGCGATCTAGGATCGTTTAATCCAACACACACCAAGGACCAGCCTTGATTTGGCACTTAGGCCTTGTAAACCTGCTCAAAGGCTTGTTCAAAGTCGGCAATAATGTCGTCAATGAACTCAGTTCCAACTGCAACACGGATAAGGTCAGCAGTGACTCCCGACTTGGCACGCTCTTCCTCGCTAAGCTGTGAGTGCGTCGTGTAGTAAGGAGCAATGACGAGCGTCTTAAGGTCACCCACATTGGCAAGGTTCGAGGCAATCTTCAGCTTGTCAACAACAGCGTCTCCAACGTCCTTTCCATCAACGGGCTTGACACCAAACGACAAAACAGCTCCGAATCCGTTGGTCAGGTACTTGACGGCAACCTTGTGGTAAGGATGCGACTCGAGACCGGGGTACGAGACCCAGGCAACATGAGGCGACTTCTCAAAGTGCTGAGCGAGCTTAAGAGCGTTGGAAACGTGACGGTCAACACGCAGAGACAGCGTCTCAAGACCCTGGAGCAGCAGGAACGAGGAAAACGGACTCAGAGAAGGTCCAAAGTCACGCAAAACCTCGGCACGCAGGTGCACAGCAAGGGCAACATTGCCAAACGTCTTGGTAAACTCAAGACCGTGGTAAGCCTCCGAGGGACCCGTCAGCTGAGGGTACTTGTCGGCGTGCTTGTCCCAGGGGAACTTGCCTCCATCAACAATAACACCTCCAATGGTAGTTCCGTGTCCACCAATCCACTTGGTGGCCGAGTGCACAACGACATCGGCACCGTGGTCCAGAGGACGCACAAGGTAACCACCAGCACCAAAAGTGTTGTCTACAACAAGGGGAACACCGTGCTTGTGGGCCACAGCAGCAAGAGCCTCGAAATCAGGCACATTGTAGCGGGGGTTTCCAATACTCTCAACATAGATGGCACGAGTGTTCTCATCAATGAGCTTCTCAAACTCAGCGGGTTCATCGCCATCGACAAAGCGCACATCGACGCCAATGCGCTTGAACGAGACTTTGAGCAGGTTATAGGTGCCTCCGTAGAGGAACGAGGTCGAGACAATGTTGTGACCGGCGTGGGCAAGACCCGACAAGGCAATGAATTGGGCAGCCTGGCCCGAAGCTACGGCAACAGCAGCAGCACCGTTTTCGAGAGCAGCAATGCGCTTCTCAAACACGTCATTGGTGGGGTTGGCGATACGTGAGTAGACAAACGACTCCTCCTGAAGAGCAAAGCACTTGGCGGCGTTGGCCGAGTCGTCAAACACATACGACGTTGTAGCGTAGATTGGCACAGCACGGGCCTTGGTGGTCGGATCGACGACCTGGCCGGCGTGGAGCTGCAGAGTATCAAAGTGCGAGGGCATTGTGTGTTCTAAACAGATGAATTGAGGGTAGAAATCAAAAGGTGAACAAAAAAAAAGTGGGGATCGGACGCCCTTTTTATAGTGAGTCTTTTGGGGGGTTGCAGTAGTGATGCAACTGGTGCATGACGTGCTTGCACGGGGCGAGGGTTGCGGGGGTCTGCGAAGTGGGGGCACCGCGGCAAGGTAGACGAGACTCACGAGACAAATTGGTGATATTGAGATAAGTTGAATGAGTTTGTCAAGTTGGAGTTGATTCTGAGGTGAAAAAGAGCTGGAAAAACTTGGCTATCGGGGACTAGCGGGGATCGGCAGACAAAACTACTAGGTTGGGACGGATTTAACCGCTGGTAGCGCCGCATGGTCCCGCCGTGCGTGCGTGCGTATGGACGAAGTCATACGAGATCATTACCGTTCATCCTTTGCTTTAATTAGGTGCCGTCAAAAACAACCTGTCTGACTTGTAAGCAGAACTATACACAAGCTCAGTGCCCTGTTTTGTACGTCTTGTGCGCTGGTATGCGGAACTCGGACTCCGGAGGCCGTTTACTAACGAGATTTGTCCCAATTAGGAAGTTGCATGCTGTATGTCGGAGGAACGGGTTAAGTCAGTTGAACGGGCTAAAGACTTGGAAAAAAATGGAAATTATTACCACAAAGTCTTCTATATAATTTTACATGTGTTTAAACGACTAATTGTGTCTTTTGACGGCATTGTTTTATGTCTACTTGTCCCCATCCAGCAGACCATTGTCAGATCAACCCCAGCCCTCACTGTGCGATGCTCACATGCACCGGCAATGACTATGAGATCATCTTTAAACGAGTCACCAGTTGTGAAGCCACCAGCCGTGGATTAGATGTGTCAAGTACTTGAATACTTCAAGTGGTTGAATACGCGATGTCTTGTTTTTGTAGTCTTTTGAGGCTGGCGTCTTGTGGCTTGTAGTCTAGTCTAGTTGTAGTCAGGAAGCGCTAGTAACTTGTGTGCTTGTAGTCCTAATGTACTTGTAGTTTCAATATATTTGTAATTCTAATATACCTGTAATTCTAATATACCCGTAATTCTAATATACTTGTGATTCAATATACTTGTAGTTTAATATAATATGTTGCTGGTAATCCTGATACACTCCAGCCCTGATCACTTGTAGTCCTCACATTCTTGTAGTCCTGATAATTGTTGAGATCAATACTCCTGTAGTTTTTATAGATTTGTTGTTTTAATATAAATGTAGTCTTACATTGTAGTCTTAACATAGTTGTAGTCTTACATTGTAGTCTTAACACTTTGACTTACACAATTGTAGTCCTAATATACGTCTAGTCTTACACTTACAGTCACAATATACAAAATTCGAATACACTCCATGATATAATTTTGGTATACAAATGAAGTATTCATGTTTTCCAATGTTAACAGCAATGTAGTCACTGACATAATATGTATAATACAGTTAGTGGCTCTATTAAATCCGACAGTTTGGTGCGCTGTTGTACTATGTGTTACACTTGTATTGAACTAATAACAGAAACACTCGATGCATCGAAACACTTGAAAGCACTAACAATGTAATAGCATATCTACTTCTAATAAAATGTCAAATGTTAGATCATGGAATTAAACGTTAAGCATCTACATGTAGTAATACTTAAGACCGCTATGTTCAGGATGACCTTGATACGTATATTGCTATACTCTCTTTAATAGTCTAGTCATCTCTAATCTATACGTTTGTCTATATTCTTTCATTTGTCTCTTTCCTATACATCAGTCCATAAGTCGTCTACCGTCGTCTACCGTCGCTTCATCATCCTTCTATCCTTGTATCGTCCTTCCAGCCTGTCTTCGTCTTGCCTACTCCCACCTCATTTCATTACTCAATAACATGCTCATTCTTACTTCATCTATACTACCTACAAGCTGTTCTCAAAAGCAATAGCTTCAGCCAGATCAGTGTCAACAAGCTTCTTGTCGGCCTCAGACACAGGAGGTAGAGGCTGACGGCATACACCTCCAAGACCCTTTTCAATCAATGACTCCAGAGCGTACTTAGTACCAGGAATACCCACCTTGACAATGGTCCAGTCGGCAACAGACACACGGTCCTGAAGAGCTTGAGCCTTGGCAAATGACTCGGCCGAAGGAGCTCGCTGGAACTCCTTGATGGCATTCCACAGAGCGACAATCGTCTTGGGGAACACGTTACCAGTTCCAGTGATGCATCCGTGTTGACGAGCAACAGTAGCAGGTAACAGGTAATCGCTGAAACCGGGGAGAATGAGGAAGTTACCACCATGACGGGCCACATACTTGTCCGACTGGGTGTGAACAGCAATACGCTGGCCCTTGGCAACGCCGGCGCATGTCAGCTTGACACCAAAGCAGTTCTTGTGCTCAGATAGTTCAATGACGGTATCGGAGTCGAGATCAACGCCTGAAGCAGCGCCAGGGAAGTTGTAGATCATGACCTTGATGGGCGAGTGGTCAAACACATAGTTGAAGTAACCAGTAATGGCTTCACGGTTCTTGCCAATGTTAAAGGCAAAGTAACCGGGGAAAATGACAATAGCAGCGTCAGCACCTGCCGCTGCGGCATCCTTACAAAGCTTGACAGTCTGCTGAGCGGATCCAGTTCCAGTACCGACCAGAATAGGCACCTGTTTGTGACCAGCGGCATCGAGAGCCTTTCGAGCAGTACGAATGGTTGTAGCACGCTCATCATCCGACAAATGATTGGCTTCACCGTTGGTTCCCAACAGTACAATTCCCATACCCGCTGAAGCCAGACGAACCACCTGCTTCTCGATAGCCGAGTAGTCGACGGCGTAATCATCCCCCGACGACTTGAAGGGCGTCACCAATGGACAGTATACGCCTGGCTCGAATGAACGGCCTGTGGATTCGATTTTGACGCCAGTCTCTGAAGCAGTCATCATATATATCTTGTTGTCTTTTTTTTGTGGTTGTGTATAAACGGAAATACGCCTATTCCATCCGGTGGATGGCCCCTAAGCTTTATATAGACGGTGCCTGACCCCCACTTGTGTGTGAAGTGCAGCCGCCGTTACGGTGCCCACTTACCCCACGCTTTACCCCCACCGCAGTGAAACCGACGGGGCTATACGCGTTAGACGGGCCGCCTTCCGCACCAGTTGTCTATGCTATAAAGTCATTATATCCTTGTGTTTGTTCTTAGTCTTGTACATGTTTTTTTTTATTGGTTTTTTCCTCTTCTTCATGCCATTTTCTCTTGTACTATTTCCTTTCTCCCCTTCCCCCACCAGCTTCACTCTTAGCTTTAGCGGATATGCGGGGACATCAGGCCCGCGTACCCCCGCCGTTCCCCTCATCCCCGTCCCTTATAACCCCCCATTCTACTATTATACCCTTCTGTTTCCAGGACTCTTTTGAGTGCTAGACGTGGGGAAGTAGAATTAAGCTGTAAATTAGGAATGAGGCATTGATTCGTGTGTTTATCTTTCATCTTTCTTGTAGGATTCTCTGCTCTGTAACTGGCTCGTGGAGATACGATAACTTACTGCCAAGTCTCTATTGCCCAACTATAGCCGACCGATAGCCGGGCATGGTTGAGAGTCCCACCGAGTCTACCATCTAGTAACCAAGAGATCTCCAATAGCATTAGCATTAATAATTATATAGTTATCCAGGTAGAATAGTGTCGATTGGCTGTTATTTGGCTGTTATTGTAGTGGAGTGACGAGTGTGGAACCCAAGCAGTCACAGGCAGTAGATACTGTAGTAGTAGCCAGTTGTTTCTGGATGCTGGCTCCTGTACTTCTACTGGCTACTAAGGTGTAGTTACACAAACTGTTGGAGTGACTTTGTTACCAACGGCTAGAATAATCCGTAACCAGCTACTCGAGTATCTCGGTAACTCACCACTGGAGTAGCTCCGTGGCCAGTAACCAACTACAGGAGTACAGGAGTTACTCCAACACCTATTCAGTTGCTTACTGATAAATGAGTACATAAATCAAGACCCGATTCATGACTTTCTGATGCACTTTTCGTATTAATTACTAATACAGACACGGGATGTAGGTTGTAAAGTGTATCAATAAACTACCTGCTGAAAACTACCTGCTGATGAACTACGTCCTGATAAACTACGTCCTGACAAACTAGATCCTGATAAACTACTTCTTTGTGAGCTATTCCTTCCCTAGTTGCAATAACTTGTCTCTGTTCTACAATTACCTCTGTTTCTCCAGCTTTCACAATTACCAGATTTATGTATAATAGTTTCTTCTATGAGTGCTCTCTTTCTCAAGCTTCTTTCTCATTATCTGATTAGAGTATGCCTAAGTCACTCCACCTATTATCTGATCATGTTCGTCTCTACTACCCTTCAATTAATCTTCATACTGTTTACTCTCCATGCTCTCCATTCTCCAACTACTCCAACTACTCCTACTATTCCTCACATTACACCGCTCCTTCATATACTACCACTACTCTCCAACGACTCCTTCATATAGTTACTCCTTCATATACTACGACTACCCCTCCATATAGGTACTCCTTCATATCCTCTCCATACTCCCCCTGAATCACCAATAAATACATTTTGGCACATGGCCATCCATAAATATTCACCTTGGAGCCTAAACATTAAGACCGTAGGGCTCCGTCGACGACTGGACAAAGTACGACAACCATACATCGCTGTCGAGATCAATAGAAAGCATCGCCGTGAGATCCTCGAGCGCAGCATCTGAGCCTTCATCCATAAACGAACCCGAGAACTCAGTTGACGACGGTGCTGTATCAAGAAACGGTTGCAAATCATTGACGCCTAGTTCTTCCTGCTCAGCACGCATCTCGCTGCTCTCGTCAGAATCGTCGCTTAGAACACGAGGCGCCTCAACAGCTGTACCACCATTTACCGACCCATTTGTCTCACTTGACGATGCAGAAGAGAACATGACTCCTTCCGCAGTCCAAATAGTCTTGACAAGCGTGCGCAGCTGGTTGGCGCACCGAACAAGTGGGTGCTGCCGGTCAGTATTCATTGTGTCGTCGGTTGATACAGCAATGACTCTTTTGATAAGATTCAAAATGTTCTTTTGTTCCTTAGGCATCACAGCTCCTGTAAACGCCACCTTGACAAGAAACACAGCGGCATAGCTCAGATAGCCGTAGTAGCGAACTGGAAGATATGCAAGAGCTCCACCACGATATAGTTGGTTGATACAAATCTCAAGAAGGTCATATGCAGCCTTTTTGGACTCGACAATGAACTTGGCGTCAACACATCCCGTGAGCCCTCGAGGAAATAATAACTGAGCTCGGCCTTTGCCGCCTATAGGGCCTTTTCCTCTGCGGAGAGCAGCAGCACTGCGACGAACATGGGCTTGAAACGCAAACGCATATGCGTACAGTTTCGCGTAGTGGAACGTCACCCATACTGTCTCATTAAGAGGAAACATCTTCCACTGCTTGCCCTTCCAAGCAAACCGGTACGCAGAAAACGTTCGCGTAAACTCGTCGAGAATCTTATAGTACTCACCAACGCGTACCAACGCAATGGTCCGATCCCGGTTCGGATAGAGTGTGTCGTGAATGTTGGTTAAAATTTGTGTCATCTCCACATGTGCCTGCATCAGTGAAGCGTAGTCTTCAGGTGAGTTTGCTGAAGGGATAAGTGTCGGGAAGTTGGTGAAGGCCTCTGTACCGATAGAAGAAGTGATGCAGGGGTTTTCAAAACACAGAGATGGTCCTCGGCTCCAGAATGCTTTACCAAGACGAACTGAAGCCTGGCGGTCGTGCATATAGCAGTAAGTCCATACAAGACGTGTTCGATGCGTTTCTTCGTCCATGGACTCGTTGGCTGCTATCAATGTTTTCTGGTCAAAGCCAAGAAAGTAAGACGTGCGAATGGCCAGGCCAATCATGTTCCAGGCAATGCGGGCCTCAATTCTGTGTAGATTAGCGTCGTTGACGTCTGGATGTCGTGGAATATTCTCAGACAGCAACAGCATGGCCTCAACATCTCCAACAGATGGTTCTGCGACACCCATGACAAGATCATTGATGATTCCACGCATGTGGGCCCACGAAGCATCGTGAATCCGGTTGTTTTCGAATCTCGAAGCGATAATGACAAATGCCACGAGAAGCACTGGCTCTTTAGCAGCGAATTTTTCGAGACTCTCGTCCGTCGTAGGGATGAGATGTGCTGGGATGAGCGGTAAATAGTGATGGTGTCGCGAGAAAAAGATCGCGACGAGAGTTCGCAGTTGCGTCGAGTTAAGCACGCCCATCCGAATCAAGCAGAACTCGGAAATCTCGTCTTGAGGACGACCGGATCCACAAGGCATGCGCAGATCAGCTTCATAACGACGAAGCTCGTTAGGTGATGGGTGGAGACTCGAATGAGCATCTTCAGACGTTGGATTTGATCCGGGCGTCAAGCCAGGAGTCATCGTTATAGGCAATTGAGGAGTCAGTTGTGGTAATAGACTGTTGTCTTGCTTCGTTCCCATGGGAAGAGGAGGAAGCATGGCCGGTTGAGAGTACTCGGGAGTGCCTCTGGCTCGAGTCTGGAACCTCGGTGTATTGTACATATCTTCCTCGTCCTTGTCGTCACCATTTTGCTCGAGATTTGCTCGTTCATCGTGTTCCAATGACCTCATAAGCTCGGTTCGTTGGTTAACAGGTACAAAGGCAGTTCGAGCCAACAGATCCAGAGAATCCGAGGGGTTTCGCAGCGTGCTGAACGCAATACTCTCGGGATCAATCATGCCATTGTTTGTCCGCGACTTAGCTCCATCATTATCTGATGACGACTTGTCATTCTCGGGAACATCGCTTCCTAAACCTTCCTCTTGTTGTTGCTCTTCTTCTTGCTTGAGCTCTACAAGGGCTTCGGCTTGTTGAAGCATCTTTTTTCGACGGCCCTTTTCGATATTGGCTCGACCTCCACGCCGTGAAGGTGCAAACTCGCACTCCAAACCGTCACGGTAACATCTGGTACAAACTCCATCAGGAAGTGACGAATCAAACTCGCATTTGGCCTTTTGGTTAGATCCAGCACGACGGTTAACGAAGACAACCTTTCAACCTACCTTACGAGACCGGCAACGAAGACACGCTTTATAGGCCCGCCGACGTACCGACAACTTCTTGGTATTTGCCGTCTCGGTGGCTACTCCATTGGCCGTAGTAGCCATCGTCATGAAGAACTGGACAAAACGAAACAGTTCGGATATCGATAACTACTTTCCTTTCACGATACCCGGCGCCCGTACCCTGCCAATCGTCGTGGGGGTCTGATGTGCGGGGTAATTGTGCGGGTGTATCAATTGGGGGTTCAAGTCTGGCAAGAAAAGTTACCAGGTAAGCATATACTAAAGGTTTTTACTATGCCAGAATGTCATCTATTACCGTTGTTCACTTATCCACCCAACTTTCTAATTCCTCCCACGTCCCCCACGTCCTCTTAACTTCGGTAGCCGAAATGTGGAGAGACTTGCTGCAGGCAACGGCAATCGACCGACTGCAAAGGTCATGCATAGGGGCTAGGGCTCCGTGTGCGGGGTAGTCCTAATGCTGGAAGATCCAAAGCCGTATACAGGTACCTATGCCCAGCAATCCCTCATGTAGATTGGTGGCCATTCCTTGAACGGCTCTGTTCAAAGAGGGGCCTCTCAGAAGTGCTCTCAGAGCCGTGGATCTGCGGCTGTCATCTATATCAGTCTGCAGCCACTCAGTTCTACCTGTGTACCGTTAACAAGTATATTAAATGTCTAGTTGTCAAATTAATACATATAATTTCAGGGACGTCTTCTACTTTTTAATTACTTTCTGTAATTTACACTGTTTTTTCGCAATGAAAATTGGTGCAGTCATCTTCATATGACCGCTGATCCCGGACTGGGTGTCCGGTGGTGATCCATCCCAAATAGCAATACATATAATCTAAGGCCCCTGAAATCTCTAAACTGTTACAATGGGTCTTCGTGATGCTAACAGATACGTATCTGGGATCACGACCGTTTGCGCAGCAGCTTTCTGCCGGTTTGGCTATGATAATGGAGTCAGGGGTGAGATTGTCACGGAACAGAATTTCCTTGACATTGCCTCGAACCCGGGTTCTTCTTTGCTGTGCTTTGTAGTGTCCTGTTATGAAGTCGGCTGTATGGTTGGTGCACTATTGGCCACGGTTTTGGGTGATAGATATGGTCGTAGCTATATGATCTTTGCTGGATGTGCCATCCATCTGGCATGAACAGCCATCACTACCTCGTCTTGTTCGCAGGGCCAAGTAATTGCATCGCGTATCATCATCGGAATTGGTATGGGCCTATTCACAAGTACCTGTCCCGTGTGGCTTGCTGAGTCGGTGCCGGCAGAGATGCGAGGTTCCATGGTTGCAGTACAGTTCACAAATCTTATCAGCGGTACCAACATCTCCTTCTGGCTCAACTATGGTATGTCTCACGTCCATACCAGCAGCATCTCATGGCGATTTCCGTTTGCGTTCAGGCCGTTTTCACGCTGTTTGCGCTTGTGCTCACCTACTTCCTACCTGAGTCTCCTCGATGGATTGTTTCTCAGGGCCGCAACGAAGAAGCGCTCGAAATTCTGTGCAAGCTGTGCAGTGCTCCTGCTGACGATGAGCTTGTGCAGGGCGAATCTCAAGATATATGTAAAGCTCTGGCCATTGAGCAGGAGTCATCGACATGGGTATCTTTGTTCAAGAAGTCTGATGACCACACTCGTGTGTGGACTCGCATCGGGATTGCCAGCGCTGCTCAGGCTATGCAAAGTGCCAGTGGAATATGCTTCCTTAAGTATTACTTCCCGTTCGTGCTGACATCAATTGGTCTCAGCAACAGTACCGCCAGTCTTGTGTCGGGCTGCTCGCAGATCTGGTACTTGTTGTCTTCGTTTCTCACCTGGTACCTAATCAACAAACTTGGCCGTCGCCGTCTCTTTTTTCTTGGAAGCACTGGCATGGGCACCTGTATGACATTTATCACCATCTGTCTGTGGCATAATTCGTCGGCTTCCAACGGAGTGTCGGTAGCCTTTTTGTTTATCTACCTATCTTTCTTCACCTGGGAGTGCATGTCAAATATTTGGACGTATCCTGCCGAGATTCTGCCACTGCGAGCCCAAAGCAAGGGTTTCGCCATTTTGGTGTTTGTCAACTGGTCGTTCCAGTTCTGGACTGTTGAAATTGCTCCTGGATGGCGTACCTACATTATTTGGACAGTGCTCGAACTTTGCTTGTTTTGTTATTGCCCACCTGTTCTTCCCAGAGACCTCCGGAATGACACTCGAGTCGGTCGACTTTTTGTTCTCAACCAACGAGTCTATCTTCCAGATTGTGCGCCGAGCCGACAGGATGTTCCGTGATCACGTCCACTGGGATGTTGGTATGGCTACCGAGGTCGCTGAGCTTGGCATCAAGGAAAAGGAAAAGAGTAGCTTTGAGTATATGGAAGAAGCTTAAATAGCGTTTTGTAGGTAGCCTTTTTTGTCTTATTTTCAGCGTACGGTTTCGCAGCCTGCGTCGTATTTGTGATAATTGGTATTAGTAGGTGACTCCCGACTGTATATTGACAGTCTCGTTATTAGGTATAGAATGGATTCTCGAGCGAAAATGGAGCTGATTGGCTGATAATTAACTAATCATGGATACGGAAGACTTTCAAATTGGTAGAGACATGACTCCGCCACTGCCCAACCTTCATTTGTTAGCTATTACCCCGCAATCAGCATGTTCAGTAACCGCCTGCTTCGTTGTCCGTAACTCGTCGACGGAATATCAAGACGAAGATCTGATAATATCCAATTGGGCTCGTTGGAGGTCTCGTCTTTGAAGTTGTGTCATAAGAACAAATCTCAGCGGATGATTTCATAACAATTCCTTGTTGGTTGAGGCATTTCTACATTCTCAACCATGTTTTCGCCAACCTCACCAACTAATGCCGGCTGTCTACCCCTCACCATCACTTACAATTGCTTACGGTTATGGAGACCCCGCAGAGCCCACATTTGGCCCTACGAAATACAATAAAAAAAAAATGGGGCGGACACAATGAAGAGCTTCGATCGGCCGGGCGTTTTCTGGCTATAAGTGGAGGGAAATGGAGACGACATGACGGCGAAAAAGACGGTCGTCTCGGCGAAAAAGGGGCAATGATGACATCTGTCAAACCCCAAATTTAATCAGTTGAAAACCTTTTTCAAATAACCGTAGAAAGTTTAACAATTGTAGGGGATCGAAATTGGTGGCCGGCTAAATGCAGTAACCTCGCCCAACGCGACTGCAGCAGGCCCAAAACGGGAATGTGGGGTTTGCAGCGGGTATCGCGCAGCCGCAGATTTCGCGGCCCCTGGCTGAGAGTGTCGATAGCCGGCAGCTAGTAGCCGCCTGAAATATATAAATGGTAGATCGCCTCTTGCAGTTTCACAATTAATTCATTGACAACAAACAATGACGTCTGAGGTTGACGACTCAAAGCCCCATGCTTACTATGTGGAGAATAATGAAAAGTCCGAGTACGAGCTACCGCCGTTGGGCGAGTTCGAGGCTCTCTTTCAAGGTGTCTCGATTCCTCCTCCTTTGACCGAGGAGCGTCTCAAACTCGAGCGCCGTCTCAAGTGGAAGATTGATTTGACTATTCTTCCTGCTGTCATTCTCATGTACATTTTAAAGTGAGTGTGCTGTGGGGATCTCCCAAGTTACAAAGATCATCAACTAACAAAGCTACTTGGATCGAAACAACATTGCTGCTGCTAAGCTGGGAACTCTTATTGAGGATCTCAATCTGTCCAGCGCCCAATACTCGACGTGTCAGGCCATTCTGTTCATTGGTTATATCCCCATGACTGTTCCTTCCAACATGCTTCTTGAGAAATTCGGCCGTCCTAACTTTTATCTTCCTGGAGCCATGCTTATCTGGGGTGTTCTATCTACTTGTATTGGTGCTGTTCACTCGTTTGGTGCCATGGTCGGTATTCGAGTGCTGCTAGGTGCTGCTGAAGCTGCTTTCTACCCCGGTGTTATCTTTTACTTGTCTTGTTGGTATACTCGTAAAGAGCTTGCCAAACGATCGGCTCTTTTCTTGTGTGGTTCGTGGCTATCGGGTGCTTTCTCTGGTCTTATTGCCTGGGGTGTCATGGACAACATGCAGGGAGTCCACGGACTTGCTGCTTGGAGATGGCTCTTCATCATTGAGGGTACTGCTACCATTGGAGTTGCTCTTATCTCAATGGCCGTGCTTCCCAGACTACCTGCTACTACTCCGTGGCTCTCTAAGGAGGAACGTCTTCTGGGTGTTGTTCGTATGATTGAAGACATTGGAACTGCCGATCAGGATGTGGATGAGTCGGGTGAGAAGAAGAGCGCTCTAAAGGGTCTCAAGATGGCTCTCACCGACCCTAAGGTGTACATGTTTTGGGTTCTACTGTTTGCGACTGCCACTGCCGCTGGTATTAATGCTGTTTTCCCCTCGATTGTTGCTTCTCTGGGCTTCAACCGTGCCGAGACCTATCTGCTCACTGCTCCGCCGTGGCTTCTTCTTACTATCACGTCGCTCATCAACTCGTGGCACTCGGACTATACGGGAGAACGTTTCTACCATGTAATTGTTGGCCCATGTATTGCCGTTGTGGCATTTATTCTTGGTATTGCTACGACAAAGACAGCTCCGCGGTATGTGGCCATGATGTTGATTCTGCAAGTGTACACGTCTTATTCACTCATGTACACTTGGTTTGCGAATAACTTGCCTCGTCCGCCCATCAAGCGAGCTTCCGCCATTGCTCTCATCAACATCGGAGCCAACCTTCCCAATGTGTATGTTCCTTATCTGTTCTACACGACGGCAGCTCCTCACTTTTACGCTGGTTTCGGTGTGTGTATTGGTTTCCTTCTGCTTGTTATTGCTACGGCCGTTGTTATCCGTTTGCATCTTGGCAAGCTCAATGCGAAGCTGAACCGTGGTGAGGTCGTCGATGGCATGGATCCTGTCACTGGCTTCCGCTTTATTTACTAGTTACCATGTTAAAATGATATTATGAATTTGGTTTATGAAAAAGAGGTGATGATGTAGTAGTAGGAAATAACTAAACTACTATACCAAATCGTGTTGATATAACGTTAATGGTAGAAAGTTAATAAGCCTATTGTTTAGATTGTAGAATCATGGAAGATACGTGATTGAAATGCATGAGTATTTAGGAAGCTTGAAATCCCATGATTATCTTAATGTCGATTGACCTTCGTTGAATTTTTTTTGCAGCTATATGGCACACTATGCATTTGTTATAGGAACTACTAGATGGCACTGGTAAAATGACACAAGTAATACAAAGCATCCAAAGGTGTGCTCTTTGTGATTTTTATTGTCATTGTACCATTGACTTGACTACTCTTTGTGAGCGTTGCATTGTTGGACTTCCTGTTGTTTAAATTTTAGCTAACTGGTGATAAAAAATAAGAGACGTGATTCATATACTATTCACTTAGATTATCATGTTAACAAAGAGTATTTGTCTCGTCTCGTTCTAATAAACCAAACAAAAACAGTTGAGAATGTAGAGACTGAGGTGAAGGTTAGAGATTAACATATCAAGATACAAACTTATACAACAAGTTCTTGAGCAAACAAAACTTGAACAAATATTGACCAAATATATATATTAACTGTTTTGTTTGGTTTATTGGTGGTAGCTAATCATATAACTGCTACCAGTCAAGTACAGCTGCGAATATAGAAACAGAGGTAAAGGTTAGTTACATAAGTTGAAGATACAACCTTATACAAGTTTTTGAGCAAAAAAATCCGTATTTTTTTAATTGTATTTCAGTTTTTGTTGAGATTTGTCCAATATGTCTAACTATTCGATATCAAAGCCACGTTATTTATTAGTTGAACAGATTTGCTAAAGGTATGTCATATATATATCCAACGCATATTACCCCGCAGCCTCAAGACCACCTCTCAGCCAGCAACAGCCACAATCCCGATCTAACTATACTCATAAATCTAA
This sequence comes from Sugiyamaella floridensis, assembly GCA_030556845.1. NCBI lineage: Eukaryota > Fungi > Ascomycota > Dipodascomycetes > Dipodascales > Trichomonascaceae > Sugiyamaella > Sugiyamaella floridensis. Next base: position 91,920 of record JAKTUT010000003.1, on the reverse strand, counting down.
CAACTACTCCCTCCATAACTAATGGACATTTCTTAAATTAAATAACTTATTGTTCATCTGTATACCCCCCCTAACTCAGATCATTAGCCGCAGTCTAGGCGCGTCATACTGTAACACCCGCACCCTTGCCCTCATCGCCTCCACAATCCAAATCCGTGCTGCGCGCCAGGTTTCAGGTTTACCGTTTGACGTTTCACCCCCTTCCACGTTTCACATTTTTTATCATTGCTCATTCCTGTTGAGACGGTGCTCGTCGGCTTCTAGGACCATACAATGTCCAACAACTCGGCCAAGTGAGTGTCTAGTTTGTGTTGAGCTTGTTGATGGCACGTAACTGGAGCAAACTTGTTGCTAACAAAGCTTCAAATCGTACGCGCCTGTCGTGGGTCGTATGAAGTCGAAACGGTGGGTTCAAGCTTCGAATCCATCATACGATGGAGGTGATTGGTAAGTTTAAGTCGTGTTTATTCTTGTTGGATCTGTGAGTGGCTTTAAGTGGACACAAGGAGACGAGAAGCTTTCAATCTGTGCTGTTTGCCAAGGTTTGAGGAGTCATATGGTGAATAGTAGCCATAGTAAGCCATTGTGTATGATTGGCATATCCCCATATGCTATAACTCTGGGTGGTTGTGACCTTGGACCTGCAACTATTCCAGCAGTAGCTTTAAGCCCTGTTAATGGCCAAAGCTTCAGATCCAATCTACTGTGGTACTGTTCGGTACTAACTCAGGGGCGATGAGTACAATGACGATTACGACAATGATGTACCCGATGTCCCGGCCATGCCCGACGTTCCTGCACTTCCCGACTTGCCTAATAACCTAGCGGGTGCTCCCTCTACTGACCCTACGCGTCTCGACAACCTGGCGCTCGACATCCCGTTACAACTCGGAACCAGCGGCCAGCGTATGCTCAAGCCGACCAAATCCAATGCTTCCACGTCGTCAGCACGCTCCTTTGTCGACCATGGAATCGTCAAGTACAGTCTCAGCGATGGACGTGACCCTGTCTCTGAACCGGATCTGTCACAGGAACAGACTGGGCAAGAAGAGCCTGTGCCTGTGCTTGAGAAAGAGGCAGACCATGAGACTCATGAACCCGTCGAACCTCACAGTACTGAACCCGTTGTATCTCATTCTGCTGCCGCTTCAGCAGATGCAGAAAAAGAAGATACCGACGTGGAGATCACGGCTGTTTCGCATGTTCCTGAAGCAGTCCCGCCTATCATTTCTGTCACAGAACCCGAACTCGTGGAAACACACCCGCAGTTGACATCTGCCGTGGCAAACATGAATCTCGGAAATGAAAACACCATTGAACCCGAGTCTGTAGTGCCCGAGTCACCTGCACATGAACCTAGCACTGAATCTCGCAACCTCGAAGAAATGAATGCTGCCCCTTCCAATTTTATTGTTCCTCCGATCATCCCCCCAGCTGTGCAAGAACCCGTCGACTCACCACCTGTCAACACACCCAGCTACGGCTCGTCACATGTTGACTCTCTTGGAGAGGCATCGATACCGCGGAGCGACAGTCAGGATGCCGTAGAAGACCACGATTACAGCGACATCTACGAGTATTATGAAGACAATGATCGTGCCTCTTCCTCGTCCTCATCTTCATCATCATCCGACGATGAGGACAGTCACGACCGGTACCATGAAAGCACTGTTAATGCCGGCAACAACGAGTTTGATCTGGCGCAACCTCCTGCTATGTACCACCAGCGCCGTGGAACCGACGAATTTGAGACTGACTCGACAGCTTCGCTTTCTACGGGTCGTCGGTCTCTTGATAGTGGCATTGTGGAGGCTCGCAGTGGGCGTCACTCTCTAGACACAACCAGCAACATTCTATCCAAGACACAATCAATTCAAGAGGCCGATCTCGAGGATGAGCGCGACTTCAACGATGCTCCTACTTCAAGTACTGCGCGAATGGAAATTGACGACTCTGACGATGCTGAAACGCTGAACCGACCTGTTGGACGATGGAAACCTGTTGAGGATGCGGCCGACGCCCAATCGATAGCATCTACGGGTATTTCTTCTGCAGCGACAACACAGCGCGACGTAGCCGTTTCTTCGCCCAATGCATCTGTTGGCGCAGTTGCTATCCCGTCTAAACCACCGCAACCTAGCCAGGAAGAGCTGACACGAGATATCATGGGTTCACTGGAAAAAGGAGAAGCTGCGACAGATACTCCTGCTATTGCAGAGCCCGAGGAAGTTGAAGAACCAGATCCGGAGCTCGTCGAGCTGTACCATTCTTCGTCGAAATTCCTTTCGAAGCGGACATCGCAGTACGACTACAATGCACTGACACCTGTTGAGCCGCTCACTACTACCCGTTCTCGTGGAGGCTCGGATGATGAAGCAGTGCGAGGCGCTGGCAGTACGATTGAGGAGGAGAATGAAAAGGAAGACGATGAGGAGCTTGGTGGGCAGCTTTATCCAACACAGACGACTGAATCGCGGTTATCAGGGTCGCTTGATCGCGCGCCGTCTCCGGATCTTGACTCGGCGTCGAGCCATCACAAGTCGGCTAGTGATGCATCGTCAGAGCTCGCTTCTCCTTCGACGCAGTCAACTGGCTTTGAAGAGACTGGCGCTACTATAACAGGGCAGTCGTCTAGTCCAAGCAGTCGGCTTGGCCGTGATCTACCAGCAACACCTAACGCGCAGACGCCTGTTAATGCCATTGCCGCCAAGCTCAACCGACCGCCGACGTTTGACTTTACCGGCATTCTGGCGCGCCCTCGAGGTGAGGAACGTAAACAAGCATTTGACGCAGCACGGTCGCGCGAGTTTGAGTACCAATCTGGATTGGAGAGCTGGTTAAGTGTTGTCGCTTCGTACCACGATGGTCAGGGGCTTTACAAGTCGGGACTTCCACCGAAACCTACAGAGAATGAGGCTCGTATTGCCAACCAGTCACAACGGACGGTGTCTGCTACGTTTATCAAGCCAGCGAAACAGATGGCTGGACATGTTAATAAGGAAGCGTTTGGAAAAGTCGGAGAGAAGTCAGCCAAGAAAGCCAAGGGACTATTTGCCAAGGGCAAGAAGTTTATGAGGTCTTCGTCTGTTGCTGAATGATGACGAGAGTGCAAAACACATGTAGTGTAGTGTAATTTTTGAGCATTTTGGAAGAGTCAGTCGATGTCTATAAGGAGGCATCACAGTTGTGTACGAAGGAGTTATAGTTTCATAATTAGATGCCCACAAAGATGTACCCGCAGCTTCAAGAGCTCTGTCGTCAAAGTGGTCATGTACCTGCATGAAATGGTGAATTCAGTGAGAAATGACAAGACTAGGAATATCAAACTGCCAATAGTCCGTTTGATTCAAGATGATGAAAGTTATTCTCAAGTCTATGAAGTGGTGAAAGCATACTAGAGACTTTACCATTTTACTAGAGGTGCAACTTCAGGAGATTGAAAATTTACTAGAGGTTCATTTTAAGAGATTGACTCTTTACTAGAGGTGCTCATTCAGGATATTGACTATATACAGGTTAAAATGCAACTATCATGGACTTCACCAAGATTCCTTAAACTCAACCATTCACCAACTTCCTCAGAACTTGACCAAGGTTACCGACTTCACCAACTCCACCAACTCCACCAACTCTCCTAATTCCAACAACTCCACCAACTCCATCAACCCTGACTCTCCTAACTAAATCGATCTCCACCTTTTCGTCCCTGAGTTAACAACTATCACAGCGAACCTTAGCTCTACCAACACTCACCAGATATGAGTTTCCTCCACCCTCATAAGGACTTTTACGTTGACTCGTAGGAGGACCAACATATGCTCCAGGAAGTGTCGCTTCAATATCCACGTTGTCTGTAAGTCTACGGTTACTGCGGTAGCTATTTGTTAGTGAGATCAGATCATTTAGACACACAAACGCTTTCATACATCTTGGCTGTGACGGCAACGGTAATAGCGCTCAGAGCAATGATTCCCCAGCCCTTATTGACTTTTGCAATAGGATTAGACATGATAGATGTAGACGAGTGTCGATAACAGTAAAAATGCCAGGCTTTTGTTACAGTAAGGAGACTCCACTTCGTCTAGGAGTTGTAAGCATTTATATCACGTGACACGTCACGTGAGTGATACTGGGGCTAGGGCATTTCCACATTATTAGCAACAGTCGATCTACAAATTGTCAACTCTTCGCCCTATTTATTCTGTATTACGGGACCAAAACACGTTTGCCTGTTTGCTTCAGTGACTTGTTTGGTGTGCCGAGTAGTCCAAGTCGTGAATTGAACCTCGTTTTACAATGGCCTCGTCAACTTCAAATCCACTTATACGGGCCAAAAGAAGGCCCGTTGCTAGCCCTCTTATCAAGAAGGAACCTTCAGTACCGCCACGACCTCGTCCAATGGTGCCCGTGAAGCAAGAATTCAAAGACCCATTGGTACGTGATGGCACTAGTTCATTAAATCAGCCACCAGCCGGGTACACGGACTTCACGCTGCGAAGTTGTAAAGCCGAGGATGTCCAGGACACGCGATACCACATTATGAAGTTTCACTCACGAGCACCGGTAAACCCAGCCACCGACTTCACAGCGCCCGTGAGAATGCACCGTAAAGACCCGCGGAATCTCCAGTACCAGCTTACAATGGCCGAGATGGAGGAACGCCGAAAGGACCAGGCAGCCTCTGAAGAGGCGGCCGATGGCCAGGGCACTCAGCCAAAGGCTGATATGTCGGTGGTGGCTCCCGATGGAGGTGCTCGCCGAGTCAATCGCCCCAACCGTCGGTTCCGCCAGTTTGTGCAGACTTCGTCAGGAAACGAGTCGGCCAAGAAGCTGAGGTATGAAGAGTACTATCCGTGGGTGATGGAGGACTTTGATGGTAAGAACACGTGGGTTGGTAACTATGAGGCAGCTCAGAGTGATGCTTACGTGCTCTTTGTCTTTGATGCTGACGGGTTCCGTATGGTACCAGCTCAAAAGTGGTACAAGATGACGCCACGAAACAAGTACACTACTCTGACTGTTGAAGAGGCCGAGCAACGCATGGAAAAGAAATCGGCCATTCCTCGGTGGATCATGAAACATATCAATGACGAGCAGCAGCAATCCGGTTCTCAGAATGGCATTAATGCGCGCCGACGATTCCGCACTGTAGACGGGGCCGAGCGAGCAGTGAGTCGTCGATTCGACGATGACCGTGACGAGATTGACTTTGATGAGGAGTTTGATGATGATGAAGAGGCTCCTCTCATGGACGGAAATGAAGACGAGCTCAAGATGGCGGAGAAGAAGATTAAGAAGGAGCAGCTGACTGCTAACAACATTGGAGCACCGCCAGATGATGACTTGGATGATATTTTTAACGAAGAGGATGAAAAGTCAAAGATTGACAAGGAGGGCCGCAAGCTTAAAAAGTCTCTACGAGCCCTCGAGAAAAATGCATACTATGATAGTGATGATGAGGACCGCAACCCGTATGCCTCTGAAGAGGAGGAGGATGAGGATGAAAAGCCGGTCAAGGTTGAAGAGGGTACATCCCGTGCGGGATCTCCATCGGAGAATCTGCTCGGAAAGAATGGGTCATCAGCAAGTTTGCCGATTCTGCCTCCCATTGTCAAGAAGGAGTACAAGAACCTGCCTCCTGGTGTCGTCATCCTGCAGTTGCGCCCGCAGACTCTGGCTGGGTTTCCTCATGGACTGTGGAATCCCAATGTGAAGCGCAGTCGACTCGAGAGCCCCGAGACTGGTGTGTCGAGCGGCGAGTCGGCTCCCAAAAGACTCAAGATGTCTCCTTCACCGCCCGTTGAACCTGCTGCTGGTTCCAGTGCTACCGATGCTAGTTCAGAGGCTGGACTTCTTACTTCAGATGATGTTGTGCCCATTATTCGCGATCGTGCGGGCATAACCGTCAAAGAATTGCTTGGGGTTCTCAAGCCCAAGTTGAAACAGCACCCCGAGAACCCGGCTCGTCTGAAGCTGCTTATCAAGGAGGTGGCCAAGCTTAACAACGGAGTGCTTGTGTTGAAGGGAGCGTAAAACTTTCTGTTATCTACAATTGGTTCTGGCCACCCTAGACATGATCTTTATAATTACTAACGATATTGTAAAAATGCAAATGTACGGCCTCACCAAACAAATCCATGAGTAGCTTCCTACATCGAAGACTTCACTCGGGGAAGCGGGGGGGGGGGGGTATAGCTTCTTTAATACTCACGGAACTGAGACAGCTTCACGAGAGTGCACTTCAGACAGCTTGAATACAGCTTAAGAGTACAACTTCATGGGAGTACACATCAGAAGATTACAGCTTGAATATAGCTTAAGGGTACACTTCACAAGATGAACGCTTCAAGGGAGTATACTTCAGAGGACACTATGAGAGTAGAGCGTACAACTCTTGGAGTAATCTCATACGACAGTTATGAAACATATACCATAGAAGGCGTATAGTAAGGAGAATTGGATGGGTCTGTAGTTAGAGTCTGGCCACTCCAGCAGTATTTTGCAAAGCACAACTGGCATTTTGGAGATGGAGAAAGACCGCGTCTTTCAACTTCCCGTTGGACAACAGCACATGAGAGACAGGCCTGCCAGTCTTCATCGCGCGTGCCATTGAGCTGAGTGACAATGTTGTAGCCATTGTTGACGTGAGCAAACGCTTCAGCAGGCGTATAAGTAAGTTTGGCAGTACTCGAGTTGGTCCATGCAGAATATGGATAGTTGGCCATGTATACCATGAGTGGAGGAGGAGTAGGTCCCAAGGAACTTGTGTTTGAAGCATAACAACCAAAAAACGTCGGCCGTGAAGTAAGACCCAAATTGATAAACGACGTTGTGTCGGGAACATATGGGAAGGCGACAGGATGCAAGATATCCGACTGCACCGCAAACTGGCGCTGGTAGGCAGCAACAACAGACGCGCCAGTTGGCCAGCCAGTGCTCGTATCGCGGTCGTTATCAAACACAATCATAACATCGACGTGACGGTCATGGTGAAGCAGAGGCTGTGTAGGGATGACCTGGCCATTTTCACCTCCATCCACAAGGTACAGTTCATCAGCCTGAGCCACTGTATCTATTGTTTTTTGGCCAAGCTTCCATCCCTGTGACCACGTCGACTGGGTACTGGTATCTGAAATGTAGCCTTTAAATGGATTCGGACCGTATACGCCAACATCGGCTGTTGTTGACTTGATTATGGGATTCAGAAGGCCTCGCAGCGAGCCAAACAGGCGCTGGGTCTCGGGAGGTAGGCCTATTTGTGTGCTTTCGTCGGTATTGAGCAAGTTGTAGAGAATCTCATCGAAAACCGATGATGAAGTGCCAAATAAGAAGCCGGCATTATCAAACCCCGAGTAGCAGGCGGGTCCATCGGTAGAAGATATGTGCTGTTGTAGCCGACCATTTGTGAGCTTTGTTCCAAGATAGCGGAGCGGAGTAAACGCACACACGGGTGGATCAAAGGTGCCAAGTTCATAGGGCGAAATTTCATAAATAGCGGCATTTTTAGAAGCCAGGTTTTGAATCGGCATACGGTCGGTAGCGAGAAAAATGGGATATGGAGCCTGACGCTGTTGAAACCAGGGCCACGTCGTCATATCGCTCCATTGTAGGTCGGGACCGCCATCTGGCAGGTCAATGAGCTGTTTGGACAAAATACGACCCCAGATATCGGTCAAAGAAACAGTGAAGCCGGCTTGTTGTTTTGCTAGGGGATCCATAGCGATTCCCTGGACAAAGGAATTCTGCGAGCCTTTATTTACAAAGAATCCCGTCAAATCCCATAATCTGGGGCTGGCCATGAGAGCATCGACAGTTGTTAAATTGTTGAGGTAAACTGATGCCATGAGCCACGAACCACCCGACAGCGCCGTAATATACGTCGAGGCTTGGAAAAGGCCACCAAGGTGTCCATGCGCTGTTGAACCTGGGGTTCTGGCGTCGAGAGCGCTGAGTTCGCCAGCTCCAACAAGCATTGCACGGTATCCACCGCCCGAAAAGGCGAGACCAATGGTGATGTTGGAGGTCTGGACGAGGGACTCGGCATCAAAGTCCAGAGGACACCTATTAATCCATGCGGCAAGAGCACACCGAGTTATTTGTGCGCGGTCCGATGTGTAAGCCATTTCCTGAGGAAGTAAATTTCCTGCTGGACGCACCAGTGGGCTCTGGGGACATTTGACGGTGCCTGGGGCATATCCGTGAGTCGGAGACCATTCAAGGGAAGAGCGAAGGCAGAGGAAGAGGATGAATAATTGTTTTGGCAGAAACAATTTAAGTAGAAGCAGTTTCCACTTCATGGTGGGGAGAGGGGAGGGGAGTTACTACGGGACGGAACCGTTGTTTGGAATACAACTGACGACTGGATGGGATTTAAAAAGTGCTGGTTGTATCGACTTGATAATGAATTCTCACAGCTCGATGATGATCTGGTAGCTGGGGTCTCGGGAATTCCGGGGTTGACGGTTTCACGATTTCAGGGAAGATTAGACGGGACAAGAATGCTGGTATGATCGAGAGGGAATTGGAAGACAAACAAGTTGATATAACAGAGACATCGGATCGGTATTGAAAGTGGAATTATATCTTGGTACAAGTTAGGCAGGAGCGGGAAAGTAGGTTGACAAAGATATATACAAATAAATTTGTTTAGCAAGGACAAAAAGAAGGCCAAAAAAGGTAAGTAGTAGGTGGAGCAACGAGTTAAAATGAAGACTTTGACAGGGAAACGTCGTAATTTTTGATAGGAGAAAAATCAAGTCGAGGCAGGAAACTCCGCTGAAGACTGTGAATAATTTACAGCACATTAGAGGACCGTCTGGTGATTCTAATAGGCAAGAAACGGTGGATTTTGGTGGAGAAACAAACTGGTTCGTTTACATTGTTGAATTCGTTCAAGAGGGGAGGGGGCACACAGATTCGGGCCAATCAGCATGGGTTGGTAAGCAATGGAAAGAGGGAAAGGGGCCATAGAAGGAGACGAGGAGGTGCATGAAATACGACGAGAAAACCAAATGGATCATCAGGTGGAGTCAATGCATCTGAAGCGAGCAGGTCGGAGATTCCCAAGTGGGCCGACAGGTGTGCATTAGCAGATCTGCATGGGGGTGCATTAGGACTGCAGGCGGGCTGCAAGGGTGCGGCTTGGCGGGAACGAGGGTAGCGAGGGCACCGAACGGGTTAAACGGGTTGAAGTGTTGATACGGGGGTAGTAGGACGAAGCGGAAACGAGGGAGAAGTGCCAGAAGAGGATGATGAATAGGGAGGAAGCAGTAAGAAACGAGAGATTGGGGCGTGCGAGGATACGTGGTGGGGCCTGCATGCCTCAGAACGGTAGGGGGGAAGGGGTGGAGTGCGGTAATATTGGCGGGTGGGCGGGCCAAGGTGGATAGCCACGAACGCCGTTGGATGGTGCGGTGGGGCCATAGACTAGTGCGGAATCTGGCGGGACCTGTTTCCGCAGGTATATCTCCGTTGGTTAGCGGGACAATCAACTAAAGATGGCGGATGAAGCTGGTCAAAATAGTCCATTAACCGACAAAGTGACCACTCAGCTACCCCAAGAAGAAGAAGCAGCCCCGCCGGTATCCGATATTATCAATGGACGATCGGAAAACAAAAAAAAATGCCTCTGATTTCAGCGGGGCGTCCCACCACCAGTTCTAGCCAACCGCTAGACTGTGGGGTGGCACATGCCACGGCGACCCCGCAACAAGGAGCATGGCGCCGCCGGCGGGACAGCGGGCCGAGTGTTTGGTGGTGGTGCAGCGGCGTGCGTCAGGCACTGGCATCGGTGCAGATGACGAGGGTGAAGCGGGTCCAGGATCCGAGGCCAAGGCCCGTGTCGACACTGCGAAGTGGGCGGGTGAGGCGAAGACAATCGAAGCCGAAGATGGGGGTCAATTGCAGCAGCTGCACCGGTCTGCAGCGAAGCGACGCTGCCAAGACTCCAGTCTGGCTTATCGGCGGGCCAATGAACGGTGGGTGGGCATAGGAGTCGGCGCGGGACAATCGGAGGAGTAGGCGGGACAGTAGAAAGAAAGAGTCGGCGGGACAGTAGAACGAATAGATGCAAACCAATCAAAAGGTCAAAGGAGCATTGATTGATAGGGAGGAATAAACGGGCTAAACTCCTAATGGTACTGCTATTGTTGTGTGGTGGTGACTTTACGAGGGGGTCGGTCCTAAGGGATGATGACGTAGACTGATGCAGGTGTCATGTACCATTTTCGGAGTACAAATAGACACGTTGGTTTAAAAGTGCGGAGAACTAAGTCGTAAAGGAGATACGGTGATGATCTGTTAACGGTCGTGTATATCGGGGGGTGGATTGGCCGGTGGATAGCGGGGTAGCCTGGAGTAGCGGATAGCGGTGGCTAACGAGTACTGGGTAAAGTGTATAGCGGGGTAGCTTGTGTATAGCGGGGTACGACTACTGGTAGAAACTGTGTAGCGGGTAACGGTATAGATTACTATAATAGTACAAACTAACTAAGTTATACAATGAACTGGTTGATACGCTCGCTTTACACTAGAGTAAATCTACTTAGTTACTTTTAGATTGCACTCCGATACTAGAGTAGGACAATGCCGGGATAAGCCCAGCATTTACGGTAATGATAGGGTGGTACTGGGCACAGTAGTACATCACAGTGGGGGGAGGAAGTAAGCCGGAGAAGGCCGACGGGGGAGGGACAAGTTGGTGGGGGGGAACACGCACAAATGCGAAACGAGACTAATGACTTGCATTAGTGTTACAAGTCCAGTTATTGAATGATACTAACATGTCAAATGAAAAATGGTATCAAAAACTCAATTTATCCAACTGCCAACGGCCGGTGCCCAGTAACCCACCAGCCACCAGCCTAGATTGCCCGCCCAAAGCCCCGCCGCCCCGCCAATCCACAAAAACTCCGAACATTTTCCGATTTCCTGGGCGCATTCCGCTCGTTTTCTGTTTTCGGACCGGTGCAAGGATCGTCGCCCGTTCCTACCCCCACCATCTGCAAGTGTCTTGATGCGCAAAAAAAGTCTGTGCAGGTGGGCAAACCCCACGCTCGTATCGCACTCAATCCTACTATATAATCAGGCCTTTGTGGAGATGGTTTTCCCGCTATATTGGATCCTTCTTCCTCGTTACCATCTTATCTTTATTGAGTCGTTTCCAACTCAACTGCCTCCTCTTTATTACCCCTTGTTCTCTACCCTCGACACTTGTCAACTCTCCACCGGTGGGGGGACTCCAACTGCACTTTATAAGCCCGATCCCTGGCTGAATCCCGGAATAATCCTCGGTGTCCCGCTCCATCCCTCGGGGCTTATAAATAAGGCCTTGTCCGCGGAAATCGTCTATCATTGTACCAACTTGTCTTGAACTTACCACCTCTTGTACTCGTGTACTTTTGTACTCTTTATTGTACTTTACTTGTTGCTATTAGCCCTAGCATCTTGTTACTTTTGTCGTCTTTTCAGGGGCTGTGACATCTGGTGACAATTTGGTGACAGTTTTGGTTGTAATCTCGACACTTTGGTTATAATCTGGTAAACAATCTGGTTATAAATTGGTCAACAAACTGTCATAATTTGGTGACCATTACCTTTTGCTCCACCTTCACTGTCTATTTGCCAACATGTCACTTCGTCAGGACAAAATCGTGCTGTTTGGTGACTCCATCACCGAACAAAGCACAGATCAATCGCGTGGTTGGGTCATTGCCCCGGGTCTTCAAAATCTTTATATGCGCCGACTCGACGTGGTCATTCGCGGCTTCTCCGGATACACAAGTGAGCATGCCCGATACATGATCAAGCCCATTCTCGACGCAGAAAACTCCGCCATGTCCAAGGTCCGTCTTATTGTCATTTTCTTTGGAGCCAACGATTCAACTGTCCCGGGAAACCGTCAGCACGTTGCCAAGGATCGCTATGTTGCCAATCTTCGTGGAATCGCCCAGCAGGCCCTCGATAAGGCCATCCGAGTCATCATTGTGGGCCCGGGTCTGTATGATGAGGTCCACGGTGACCATAACCCCATTACGCGAACCTGTGCTCGGTTCCGTGAGTACTCTGAAGCAGCTAGGTCCGTGGCCAATGATCTCAATGTCGGTTTCGTTGACTTGTGGTCGGTATTTGCTGCCTCTGTAGGCTGGACTGCTGGTGAACCGTTGCCTGGAACCCCCGAGTCGACTCGATCCATTGTGCATCTTGTTCCCGATGCCCTGCACTTTTCGGGAGCTGCATACCAACTGTTCTACGAGGCTCTGGTCCGTGAAATCCGCACCAAGTATCCTGAGCTGGCTCCCGAGAAGATCCCTCGTACCTTGCCTCCATGGGACGCCATCAACATGGACGAGCTACCAGCTAGCCTATGGCCCCAGCCATCCATCTAGGACAACGCGGGAGTTCTGTCAAAACATGATCTGTTGCCTAGATTTGCTGTGTCACATCGTCGTGCAGTGATGACGACGACCCGAGACCATCTGGTTGTTCCACTGCTGCTGCTGCTGCTACTGTTTGTAATGCTAATGTTCATGGCTCTTTGGGTTCGTCCTGTGCGTTTCTGGGTGCGCAGAGTCTATTTCTATTTACACTGAGGGCAGGCCCTCTGTGTTGTAGTCTTCTGGACATGAACATGAACATGAACACTTTTTCATGACTGACTCAAAGATGATGCTTAATGGTCAGTAGCTGAGTCAAAGGTCATGATTTGTCATAATGGCTGGATCACCGGTCTCTTTGATTGAACTCCTCAGTGTTATATGAACATGAACATTGAACATGGCTGACTCAAAGACATGATTGTCATAATGACTGGCTCACTGGTCTCTTGATTGAACTCCCTATTGTATCGCATCCTCCTTGGCCTCTGCCTTGGTCCTAATAATGCATAAATTAATCTAATCTGATTTTTATAAACGAGGTGGTGAAGAAGCCAAGGTGTAAATTCCAGTAGATATCTGTCCAGTGACATCAGTAGATATCTGTCCAGTAATGAGATTGTATCAGTAGATGTATCCAGTAATAGAAATGTATCAGTAAATTTTTCAACTCGACTGTTACCCCCTGAATGTCATGTATTTGCATCCATCATCAGTCTCTGATCTATAGATGATCATATCGATGACAATATCTACAACATACTTAGATTATTACGGCATCATTAGATAATACATCTTATTTAACCATCCCCACGGTACAACCTTATGATATGGCGGAACCATCACTCTTTAGTTGCCGTTTATTGTATTGGATTATAGGATCTACATATATAATTATATCCATTCCTAACACCAATAGTAAAGTGAATCTAAGACTCACTTACCATCATTACCCCCCATCACAACAAAACGTTTACACGTAACTATACCACCGCATTCCACTCTTAGTGATTAATTCAATACAACTACAACAAATGCTATTTTTGGATCCAATCACGGCTTAGTTCCATCACTCAAAGAGTCGCTTGATACTTACTTAGTTTGGCACTTACTTGGGCTACCGCGAACTCCCCACCCTCCGCCCTCTCCTCCTCCCCCTCTCCTCCTCCCCCTCTCCCTCCCTCCCCCCGTCATAACACTCTAACCCAACGTGACCAACTCGTCCGTAGATCCGACACTTTGCTGTCAACTAGTTTCTGCAGTGCCCCTGCGTATGGCCGTTGATGCCAAGCTCTGATAAACGCAGGGTTCCCTTCTCGTTTAGCCCGTATGCAGGGACTTGGGATCGTCACGTCAATGCAGGCCCGCCAAGTGACTACTCGGAACTCGACACTGGCGGGGGATATATTTGTAATGAGCGGGACGACCTCAAGAGCTGCGCTAGTCTCGTCACTCGACGCAACTTAATAGGCAAAACGCAGCTAAGATCACGCCTAGAAGCTTGCTCTCGAGATGCCCTTACAACCTCTTGATCACGTGACAATGCCCTATCGCCGGCTATCGATCTATACACGGACATACACGTACACACACAATGTTCCCTCATACTACTGTTATACCAATTATAATGAGATTCACGGTGGTCTAATAGAATCTCCTTTAATTCTACAGTGCTACAGCGCTGCTGGGAGCACAGCCACTAATCTGCCCAGTTATTGCTTGGTTCACGAAACGAGCTTTCGTATTTATATTCCCGCACGCTAACGAACGACGCTAATCTCGTCTACGAGCCCATCAGTGATATGGCTAACAGGAATTCACATCTTGTCTTATTCTCCTTTTTTTGTTATCATTTCCTGTTGATGGCATTGGTGCCTATTGCTTCTCTTTTGTTGGATTAACTCTCGTTAAAGAGCTTGTATTGTTGCAGTATATTCTTAGCAGCTTGTCACCTTTTGTTGCGAAGCTCGTACTCCTCCACTTTGACGAGATACAAACTAAAATACAAACTAAAATACACAGAAATTCTGTGTTATTTTTCTACTAATTGAACACCACCTTTTTTTGGTTCGCTCCATTTATAATCGTCATGAAGCTGTTTCCATTGGCATGCACTGTTGCGTGCACCTCAATGACTTTCAGGCAGTGCGGTATTATACCAGGTAAACTTGATCATCCTTCCCTCGTACATTCACCGCTTTCAAATCCTGATTTTGCTCGACGGCATGCTGTCTTGCAGCTTGTAAAGCAAGTCGACTCTTGTCTTTATGATATGAAGGCTCTCCGGTCGGACAATGACGGAGAGCTGCGTGGCCAAACACCATCAATATCACAACCAGAAGGTTTGCATACCATGCGAAATATTCAAGACGAAAATGACACAGGATTGTTTGAAATACTTGGCGAATCTGGACAAGCCCTTAAACTTGACTATCGAATCCAAGTAACCACATATTCAATCTCAGATCCGCTGCCGTCTTCTGCACAATTATCTGCTGCACAACCAAGCAAGACCCTCTCTGTCTCTAATAATGAGTCTGATTGTACTGCCGTGTTGCTCCTCATCTTCATTCTGCTGCCGTTATACGTTGTTCGACTCGAAACACTGTTTGTATTACCAATAATCAGTTGGGTACTGAGCCTTCCGGCCATGTTAGCTGTCAGCAGTACCATTGGGTGGCTAACATACTCGTTCTTGGTTGGTATAGCGGTTAGTTGCATTGCTGGTTTACTTGGACTGGGTTTTCTTTCTGCTTTCTTTTGGACGTGCCATATATCACATCGTTAACTGCGAATCATCTTCTTTAACCAATATGACGGCTCGTCGGTTCAAACTTGATCGTACCAGTTCTAGTCATAGAATTTCTAATATTCGTTTATATTTCTGTTTATATTCGAGAACAGAGTCACTTTTGATAGCTACTCGTGAAGCTCCATCAACGACCCCCAGAAGACCCCCACTCTTCGGCCACTCTTCGATCGATAGCCGGTCCTAACCCGAGAAGCTTTACGGCATATCTCCGGCATTTTAACGTTCTCTCCCTCCTACTGTTCACTTTTTTTGTCGAGAATATTGGTACCACCGCCTCCATTGACAGTATCATGGCTACTCGGACGTTTCTTTGCATTATCCACGACTTCCCCGGCTCTCTAGCCAAGCGTATGGCTGTTCGCCCTGAGCACTTGGCCAAATCCAAGGAGAACCACCAGAACGGAGTTACGCTACCTGGAAGTGGTCCGTTTGCTGAGTCGCATCCTGCTGAGGGCGAGGCTCCTCAGTTTGCCGGTTCAATGGTCATGGTGAATGCTGAGTCGCGGGAAAAGGTTGTTGAGATCCTCAAGCAGGATGTGTATTCCCGGACCGGAGTCTGGGATGTCGACGGAGCCTTCATCAAGCCGGTAAGTGTCTATGACATCTATGATTACTTAACAACAATTTTCACCGACTCTAACACAGTTTTTCCCTCCTCCTCCTGCTTAGTGGAGCCATTGATCTATCATGATTTCCAGTTAACCAACAGTGAGAGGTATCTATCTGGTTGTTCAATAAAGCTGTATAGTATCGAAGCAAGAGCTGACGGCTTCACCACTCGAGGAAACAGATTGCTGGAATGACTTATCAGAATGGTATTTAGTGCGATTGAAGTGTTTGGAACCGTGTTGGCTGGCCAGTTACTACAGAATAGGCGTAGTCACAGTATACGATGTCACCTCTTGAACCTCGAAACCTGCTGAACCTCTCAAAACTGTTAAACCTCTTAAACTTTTTAAACTTCTTAAACCAGTTAAACCTCTAAACCTCTTAATCTCTTAACCTCTTAACCTCTTAACCTCTTAAACCTCTTAAATCCCTGCTTGTATTCTGTGTTTTATGCTATTATCTCCTCTTCACCGGCCTGTCAGCTTGTACCCCAGACTTCCGACCTAGCCCTGTGTGTTACCCGCCCGCACGACGTGGCTAATATGAAATTTCCAGGCCCCACGTCACCTCCATCTATACAACACTTTGAAAAATGGCTGACGGAATCGAGAAGATCACCGAGGTGCCCATGGGCTTTGTTAAGGAAGGTACTACCTTCATCAACCGCTGCACCAAGCCTGATCAGAAGGGTAAGTTGCGCCTGTCGATGCCGTGGAAATGGCTAACAAAGAATACATCAAGATCATCCGCGCCGTGGGTGCTGGCTTCCTTGTTATGGGTGCCATTGGATACGTTGTCAAGCTTGTAAGTACTATTTACACGTCGTCATCTTGGACTGTTCTAACTCAGATCCATATCCCTATCCGACACCTTATCACTGTCTAATGTACATTAATGGATGATTTGATTACCATGGTGCCCTTAAGAGAGGAGTCTACAAGAGGCGTACCAGTTTGTGTCAAGAGTATCGATATCTAGGGCTCTACGAGTAGAGGCGAGACAGTTCAAGGTCAGGCATGGTTTGGTGTTTATCAATGAGTTGTGAAGTATGTTCAAAGCAATGAAATGTTCGTTATTTGAACAATGAATTGTTCGGATTAACACACTGAATGGTGGAGAAAATGGGTATTACTCCTGGAATAATGATACAATCTGTCCCACTGAATGATACGACTGTGTTGGTTCAAATCTGCTGACAATTCCCAATGTTTTGTTCGCGTCCATTGTCATCCTCGAGTCGTGTTCTCACTCAGTCTTGCTTGTGTCCATTCTGTTCGTTGGAATCACCCTCAACAGAATCATGCCGTCACTGGTTGACTCTCCTCTTGTTTCGCTTTTGGGCCTGTTACTCCATCTCGCTCTGGGCCTGTTACTCTTGTCTTGCTCCTGGCCTCGTTAGACTGCCTTGCTCCAGCTTTACTATCCACTCTCCGCTTCCATTCCCTTCCACTACTCGCCTCTTCTCTTAGAACCCTGCCTGTCCAGTCACTTATAGTTCAAGGCACCAGCTCACTGTAGCATTGCTGCTAACTATTAGCCTGAAGTGCAGTTCCATTAGCCTGTAGTGTAGTTCCTTAGCAAGAGTTCTGGTGGTAGAACCTCGATATGACCACTACAAACAACGCGTCTTTTGTAGTTTGATTGTTGAACCTTACAAACACTTTACGTGCCATCTGCCCGTCAATTTTCCCTTGTATTCCTCTACATATACCTCCTAATACTGCAGTTGTTGACGTCTCGTCATTACGCTCCTCCGTACACACCTCCAGATCAGGGTAAGGCATCTCGTGAAGCTCTCAGCGGACTTCACATTCTATAACTGGCCCCTTGCCTTTCTCTTTCACCCTCTGACAACTGTTCATCCATCTATTACCCGTCCGTCATCTTTGATCTCATGAACCGGTCTGTGTAACTGCTACATGGGTAACTGTTGTGCAGACTACTGTTAAGATGTCGCGCCAAGAGCAGTACAGGGACCCTCCAAAGGGTCCAATAAAGACTGATGAGGTCAATCCGTATATTCCAAGTGAGTTATCCTTTGTACCGATACTTTTATAGCTTAGATGAGTTGTTGTAGCTTATATCTGAGCCGTTATAGTCTCACTGGCTTTGTTTCACTGGCTTTATTACTAACGAAGAATTCATAACGAATACGCCATGGTACGCAGGCGAAGGACGCGATCCATTAGAACATCAGCGTAGTAGAACGACTGGCGAGATCGAAGAAGAACCCAAGAAACAAACACCAGCCATCAAACCTCGTCCTGCTAATAAGTATCGTCCTGGAGCCTGTACAAACTGTGGAGCCATGTCTCATAAGGCCGTCGACTGTATGGAGCGACCACGAAAAGTTGGAGCCAAATACTCGGGAACCGATATCAAGGCCGACGAGAACATTATACAGAATTCGACATCCTGGGACAGTAAACGCGATCGTTGGAGTCGGTTTGATGCAGATGATTACAAGAGCATTGTTGATTCGTTTGCTAAGAAGCAGGAGGAGAACCAACTGAAATCCAAAGGTGCAGGTGATGCAGTAAAGGAAGATTCCGATGATTCAGACTCAGACTCAGATTCGAGCGACAGTGACTTTGGTAGCACTACGAAGCTACTACGTACCAAGAAAACGCCAGCAGCATCGAAGGAATCAATGAGAGACCGAGCTGATAGAGCACCATATCTAGAGAACCTTGCAGAGGACACCACAGACGACACAGAAGATCGTAAATCCACAACCGAGTTTGAGAGTCTACGAAGAAAAGCCGAGCAGATCTCAGAGGCTGGAACAGTTATTCAGCTTGAATCTGCTCCTACCGTCGGATTACAAAAGCTGCGGCAGATCCAACAAGAAGAAGAAGAAGCCAAGTCTGCGCTCAAAAAGCAGCTTCTTGACAAGTACGGGGGTGCTGAGCACCTGGTGGCTCGGCCAAAGGAGGTTGCTATTGCTCCAGTAGAAGGAACCACTGTATCTACGCCTACAAAGCCTATGTCGTCTGGGAAATCAAAATATCCCGAGGATGTATTCATTGGAAACCACACTTCGGTGTGGGGATCTTATTGGAAGAATGACCAATGGGGGTTCGCGTGCTGTCACTCGCTTGTTAAGCACTCCTACTGTCTAGGTGCTAAAGGTATCGAGGTCAACGACAAGCCAAAAGGATTTTCTCGCGATCACGAGGACCAGAGCAGGCAAGAATCCGTCGATGGGTCCACATCAGTAAGCGACGAGGAGCGGGAGATTTCTTCGGAAAACCTAACTTCAACGCCGTTGAAACGACCTCATGAACTGGACCGGTCTGAAATGGACGATTACTACCGAGGACGTCATCGTGTAGATGATCCTATGGCGAAGTGAAGACGATTTCACGGTAATCTGCCAAATCTTGGATGCTGATGTGTTCTCTTTGACCATGCAACTGGAGGATCCATGGATTCCCCGTGAATCCGAACAGAGTTCATGCATGTGTTACATGATGGAGTTACAATCGATGACTATTTGGTGCTGATACGCTGCTTCAAAGTGCTGTTGAGGGGTCGAATCGAACAAGTTGGTGAAGACAGATAGATGAAGTGGGCTGATCACTTTGTCAAATCAAATAGGCTCATCACCTTGTCAAGTTGACTAGAATTATGGTCTTGAGTAATACCGACTCGGACATTTTTTACTCATGACGTGGTTTAATCCGACAAGCTGATGAATGGCTTGTAGTGATATACTTGGCAGGGAAACTCATGCATCGGTCAAATGAGTCACTGAGAAAGCCAGCAGAGAATTAGTTGAAGAAGAGACTTGATCTTTTCTGCTGTTACCGGGTATTTTAACACAGCTGATCGGACTGGTGTGTCCTTGTATATACCTCCAGTGTAGCTCTGGTATAACACTGCTTGTATGATTCGTGGTGCTGGCATAACACTGCTGGTATAACTCGTGACTCTTGTATAACACAGCTGGTATAACTCGTTGTCTGGTGCAACACTCCTAGTGTAATTCGTGGTTCTTGTATTACACGTCCAGTGTAATTTGCGGTTCTGGTATGACACCTCCTGTATAATTTGTGGTTCTGATATCATTCGCCTAATAGTTAGTAGTTAAGAGTAAGTACTTCCTGTAGTAAAACTCAGGTATTTAGCCGTTATTACTCTGGCTCAATGAACAATTGTTGTAATATAATTACAATTCGTGTAATACTTTGTTCTGTATTGTGAACCAGTCGTTTCAACGTAACAGATATTTGAACTGGCATGTGTAGTTAGTATGTCACTTACTGACCATCACGATTCCAAAATCGAAATTGTTCGGTTTACGAGCTTCAAAGGCCGGTCTTTAAATGTAGCTTTTTTACAGCTCCGCTCCTTCGTATTGCTAAGGTGACACCGAACCGCCGTCAACGTTTGCAAACAGTCATCTTGATTGGTTCCAGAAATGCATTTATACGGATACCCATTGGCAACCAGCACGTGCGTGAATTCAGTGAACCCGTGGCGGTTTTCAAGAAGTACAAGATACTAGGTTTTCTGACGTGGTTCTCATTTGGGTGGGGTGTGTTAATGGATAATTAACAGTGATTGTTTGATGTACTTCATGACGGTTCATGGTTACAAAGCGGATGAACTATACAGTTGGTACTTCTCAGGAACACTGACAGCTTCTTTTGAAAAGGGCCTGAACTTTCATCATACAGCACATAAAATAGTATAAATATTGCCCTTGTAGACTCTGTTTAAATTAATTGTTTAAACTATTAAGCAGTTGAGTAGTTCAGAGTGAGTTTGGTTTGTAAGAAACAAGTTATTAACAATGTGTCACTATAACAATGGGTCGCTATAACAATAATAATCAACTGTCTGCCAGTGTATTGTATCAGAAGTATAATAACAACAAGAAACAGTACTCAAGGTATCACAAAGGTTAACGAAAGAGTAAACTGTGATAGTGAAGAGTTGGAACTGCCATAGTAGAACAGTAAAAAAGTTGAGCAATAGACTGTAAAATTGGTAACGGTAGAACTATAGAACTGTAGAACTGTAGAACTGTAGAATTGTTGAACTGTAGAACTATAGAACTGTTGAACTGTAGAACTATAGAACTATAGAACTGTTTACCTGTAGAACTGTAAGTTAATAGTCGCAGTACAAACTACATCACCAGCATAATATTGTATTCTTCAATTGTAGTCTTTACCTTTGTTACTATGCTTTGTGGGGATCAAGGGAATATAAAACGGGATCATACTTTGTTCCAACTGTCGATAAATGCCAGGTCGTTATCTTGGAAATAATACAAGATACTTCAGCTCATTTGTGTGCATTTCTTGTTCTCTCCCTCGAGTTTTTGTACAGTGTGAAAAAGGACTGCAGATTGAGGAAATATTGCGGGAAATGGTTTTGTTGAGCAGCTGTTGATTAACTGAGGATCCTGAACACAATACAGACTTGTTCTCAAGACTTACCTGTTGTCCATTCTGTCGAACCACTTAAACAACTGTGTATAATAGTACTTTAAATTCTCAGTTGTAGTGTGCATTGCATTCCTAACGCATCAACAGAACAAGATGCATCAAACCTGAGCCTGCACTGCCCGAGTCGTGTGTATTGGAATGCGCATATGCGAGATCTGTCGGTGTTTGAGCCAATAGGCAGGCGACGATGCCTGAGTAGGCATAACAAACTCGGTGACGATGCATCACAAGTGCAGCGTGAAGGGGAGGCGGGTCCAGCTTTTCCTACAAGGGAATTGTTAATCCAAACAGGGAAGTTCCTAAAGCCAGGATTCATCAAGGCCGAAAGACTTCATGATGGTAGGGAATTAGAGGTAGTTATGTCGGGATAGTGCGCCATAAGGAAGAATATGACAGGGAATTGAATGGTTAGTTAGACGGTCATATAATTAGTAAGACTGATAGAAACAGTGAGGACGGATTGCAACTGTTTGTTTGTGATTGTTGTGCTTGGCGATGAATTGGAGATGAACAGAGATCATGAAGAAGTTTTGCAGCTGGAACAAGAGAAAGTTGTTAGTAGGTTGATATAAGAAACTGGATAATTAGTTTCAACCAATGATCTTATACTGAAGTACTATTGTTAGTACACGAGATCAATGGATACAAAGCATCTTTGAATAGTGAGATTTGTTTTGAAAAATCCCCATCACAACAACGGTTATTAGCACAAACAAACAACACTCTGTATAACACGACACGACCAATAATCAAGAATAGCAGTTGAACTGTTAATAGAAGGCAGAAAACAAGTATACCAATGATTCGTGTTTCGTCAGGTTCCAATAAACACCCATAAAAATGTTATAAAACTGTGAATCTGGAGGATCGTGAGTCTCTTTTATATGCCAAGCCAAATCCCCTGGGTTCACCGAGAACTCACAAGGCCGAACAGAGCCACGTGCGTGGGAGCGGGAAGGCACAGGTCCACAGGGACGGAACGTTTAGTCAACGCACCCGTCAATTGAGATGTTAATCGTGTTCATTATTTGGGGTTGTCCCGAGTGTTCAATGAGTCTTAACCTGCGGAATTGCCCTTGGTGTTGAGTCGTGAAGGTCGAGGGCAGCTGGGGAGTCCGCGGGGGAAGCAGCAAAATGAACGCAAACCATGCTCAAAAAAGTCCAAATAAATTGCACAATTCATACAATCATCATCACTATATCATCAAAGTATATGCTTGTTAATTTTGTATAAATCCGACTATTTAATCAACTTAGATAACAGTTTCCCCCCTCCCCCCACTCCTTTACTGTCGGCTCCCACTATCCCGCAGACCCGTACCCTGGACCCATATGCAGTCGGTATAAAAAAATAAAAGTCTGCTTTTTCCATTGTCTATATCCATACGGTGCTTCTCGATCTTTCCTACTTCCTAACATTTTGCTGCTTTTTACTAGGGAACTTGAACAGACGCCACTTTTGACCTTTGCTACCTCGTTGGTTGAGTTCACGCCGTCGTATCTCTTACCCTCGTTGCTGTATCTACCTTCGACCCTTCCAGCCCCCCTCCTCATCCACTTCCCTCTGACACTTCCTCGTATCACTTGATTCCTTCAATCCACCATGAAGTACGGCAAGGAACTAGGGAAACGGTCGGTTCCCGAGTGGAAAGCCCATAACCTTGATTACAATGACATTAAACATCTTATCAAGAAAGCCACGTCGGGCGGATCGAATGAGCGAGCCAAACAAGAGGTTCTCGCAACTCTGACAAGCGAGTATGAAGCTGTAAGTACTACGAGAATGAACTGAACCCCATGGGAATAGCGACTCGTCCTTACGAGTAGTTTACACAATTGTACTTGGTCCATTGATCTGTTTCATTTGAGTTTGGTCGCTTCTCGTCCTGGCTTTGTCGCACCACTGCCCTCCCCATCTATCTTCGTTTTCGCCTATCTAACCTCAGATAAGCCTGTTTGTCAAGTCAAAAGCCGGTGAAATCGACCGTCGAATTGACGACTGCGAGAAAATCGTCGATGCCCTAGCCGAACAAGAACAATCGGCTCGTGCCACTGGCCTTGGTTTCTCCGTCAACTCAAAGGCTCGTCAAGGAAAGCTGTACCGCCTGCACCAAGCGATAACAAAGCTGACTCAAGACATCCAAAGCCTATCACGATTCATTGGTGCTCAACATACAGGGTTCCGCAAACTCATTAAGAAATACTACAAGTGGTCCAACTCAAAGGATGACTTGGCTCCATTCCAGCGGCTGCTCGAATCACCCCAGTCGTTTGCCAATCTCGACTTCACCACCAACTTCCTCGAACTCTCACTACTCTACGATGTTTTGCGCAACGCCAAATTCACCATTGTTCGCAAGAAAGACGATCTCCCTAATCAATCCCTGTGCAAATTTGACTGTGAGATGGTCACTGCCGTTGGTGACTCGAGCATCTTCCTTGTCCATCCTGATAATGTGACCGAGGTCAACGTGGCACTGCTCAAGGAACTCAGGCTCGAGGCTTCTAGTGCCGTGACCCTGAAACGAAGCATGAGCAGCGTGCTGGCGACGAACGTGTCGAATATGGCCTCAAATAACTCGCATGAAGCTGATCCAGCCGCCGACCTCACGACTGCCATCTACCTCGACACCCCAAAACTTGAATACGCCCAAACTGGCAAAGAACCTCCACAGATCCGCCAGGCCAAAGACTCGGCCTACGTCCTGTGCTCTGCCACAGGCGGACTACGCCATTTTGCACTGGCTACTCTGACTCAATCACAGCTCGACGCTATTGCCAGCGGGAGGTCACAGGACATTGACTTTGATTCGCTTGACAAGGCAGGAAAGCTGGCTATTGGTTGGGTTCAGCGCAAGCAAGCCAGAGTCATGTCTAGCTTCTCTTACTACCGCCGTCGCTTTTCATATGTCAACGACAACATGGAAGCTGAAGAGAACTCGCCGCGCACCACTACTGTCCAACCAAATATCTGGGCTACAATGGACTCTAATATCAAACTGAGCCCGGGATTTCGCTCCTCGGAGACTCGTAAACTTCCTTACTCGGTGCTGGAACTGCGGTGGAATGGTCTACCCAAGCCCGACTGGATCAAGGAACTCGAAATGTCACATCTCGTTCACCGCATGGACAAGGGCTTCTCGCTCTACGCATACTCTGTGGCCGTGCTTCACAAAGACCATCTGCAGTCGCTTCCATCATGGATTGACATAGTGGAAGGCGAGGTTGATATCCGCAAAGCTCCTCGCCAGTTGGCTACAAAGAGATCTATTGGAGGCGGCAGGGGCATCAGCTTCAATGACAGTGCTAATCCTACAGCTGCTGCTCGAGCAGGCCTGACTCCTTACAGTCCCAGTATTCTTCTCAATGATCCACAACTGAAGGCTCAGCCTGCTGCAGACGAGAACACTCCTCTGATGCTTAATCGCACTGCATCCTTCTACAACCCTTCACAGAAGCAGAAGCCTGAGGGTGACGGTCAACTGTCTGTTCGATATTGGAACGAATTCGATAATCCCGAGGAAGGAGAAGACGGTGGTTTCTACGTGCAGGCAGACGACGATGGCAGCTCAGGCGGGTTCCAGATATTCTCTGATGAGGGCGTTGATCGCCTTGTACATGCATCGGATCAGTTGTGGTTCCGAATTCGGCGCGCCCTTGGCCTTGGAGCTATGGCAGAGTATGAGAGCCTTGATGAAGGTGACGACGATGACGAAGATGATCTCGACGGCAGTCAAAGTGAGGTGAGTCAGTACTCTCCAAGGATAAAGGCTCGGAGGTACCGATCGAGCAGTTCCAATGACGATACAGACACAGGACTTGGTCACTCGTCGTTCAGAGATGAAGCAGGACTTCCGGTTCTAGGAGCTGCAGCCAAGCGTCGCGAACAAATTTTAATGTTCCTGTGTAGTATCTGTCTCTTCCTTGCTGCTGTCATTGTACTCATTTTGATGAGTGTCATTCTGTTGCAGGACCTGACAGATGCCTCACTTCCAACCTTTGTATTCATGGTGGTTGGGTTCATTTTCGCCGTGATTGTCGGCTCAGCTGGTGTTGGACTCTTCTTGATGATTGAATCTCCCTCATGGTGGGTCCAAACACTTGTGTTTTCGACATTCTTCTCCATTGTCTGTTTTGGTGTCGGTGGAATTGCCTGGCTCTTGTCTCCCTGATCTCACAACTCGTTGAACCAACCCCATGTCATATCCCTGTAATGGGATGCGGCATTTTTTGACTCATTTATGTACAACCCAACGGGACTGTAATGACCTCTACTTACGATTATTTAATTTTACAAAATACATAGATTCGCATCGCCTGTGACTAAGAGTTCCAGTACGTTAGGTACACTGGTTTAAAACCAGTCAAATAAATAATTCTTGTTCAAGATCCCTGGACACTTCATTCGGTCATATCCATCTTCTTGATGCCAAATCGTGATAGACACACGTTTGGTCCTCGCTCAAGATAGTCTTTACGAGTAACATAGGCCTGAGAAAGCATATCATGTTGATTTCCAAGCGCACAACCTCCACTCCAAGCAAACGTACTTGGATCCTCGGGAGTTCCAACGCGAAGAAGGCTGCCTTGTGGGGCATAAGACCGTAGTTCATGTTCAAGACGAGCAGAATATCCTGGCAAGTTGGTGTTACCGCCAACAAGAACGACGTTGGCCCATAGAAGCGACTGGACTTCTGCTGGAGTTGCTTTAACAGCTGCTGCTGTGGCCTCTGCAATGCCACATTGATCGATGCCAATGTCAGAGGGATTGAACAGGATCTCAGGAACAGTGAACCGCTCATTGACGAGCGAAAGTACCTGGTGGTTCTCGTTGTCCGACTTGGTGGTCAGAACATGTCCCACCTTGGATGTGCGATAGTCGGGAAGAGCATAGTCAAGACGATGTATTGACTTGCGCTTATTGATATACGCTTCTTCAAGATCAACACTGTACTGAAGAGATACAAAGCAGGTGAGCTCCTTGACCACATTCATCAGGAATGTCTCATCCATCATATTGTAATGCCTGAACGACACTGTTTCCTTGAGGAGGTTTGTTAGATGCTTGCCTCCTATGTTGATTCTTCGCACAGCTGGCCAGTACACCTCTCCTAAGACAACTGGTAGAATGTGTGTAGCGCTGAACCCTGAATCTATGACGAGCGCACACTCCGACACAGGAGACTTCTTGCTTGTCTTATCACCGTATAGTTGCCTCAAATCGTTCCAAGGAACAAGCGAGCCTGAGCTGCATCTGTAGTACGACTCGAAGCCATACTCTTCAAACACAATCTGATCCATGTTGGACGACAAGGCTGGGAGCGAGAAGGGCAGTTCGGTGAGAATAAGCGACGTATCTGATGGATCCACGTCCCTTCCAAGCAACGAATTCGGACCTCCATAGAACTGAGAGTCCCAAATGGTCTTTTGGACTTCCCAACTAACCAATTGGCCGCGTTCATGTGGTCTTCGCACTACAAGACCTGCGTAATCTTTGCACGAGTTGATCTCTGCTCCAACATAGATTCGGCGGTCTTTGGATCGGCTAATGCAATTGGGGATGCGCACAGCGCTGGTATCAGCACCGGCGTAGCCCATCTTCACCTCGTACGCACCATTATCAACAACAAGAACGGGCATCTGGTAGGTAGGATGGTAGGTAGGATGGATAGAGTTGTTGGAACTGTGGATAGAGAGATATGATGTATAAGAGCAATGCAATGCCCTTGCCCTGAAATTTATTTCATCTGAAGCCTCGAAAGATAAATTTGTTAACTTTTCACCTAACTTTTCTTTGATCTCAAACACAATTGCACAATGAGCGAAAATGAACCGAAGCCTGTGGATGTATCTGAGGCTTCCTCGGATGCTCCGAGGTCTTCTGGAGCCAATGGGTCCCGCAACAGGCGCGATAACCGGTACAACAACAACCGCTTCAAGGGTAACAAAAAGTTCAATCGTAGAGACAACAAAAGAGGACCCCGTTCAGATGCAGAGGGTGAACCGCCAGCGAAGAAGTGAGTGGATTCATGGTGGTTATATGTACACGCTAACTATAGAGTAGATATGCGCAAGCCTAGAGAGCTCCAGGAGGGCGAGGTTCGTGAACCCCGTAAGCCGAAGCGCAAAGTTGCCTGTATGATTGGGTACTGTGGTACTGGATACCACGGTATGCAAGTGAATCCTCCTCACAAAACCATTGAAGGAGACCTCTTTGATGCGTTTGTCAAGGCTGGTGCTATCTCCAAGGATAATGCTGATGATCCTAAGAAGTCTTCGTTTGTGCGCGCTGCTCGTACCGACAAAGGCGTTCACGCAGGTGGAAACGTCGTTTCTCTGAAGCTCATCATCGAGGATGCCGAC
The DNA here is from genome assembly GCA_030556845.1 of Sugiyamaella floridensis. Taxonomy (NCBI): domain Eukaryota; kingdom Fungi; phylum Ascomycota; class Dipodascomycetes; order Dipodascales; family Trichomonascaceae; genus Sugiyamaella; species Sugiyamaella floridensis. Next base: position 64,303 of record JAKTUT010000003.1, on the reverse strand, counting down.
ATTGTGGACAAAATCAACTCGCATCTTCCAGACACAATTCGCATGTGGGGTTACTTTCGCACCAACAAAGCGTTTGAGTGCCGTAAGATGTGCACGTCGCGAATCTACGAGTACATGATTCCTAGCTATGCGTTCCTACCCCCTCGTCCTACAAGCGCACTTGCTGAGAAGGTGCAACAGGCCAGTAAAGAGTTGCCTGGTGTTAGTCTTAGTGATGAAGAGGGTGCCAAGTTTTGGGACGACGTTACGAAACAGCTTGATGAAGCAGGTTTCTCGCATCAGGACATAAGTGCTTCCGAGGTCGATTCGAACCCCAACAGTGAAGACAAGGCAGTAGAGGCCGAGAAGTCGGTGGACGAGGCCCGTGAGCTTAAGATCCGCAAAATCAAGGCCATTGAGAACCGGGCCAAGCGTGCATACCGCATCTCAGACGACCGTCTCGCTCGTGTGCGTGAGGCTTTTAAGGTGTATGAGGGCTCGCACAACTTTCACAACTTCACTATTGGCAAGGATTTCAAGGATCCAAGTGCTATTCGATACATGAAGACACTTGATGTTTCTGATCCGAAGATCATCAGTGGCACCGAGTGGCTATCCATCAAGATTCACGGTCAGTCGTTCATGCTTCACCAGATTAGAAAAATGGTGGCTATGGCTGCACTTGTTGTTCGCACAGGGTGCCCTTTGGACCGTATCCGAGAGGCCTTCACGTCAGCGAAGATCAATATCCCCAAGGCGCCTAGTCTCGGTCTTCTGCTAGAGCGTCCCGTGTACGACGGCTACAACTCAAGACTCAGTGAGTTCGGCTATGAGCCATTGCAGTTCACTCAGTGGGAGGAAAAGATGGATGACTTCAAGATGAAGCATATTTACGACAAGATCTACAGCGAGGAGGCCAAGGAGAATGTTTTCAATGGCTTCTTTGGTTTCATTGACAGTTTCCGTGGAGAGCCCATTTTCGACTACTTGACAGCACGTGGTATCACGGCTAGCAGTACCAAGGTGGACAAGAGTCTCAATATTGGAGATGATGAAGATGAACTTGACGGCGATATTGAGGGATAGACGTGATATTTGTCGTTTCGTGAGTCTCGTATTCCCTGTGTATATAACTTGTAGTACCAAATGATGATTATATCCTTATACACGGTATATCAGTTATACATCAGCTATATAGTTGGCATGAGATGAAGTCAACTGACGTTCAATGTATTTATATAGAAGCTCAAACGACGAACCCATATCAAGCTCTTGTTATAATTGAAACGACCTTCAATTTATGTTGTTTTAGCCCACTTCAACATCCCCATGCAATGGTGACTGAGCCAAGCGTAAATGCTAAATCCTCGTAAGCGAATCTCTTCGTCTCCTTATAATCACACTCAAGCACGATGAAGTCTCAAGATATAGATGATTTCCTCGAGAAATTGACGCAATTGACAAGTGAGCTGGAGTCTTTGAGACTTCAGCCTAGTGACGATGTTGAAAGTATTGCATCATCGCTAGATTTCAGTGATTCCTATGATGATTTCGACATGGATAACGATCCTCTCGTAATGCCCGACCTAACGAGATCCACATCAATGACGAGCTTCGAAACGTCTGGAGAATCCGGAGACTGGCTTCGTGATCGCTGTCGTGAAATTACGGGCCCCGGATCGAGCTTATCATTCAGCGAGTCTGATCTGTACGACATTCTGGTCCAAATATTGAAATCTGATAGCTCGGATGAAGACATTCAGGAGAGTCTTGTAGACATTCTTGGCTTCGACAACCTAATTCTTGTTTCTGAAATTATTCCTCGCCGAGCTTCACTTATTACCAGCTCTCAATCTCATGACGAAACCAGTAGTGGCCCTTTCCTTACTGATGCCGACCGCAAGAACCTTGGTAATGCCAATTGGCAAGCCCTTCAAGAAAAGGCAAGCCGTCTGTTGGCAGATGCTGGTTCAGATCCGAAATATCCACATGTTTTCCGGTCTCATGATGCTGGTAGCACGTTGAGTGCGTTTGGAACCAAATACGCTCTGCCTGCCGGCAGCACTCGTACTCAGTACGAGTTACATGAAGAGGTGGTCATTCCGTATCCGAAGCAGCCCGGGCATCAGAGATACATTTCTGACCAGAATCTCGTCAATATCTCCGATCTTGATGGACTTTGCAGAGGTACTTTCAGTAAGTACAAGTCGCTCAACAGAATGCAGTCACTTGTATATCCAGTTGGCTACAATACGAATGACAACATGCTCGTCTGTGCTCCTACAGGAGCGGGAAAGACTGATGTCGCTCTTCTTACTATGCTCAACACAATCAGACAGCATGCAGACATTATCGAAGATGATACGGGAGCTGGAGCTGATTACAATATCCGCTATGACGAGTTCAAGATCATTTATGTTGCACCTCTGAAGGCGTTGGCCGCCGAAATTGTTGAGAAAATGGGTAGCCGTCTTCAATGGCTAGGTATTTCGGTACGCGAACTGACTGGAGATATGCAGTTGACGCGAGCAGAGATTGCATCAACCCAGGTCATTGTCACAACTCCTGAGAAGTGGGATGTTGTTTCTCGCAAGGCCACTGGTGATAATGAGCTCGTCACAAAAGTCAAGCTTTTAATCATTGATGAGGTCCACTTGTTGCACGAAGATAGAGGAGCTGTTATTGAATCGCTAGTTGCTCGAACACTCCGCCAAGTAGAGAGTACTCAGTCGATGATCCGCATTGTTGGACTTTCTGCTACACTTCCTAACTTCATGGATGTTGCCGAGTTTCTTCGTGTGAATCTACAGGTGGGAATGTTCTACTTTGATGCCACTTTCAGACCAGTACCTTTGAAACAGATGTTTGCTGGTGTTAAAGGCAAAGCAGGTAGCCGGCAAGCCATGGAGAACATTGATCGAGTGTCATATGAGAAGCTTGTCGACATGTTGAATGAGGGCCATCAAGTCATGGTTTTCGTTCACTCGAGAAAGGATACTGTTAAGTCAGCAAGGACTTTCATGTCTATGGCACAAAAGGAGGGCCTTTTGGACCTGTTTGATTGCTCTGATTCTCCACACTATGATCAGTATATTCGCGACGTTTCCAAGACTAAGAACAAGGATATGAAGGAGCTTCTGAGTCGTGGATTTGGTGTTCACCACGCTGGTATGCTTCGGTCTGAGCGCAACATGACTGAAAAGATGTTCCTGAATGGCGCTATTAAGGTCCTGTGCTGTACAGCTACTTTGGCTTGGGGTGTTAACCTTCCTGCTGCCGTTGTTATTATCAAAGGTACACAGGTGTACGATGCGAAAAGAGGAGGCTTTGTTGATCTTGGCATTTCGGATGTAATCCAGATTTTTGGACGAGCGGGAAGACCGCAATTTGAGAAGTTTGGTACTGGTATCCTTTGTACATCCCTCGACCGACTGGACCACTATCTGTCGGCCATTACACAACAGCACCCTATTGAATCACGATTACAGCCAAAGCTAGCTGACAACTTGAACGCGGAGATTGCTTTGGGAACGGTGACCAACGTTGATGAGGGCGTTCAGTGGCTTGGTTATACGTATTTGTTTGTGCGAATGCGTAAAAACCCGCTGGCCTACGGTCTGAAGTGGAATGATGTTGTTGATGATCCACTATTGGGTGAGAGAAGACGTCAACTCATTATCGAGTCTGCAAGACGCCTTCATTCCATTCAGATGATTATCTTTGATGACAAAACAGATGCATTTATTGCCAAGGATGTGGGTCGCATCGCTTCAGATTTCTATCTTCTCAACAATAGTGTGGAAGTTTTCAACACTTTACTGAAGCCAACCGCAACGGAGGCAGATGTCTTGGCAATGCTGAGTATGAGCGGTGAATTCGATGGTATCAAGCCTCGGCAAGAGGAGGCTGAAGAGCTGGAGCAGCTCCAGAATAAGTCTGCACCTTGCCAAATTGCAAGAGGAGCTGATTCGGCCGAGGGAAAGACCAATATCCTCATTCAAGCTTATATTTCAAAGGCTGTCATCCAAAATTCTGCTCTTTCCTCGGATGCGATGTATGTTTCCCAAAATGCGACACGTATTGTACGTGCTCTGTTTTTGATTTGTGTCAACAGACGCTGGGGTAGCCTAGCAAGAATGATGCTCTCGCTGAGCAAGTCTATTGAGCACCGGTTGTGGTCGTTTGAGCATCCTCTGGCCCAGTTTGATCTGCCCCAGCCTATTATTAGGAACTTAGAGGCTCGCGCTCCTCATATTGAAGACCTTAAGGACATGGAAACAGCTGAATTGGGTGACTTGGTACATAATCATGGCTTCGGGTCCACGTTGGCACGCTTGGTCGACAGGTTTCCTCTGCTTGCCATTGTAAACGCTGAGATTAAACCAATTACAGCAAAAGTTCTGAGAGTGCACATTGAGCTTGAGGCCGACTTCAAGTGGGACTTCAAAATCCATGGAACCACGCAGATGTTTTGGATCTGGGTTGAAGAGGACTCTGAGAAACATGAGATTCTCCATGTTGACAAGCTTTTGATGTCACGGGCTAGGCTCGACACCACCCACATGCTGGACTTTACCATTCCACTACAGGATCCTTTGCCATCGCAACTCATTGTAAGAGCCACGTCTGATACTTGGCTTGGTTCAGAGACGTCGGTTCCTGTGTCTTTTAACCATCTCATTCGACCCGAGACGACTCCTATTCAGACGAAGCTCTTGAAGCTGCGGCCGCTTCCTGTATCTGCTCTTAACAATGCTCTTCTTGAGGAGATCTACGGACGCAAATTTGAGTATTTCAATCCCATGCAGACTATGGTGTTTCACACACTCTATCACACCGATACTTCAGTGCTACTGGGTTCTCCAACTGGTTCTGGTAAGACTGTTGCTTGTGAGTTGGCAATGTGGGCAGCCTTCCGCAAGTACCCTGGGTCGAAGGTAGTATACATTGCACCCATGAAGGCCCTTGTCAAGGAACGAGTGGGAGACTGGTCGCGTGGTCTGTGTAAGCAAGCTGGTCTCAAACTGGTTGAGTTAACGGGAGATACGAACCCGAGAGCAGACAGCATTCGTAAAGCCGATATCATCATCACTACACCTGAGAAGTTTGATGGTATCAGTCGAAACTGGCAGACACGAAAGTTCGTCCAGGAAGTGTCGCTGATCATCATGGATGAGGTTCATTTGTTGGCCAGTGACCGAGGACCCATTCTCGAAATGATTGTGAGTCGAATGAACTTCGTGACCAGTCGAACGTCGAAACCGGTCCGATTGCTTGGAATGTCTACTGCTGTTGCAAATGCTCAGGATATGGCCAGCTGGCTTGGTGTCAAGGATAACACGGGACTATTTAACTTCTCGTCGTCAGTTCGTCCGGTGCCTCTGCAGATGTACATTGATGGGTTTCCAGATAATATGGGATTCTGTCCGTTGATGAAGACGATGAACAAGCCTGCTTTCCTGGCCATTAAGAGACACTCGCCTACCAAGCCTGTGCTTATTTTTGTGGCCTCTCGACGTCAGACTCGTATCACTGCTCAAGATCTTATCCATATGTGTGGTATGGAGGATAACCCGCGAAGGTTCTTGAAGATGGACGACGATGAGCTTGCCCATGTTCTTTCACGCGTCCGAGATGACACTCTGAAGCTGGCTCTGCAGTTTGGTATTGCTCTTCATCATGCTGGTCTTGTCGACAGTGACCGACAGATTTCACACGAGCTATTTGCCAACAACAAGGTTCAGATTCTGGTGGCAACGAGTACACTTGCTTGGGGAGTTAATCTTCCAGCGTACCTCGTCATCATTAAAGGAACGCAGTTCTACGACGCCAAGGTTGGAGGGTACAAGGATATGGACTTGACGGACGTTCTTCAGATGATGGGAAGAGCTGGACGTCCGGCGTACGATACCAGTGGAGTTGCCATCGTGTATACGAAGCAGTCGACAAAGGCTTTCTACAAGTACTTCTTAAACACGGGATTTCCAGTAGAGTCGTCGCTTCACAAGGTGTTTGAGGACCATTTGGGAGCCGAGATTAGTGCTGGCACCATTTCAAGCAAGCAACAGGCACTGGATTTCCTTACGTGGACGTTTTTGTACCGACGAATCCACAACAACCCTACGTATTACGGAATTGAGGCCATGGATACTGATCATATCAATGAATGGGCTGTACAGCTGATTGACAAGACTGTCAGCAATCTTCATGATTCTGGATGTGTGGTTGAGAGAGAAGGTGGAGAGGTTCTGGCAACCAAGTTCCTCAAGATTTCCAGTTTCTACTACATGTCGCACAAGACCATGAGACGGTTCCTCGAGACATTGCAACGCAAGACGAGTCAGCAGATTTGTCTTCAGTTGTTGGCTTTAGCGGCTGAGTACGATGAGCTCGCTTTCCGACACAATGAAGACCTCATTAACGAGGAGCTGTCGTTGCAAGTTCGTTACCATGGACAAGATCTGAAGCTTCATATGGTGGACCCGCACGTCAAGGCGTATCTGCTTGTACAGGCACATATGACCCGCATTCAATTGCCCATTGAGGATTACGAACAGGATACTATTGCTGTGCTCGATCAAAGTTTACGTATCCTGCAAGCAGCTATAGACACTTGTGCTGAGCTAGGCTACCTGTCGAGTTGTCTTGAGTTCGTCAGACTCATGCGAGGTATTAAGCAGGCGTGCTGGGAAGATGATGATGCTGTCAGCTGCTTGCCTGGTATGACATTGAGAAAGAAGACCGAAGGAGGATTGACACTTCATGAAGTTGGATCCAATGTCAACGAAGCAGTTAAGAAGCTACGTATTCCAGGCCGGTCACAGCGCGATTTCAAGCGAGTTGCTGGAGAATTGCCGGTACTATCTGTGCGCATTGACCGAAGCAATGAGAAACCAGGACCTGTTAATGTTGTTCTTAAGCATCTCAATGCCAAGCCCCGCATCTATACACCACGATTCCACAAGCCGCAGTCCGAGTCATGGCTCGTCATTGTTGCTTCTGGCGACGAGCTTATATCGTTGCAGCGGGTGAGTCCGTCTATTGGAGGTCGTGAAACGACAGTCACAGTTGAAGGGCGGCCTGGAGCCAAGGTTCTAGTGCTCAGTGATGCATTGGACATTGATTACCAGCTGCCTCTGTAAGTTTCGGGAACACGGAGCTACATTTCCTAACGTGGGTAGGTCTCGGAGACGTCGCGGCGATGAGAAACCTTGCTTGGTGGGCCCTACCTCGGAGATCCGAACTCGGCATGGAATAAACAGGATGGATGCTATCGGCACATCTGAGGATTATTATTTGGGTGCGTGTGCATGAATTTAGTTAGAGCAGCTTGGCAGTGAAGATCTGTGCGTGGAAGCTTTGGAGCGGAAACCCGGACAGGATAAGTACTTCTTTGTTTCATTTTGTCTACAGGGGGTGGTGGGGTTACGATGTGCGCGGGGAAATAAAACATTGGAGTAGAGAGAGGCGGCGGGGGTGGGGAGGGGGGAAAGGCAGGAGACATGGAGACGAACGTGGAACCATTTTTTTTTTTGGGGGGGGGGGGGGGGATGTAGCCAGATCAGCAACTACATATGGATGGTTCACAGATTGTGTCTCGTGTTATTAAAAAAAGATAAGCAGGTTCTTTGTGTGATTTATGCAGTTTTTGCTATCGGTGCTCATCATTGCTAGCATGGACCTTATCGTTGGAGGAAAAAAAGGGGTATTTTGGCTACACTTGTCTGTACATGTCTCAAAATAGAGCCAACCTCTTTGCTATCCTATGGTACAGGCCGTGCTGGCCGGATCTTTTAAGCAGCCATTGTTAAATGCATGCCAAGACCTGCCCCTGCAACGAAGATGCCGCCAAAACAAAAGGCAGCGAGGCGTGGAGCATTGCCTGATTGAACCGCGTGCAGCATGCTAGGTTTCAGATGCACTACAGAGTGGGCTATTTGGGTAGACCGATAGGCCTGGAGGCCTGCCGCCCAATGGTGTTACAGGGCCAGATGGTGAATCGTCGTATAGCCCCTTGAATCGGAATCGGCGCCAAAGATACGATGCATCATTTGCTCTCCGAGGCGCCTTCAGGCTGGTAACTATGGAGATGACTGTCAATAGGCCGGTGTTCCTGTAGGCCTACACAGGCCTGTGTTCCTACAGACCCAAGTGCCCAAGTTCCTACAGGCCCCAAGTTCATACAAACCCATACTCCCATACTCCTATCTATTTACTCTTTGTTCCGTCCTCAATCTCTACTCTTGTAATTAATCTTTCTTTTCTTTCCCTCTTGTGTTTACTTGTCCCATTGCTTCTATGCAGCCGGTTACTGGTTACTGGTTACTGGAATCTACGCTCGGGTACTTGATCACTGGTCACTGGTTAAGTTACCACACACTCACTGGTTACCACTTGCTTTACGTGGGTCTAGCCGCATTGACGATGATCTGGTCCGCACCAAGCCATCGCTGCTATGAACCACCATGATGGCATGTTTCTTTTGTTAGGATTGTTGAGTTGCCCTGTTGATCATCCCGCAGCCCGAGCACCTTGTTACCAAAAGTCGGGTTCAGATAGCCAGCCACCAGGGTAAGAGGAGAAAAGGGGTAATATCTGTGTGCGATGCTGAGGTGAAGTGGAGGTCTTTTTTGGCAGAGGGAGGCTGGCTGGTGTTGTACAAACAGAGGTATTGATTCAAGTGTCGACCTTTCGTGCTGAGTTGGCACCTCTGCATCATCGTTTGTATCAAGCTGAACAGTTCGGCTCATTTCGGTGTTCTGTTCATCGGCGTCTCATCTTGTCGTATCTTTGTTTGATGGCTCAAGACCCCCGCCCCGCCCTGAAGTGCCACTTGACTGTCGTCCCTTGTTACCCCGTGCTCGACCTGCAGTAGCCCCCCTCCACTAAACTTCAGTAAGCTGTTGCAACTAACTGCTTTGGTTTAGTGAGCATATTACTGTTTGCCGTGCGGGGCGGGGCAGCTTATCAGTTCTTGAAGATTGCTATGTCATGCCATGCTATGCCGAGTTTGATCCACCACTCGTCAAATCGTCATATCCCGGCCTTCCGAGTCTATAGAATCGGACACTAACTGTGCTAAGGTATGTTGCTAACGGCGGTGTCTAACGGTACTTGGTTAATCCCAGATCCGGGCATGCCGATAAGTTTCACTACTAGTAACTGTGTAGTAGGCTGCTTGTGAAATTAGTTACAGTAGGTACTAGTTACAATGTGGTCTAGTTGCAGTGGAGTCTAGTTGGAGTCTAGTTGCAGTGAGTACTACTTACAGTTACCTACGGTGACTTCCATTGACCTACAGTGACCTATAGTGGCCTAATAGTAATTAGGTCTACTAGATCTACTGAGGCAATAAGTTAGCCGCTTTATTGTTGGTCAAAGTCGGTTAGACTGGACTACGCATCACATCATTACTCTGCTGCTCTCGACTATACTGTGATAGTACTAGACTTGATCTAATGGCCTACTAAGGCTAGTAGTCTATGAATTGAGCAGTCAATGAATCTATGAACTGCAGCAGTCTGCTAACCGGAGTCTACTCATAGAGCAGTCCTAACTGGATTTGCTCAAGTCCAAATCAACTATCTTGAGTCTAGTTATCAGCTATACTGAATAAAGCTGCTAAACTGGCTGTAACTAACTGGCTTGTCACCAGAATTGTTGTCCTAACACGCTACTCATTAGTTACACACAAATCATTACTTTCACTAACCATGTCACTATCTAGAGTAATTAATCTAAGTTCACGCTTTGAATGTGATATTTATTTCTAGTGATCCACACCAATATCTGCTATTCTACACCAGTAAATTACACCAATATCTGCTATTCGATACAAGTAAATTACCAACCCAGGATTCGACAGTCCATGCCACTCTTCATTTCATTCTACTCGTCACTCTCATGATAACTTCATCAACTCCATTCTACTTCCTCAACTCTTCATACTCGTCATCTACCTCCTCAACTCCTCACTTTGCAATGATTATTATTATTAAGTACTAACGAATAATACCAACACAATATTATTCTATAGTATGACAAAATTAATGAATAGGCGAAACCGCTTACTCGTCCTCCTCCTCAGTGGCCTTAGGAGAAATGTAGAAGCGACCACGACCGCTCTCATCACGCTCGTGCTCAATAGCCAGACGCGACAGGTGGCCGATAAGGTTCTCAAGCTTGGCATCAGCAGTCGAACGGTTCTTACGTCCAAGGTTGTCGAGCCATGGGATACCGGTCAGAATGTAGTAGACAACGGCAACAATAATGGTGACACCAATCGAGTAAGCCCACACAACGACAACAGTGACAATCGAAGTCCATCCATTGGCAGTCTCCTTGAAGTTATCGTGAGGGTTGTCAGTAGCGGTCGAGCCAGATCCAGAAAGCCATCCGAAAACACAGAAAATAGTGGAAAGCGCATCGACACCAAGAATGGCACCAACCAGTTGCCACGAAGGCAGAGTACGGCCACCACGAGTGACAAAGATAAGCCAGTTCTCAGTAAGCGAAACCTCAAGGAACAGAATCTCCTGAACCGAACCAAAGTTCTCTACAATACCACCGTTGGGCAGGAACATAGTACCGCGAATGACCCAGGTTCCAAGAGCAAGCAAGATTCCGAGAATAATGGAGATAATCCAGATCTTGGGCAGCTGCCACTCGACAGGACGGGGCTCAAAGTGGGCGTGGTCATAAGCAACGGCAATGGTAGCAAGATCGGCAAACAGAGCGAGGAAGACAACAAGCTCGACACGAATCGTCTCGTTGATGATGATCATAGAAGAAACAAGGTAAATCTCAAGATGCAGACACAGGGCAATACGGTACTGAATGTAAGCCTTCATACGCTGGAAAATCTGGCGAGCAACCTTGATGGAGTCGACAATGGTAGAAAGACCAGGAGCAAGGAAAACAATATCAGCAGCAGCCTGAGCAGCCTCGGTGGATCCCTCAACGGCAATACCACAGTCAGCCTTCTTAAGAGAAGGAGCATCGTTAACACCATCACCAGTCATGGCAGTCAAGTGACCACGCTCCTGGAGCATCTCAACGACCTGGTACTTGTGCTCAGGGAAAACCTCGGCGAAACCGTCAGCCTTCTCAACAAGATCGTGCTGCAGAGCACCAGTAAGACCACCAGCAATGAGCTTGTCAGAGTTGTAGACCTTGGTTCCAAGAGCAAGCATCTTACAGGTCTCCTTGGCAATAGCAATAGCGTCACCAGTCAGCATCTTAACCGACAGACCAAGCTGCTGGGCCTCAATAATGGTCTGAGCAGTGTCTTCACGAGGGGGGTCAAACATGGAAAGCATACCAAGCAGCTGCCAGTCCTCATCGTTCTTCTTGACAGCAACACCGAGCGAACGGAAACCACGAGAAGCGAACTCACGGGCCTTGTCACGGTAAAGGTCAGCAGCCTCAGGAGAGCAGTTGGAAAGCTGCAGAATGGCCTTGGGAGCACCCTTGGCACAGGTGTAAGTTTCACCGTTGAGAGTGCAGACAGCAGTGATACGCTTCGAGACAGGGTCGAAAGGAGTGAAAGAAATGGTCTTCCATCCCTGCTGGATAATGTCAAGGGCCTTGGGGTAACGCTTAAGAGTCAGAATGGTAATCTTGTCAATGGGGTCAAGAGCCTTGATCTTGTGCGAAGAGGCAAGGGCAGCAACAGCCATCATCCAGTTAACATCGACACCGTCAGCAACAAAAGGCTCACGAATAGAAAGCTTGTTGGCAGTAAGGGTACCAGTCTTGTCGGAACACAGAATATCGACACCAGCAAGAGACTCAATGGCAGTCAGCTTCTGGACAATGGCCTTACGGTCAGCGAGGTAGGCAGCACCGACAGCAAGAGTGGTGGTGGTGACAACGGGCAGACCGACAGGGACACCGACAATGAGCAGAATAAGGGTGTAGTGGAGCAAGTTGTTGGACGAGTCCTCAGGAGTGGCAATCTTGAGGTGACGGAAGAAACCACCAATCCAGGCAGCCATGATGAAGACAACGACAAGTACAAGCAGAGCAGTTCCAATAGAGTTCATGATAGCCTTGAAGTGACCCTGGTCCTGGGCACCCTGGACCATGGCGGCAGTCTTACCGACAAACGACGACTTGGCAGAAGCAGTAACGACAGCGTAGGCCTTTCCACGCTTGCAACCAGTGGTGTAGTAGCACATGTCGGCCATGAACTTGTCAACAGCAAGAGACTCACCAGTGATGGAAGACTGGTCAACGGCAACAAGCGAGTGACCAATCTTGTGGGCGTGCTCATCGAGCTCGTCCTCATCGTCAGACTTGTTCTCAGAAAGGTCAGAGTTGATGTAGTCAAGGTAGTCAGCGTAACCCTCGGGGTTGTCGTAGGCAGTGATGAGACGGGCGTCACCAGGGACAACGGTACCCTCCTCAATAATAACAATATCACCGGGAACAATGTCACGAGCCTTGATTTCCTGCTCCTGACCATCACGAACAACAGTAGCCTTCATGGCAATGTCAGCCTTGAGAGAGGCAACGACATCAGCAGCCTGCTTCTCCTGGTACCAACCGACAATGGCGTTAAGCATCAGGATACCGATAATGACACCGAAATCGACCCAATCACGGAGACCTGCGGCCAAAAGGACGGCAAGCTCCATAACATAAAGAATGGGGCCACGGAAGTAACCAATAAATTGGATGAAAAAGTTGGTCTTCTCCGAGACAATCTCGTTGTAACCAACCTTCTTACGACGGTTCTCGACTTCGGCAGAGGTAAGACCAGCCTTGAGGTCAGTTTGGACCCAAGAGTCAGGAGCGACAAAGGTAGGGCCTGTCTCCTTCTTGGAGCCGAAGGTGAAGGGGAACCAGCCACGCTTGGTCTTCTTCTCTTCTTCGTCACCGGCAGCGGCAAGCTCACGCTCGTCACGGTAAGTCGAGACAAAGCGGGCGAGTCCGGCGTACTCTTCGAGTTCGTCATCGTTGGGGACAGCCTCCTTAGTGGGGGCTTCGTTTTCGTAAGCCATGGTGAATGATGTTGATGATGTTGTTGTTGTTTTTGTCCGATTTCACTTGTCTATAAGGGAGAGGGGGGGTATTAGTAGACAAAGGGTCTCTCCGAGCAATTGTCAACAAACAATAAAAACACACAAAACAAAGAGTTTGGTGCAATTAATTGACAAAGGGCACTACAATGGATTTGATGTAGTAACAAGGACCCAAGAAAGACTTTGGTGCAAAAAGACGACGAAGAGAAAGGAAAAGTCAATTGGCGGGTCTTGGGGGGTCTTTATATATGGAGGGGGGAGGGGCCGGCGGTTGGGGAGGGGGGGGACGGGGATGTGATGCCTCCTACGATTGGCTCGTGAGGACCCAATCCCGCGCCTAGCCGTAAGTCTGCAGCGACACTGCGTGGGCTGCTGCTTGATCCAGCACCAAAACAACTCGAACAAAACAAACATTCGTTCCTTATTTGGCTGGCAGGGTCCAGTTTTGATTTGTTTTTGGTGCAGGAAAACCCAACAGTCCAGTGCTAAAAGTAACCATGGCCGGCGGGATAAGGGTTTAGAATGCAGAGGCCGATGATCGCTCAGGGCATGGCCGGGGCCCTCGGAAAAAGTAAAGTTGGAGTGCCGGTCAGCAAAAAAACTTTTTTCCAAACTGGTTGGGCCTCTTGATTGGCTGGATTGTTCCTTGGTTGCCGCCAACCGTATGCCCTAGTAGTGCTTTAGTGAGGGGTGTTTTGGACGAGCTCTTGCCGGCTGGTCCGCTGCTATGATGGTCTTTTCTTAGTTACGGCCTCTTCGGCTCGACTGTCGGTCCGATTCCGGTAATGCCGGTGTTAACTGTAGAATTTTAGTGAGGGAAGCTATAGGGGAGAGTGATGTAAGTTACTGGGGATAGTGAGGTCAGCTACAGGAGATAGCTGTGTAGATAGCTGTATAGATAGCTGTAGCACTATAGCAAAGCTATAAACAATATAATGATACGTATTAATTGTATTAAAGCTGTAGAGATATCAAGGGATAATGCTATATCTATCACAGTATAAATATATAGGTATCATGGTATAATGCTAACTATCAAGGTATCATGGCTCTGATCTCCTTGGGCGGCATCTATCTGTTGGGGTCTATCTATTCCACTATGAGCTCTGTCCTTTTATCTCTTATATAAGCCGTCTTTTATCTCTTATAAGTACTTCCCATTGATCTTGTAAACTCTTCTCTTGATCATCTGTGACAACTTCCTTTGACCTCCTCATCACCTTTCAAGCTTCACCTCTGCTCCTTAGCCCTCCTTTGACCCCCCCCCCCTCTTGGCCACCTCACTGCCGATGGCTGGAAATGAGCTCCAGGGTTGCCATCTCGAGACGGCTGGGGGATATGGTCCTGAAACGGTAACGGCTGGTTGGTTGAGCACCAATGACATCATGTCGGGTCTCACGAATACGCACACTGGTTTTGAAGGAAGATTTGGGAGGGACAAAGTTGTTGTATGATGGTAAAACAAGTGGGGAAACCGGGGGGAATCACACACCGTATACTATTATGTTCATAGACTATCACCTATTGTATACATTCATTTTTCCTCGTCTATTCCCTAGCAATGGCCTTTTCGTTGAGCTACAAACAACTCTCAAATTTACTCCTTTTCAGTCTGTCAACTTTGTCCGACTGGTCCGTAGGTTTACTTTTGGCTGCATGCACATTTACTTTTTGGTCTGTTGGACCTAGTGCGTACATCAGATATTGCCTAAACAAGACTTATTGTCGGCACTTGTCTAGCCGTTGACAGGGGTGGGATACTAAGGGGGGGAAGAAACAGGGAGGACACTAAGACAACGAAGTATCAGTCATGGAATCATCAAATTACAAATTGGTATTTTTACCAGAGTCCTTTTGCCAATTGGACAGTTTTATCACTGCAATTGTGCAAGTTTTAATATTCCTTTTCTAACAGGCTGGCAGGCGCTGCTCCTTTTACGACTGCGCTAGCGAAATTGGGACTGGTGCGACCAGCCCCATGCATCGAACAGCACTTGTGCAGGCAAAAGCAAACGCACGAGAGCGAATTTTGGCCCAACCCCAGCCCCTGATCCTAAGCGCCTGCGGCCTTTGTGCAGTTTTCACCGCGGTGTATGAGGTATAGGGCGGCGGCGGCGGGCCAAACAAAAAACCTTAAGGCGCGGGACGGGATAACCAACGCCGCGCTGATAGCAAGTGCTGCGTCCTGATAGGCTGGCCTATTTCCGGTGGGCCCTCCTCCGT
The DNA here is from genome assembly GCA_030556845.1 of Sugiyamaella floridensis. Lineage (NCBI taxonomy): Eukaryota > Fungi > Ascomycota > Dipodascomycetes > Dipodascales > Trichomonascaceae > Sugiyamaella > Sugiyamaella floridensis. The sequence continues at coordinate 49,076 of JAKTUT010000003.1, read as the reverse complement.
CTTGCCTTGTAACGCCGCGGCTGGCTCCTGGTGTATGCGAGATGCGGATGAGTATAGACCCGGCCGTTATGCGGCTGGTTAAGAGGTCAGACGAGTAGTAACCACGTCAATCATAGCGTACAAGTCGTATCAAAGGACCGTTTCAACAAGCTTTAGGGGGGTTTTACGGGGCGTGAAGAACATTACAGGGGTTTTCAGCCTTGTATCTTTACAGGGGTTTAAAGGTTTACCGAGTCCACGGCGTTACAGGGCTTTACACGCTTCACCGCTTTACAGGGTTCCAGCTTACAGGCTTACAACTTCGCACTGTAAAGCAGGGCACTGACTACAGCACTGGACAGCTCATTGATCCGGCCAATTACTTGCCGGTGTTCATGCATTGTACATCCCTGGAATATCGGCCATCCTAACGCAATTCCTCCGTCAGTTCGTGGCATCAGGTTAAATTTTTTGACCCGTCGGCATTAATAGGGCCGATGCCGGAACGGCTGGCAAGCCAAAAAGTAACCGCCGATCGTCAGGAGTGCCGGCGGTTGTTCCGCAGGTCGGCGGTTTGGTCGGTTGCCGAAACAGGCGCGCGCAAGTCACATTAAATCGCGCATGCAGGGCACCGGTCTCGAGCCGGATTTTCCGACGGCCCGCCCGTAGATTCTGGTATAGCCAGCCAAGTGGGGGTTTAGTAATGGGGTAATGCCGGGCTTAACGTTATAGTGATGGGAGTAGCAGCAATGGGGTTATTGTAATAGTAATCCTACAGTTCGGCCGAGTCTAATCCCGTCTAATCCCGTCGACTACTGGCGCTGTGCCCAATTCTGGACTATACAAGACCCAAATGTCGTAGACACGAGTTAAATGGAATCATTATATAACCAGCTGAGTAATTATATTGGCCCGCTTCTCGGTGCTATAACAGAATAGTTTTACTTGAGTGATCATTACTGGTGCTGAATGGTTACTAATGCTGGTTCCTATAGTTACCAATGTTAATACTGAATGTTACTACTGTAATGTCAGTACTGCAATGTTAGTGCCGGTAACCGACCGAACCTGTACGAGGAATCTCTAATACGAGTCAGTAATTGAGAGGTAGTAGCCCAAAGAGCGTTGAATTACAATTCTTTTAACTGAAGTCCATAACCTGACTACTAGCTGTAGAATCACTGTGGATTTCACTATCATTCCTAGACTTCACCAGTATTAACAGACTAGTATTACTGTAAACGTAGTTCTCCACTAGTGTACTCTACCAGTAATACAGGAGTACTATTTCACTCCCTATTACTAAAGTTAACAAACTGTACTTTACCAGTGTTACTGTTCTCCTCCTCTACTTATTATTCTACTAGTCACTCCAATACTACTTAACGTTAATACTCTACTTCTTGCTCCAATACTACTTGACATCCTACTACTTACTCCAGCACTACATACTATTCTACTTACTTCAATACTCGCCTTTCTACTACTCGCACCAGTACTACTAAATCCTCCAACTTTACATACCTATCTACTTCCTCCAGTACTACTAAATCTCCAACTTATTTACTTCTCTACTTCCTCCAGTACTACTAAATCTCTAACTTACTTACTTCTCTACTTCCTCCTACCACGTCTCCACCAGTATTACTCTCCTCTATTACTACTTCACTTTCACCAACACTTCTCTACTCCTATACCCAGCACTGCTTAAGTACTCACATTAGACTCCCCGCCTCTACATTCACTCCCTACATGGATCCTGCATTTGGCGTCGCTATCAGATGCAGTAGATAGCCGCTGTTACAAAGGCATAGCCCCTTTGAGTCACCAGCCTTTTTTACGGCCCGGTCTCACGGATCCCGTGGCCCTTTGTTGATGTTTCTCTTTCCACATGCCTAGCATCTCGTGATGCTGTATCCATGGAGATTCCCGTATCGTCAAACCAACTATCACAGCGGACCCATCGGACAACCAACGCCGATGCCGACCGTACATCCATGTCTACCGATTGATTGCTCTAACTGCCGGCATGATGACGGACCCACGAACCGCACGCTTCTCAACTGAGTACCTGGTAAATACGCGGCTGTTTGGATGAGGAATGTAGATCTCTGCATACACTACTGCAAGGTGTGCAGCTGTTCAGATCCATTTGTTTGGCATGTATCCGAGCAACCATTGCCAGGCAACTGGAGGGATTCAGGGGGGGTGAGAATGTGGCAATAATATTAGCTGCTGTCACATAGATGCGGGGGTCATATTGGTGCAGAGACCTTTGTGACTAGGAGCCTCGACGTCTGATGACCCCTGAATCTCACAGGACTTGATCAGCTGATACCTTGTTTACACATGAAACTCCGCTCGAGCTCAACCTGGTCCTAAGTTTTACAGTTTGTCCGTTTATGCAATATATTTTCTGTTGTTTTATGTTAACTTACTGTTTGAGAATTGTGAATGTAATGTTGATACCCCAGATAAGCCGGAAAAAAATTAGCCTTTATTCCCATTCTACGGGATTCGCTCGTGCATTATGTCGTTTGATAGTTTCACATGACCCGATGTAACCCAGTTATAATTGAAATTACTCCGAATCTGCTACATCGGCATAACCGCGCTGAATGTAGTCTGCTGGTACAGTTGCTACCCCCTGGAAGATATCCCCGTTGTTATAAGTTTGGGTGTAGTAGTACATGAAGACCATATCACTGTATGTTGTCACCACCGTTTATAAGGTCCTAAATTATTAGCCACTATCGTATCATTGAGTCACAATTATTAGTTAGTATGTTATTAGTATTTGAACTATAATTGGTAGTAGAAACGACTTGGAACCCGTTGGCTCATCTATCTTCCTCACCTACTCGACCAATCCTTATAACCGGATCTTTGGTGTCAACCCTCAATATCTGGTGAACTATTCATCTTACACCTAACGAGCTATCACCAGTCACTAATTTATGTCAGGGGTATGGAGACTGTCACGACGAATAGGTAAAGCGCTATCTATTAGCGTGCGAGTATGCGGTGCTCTCTATATTGTCTACGACAGAGTCTTCGAACCAGGATACCACGTTGGAGAGTCCATGCTACCAGCCATCAACTACGTAGGCGATCTATCGTACATCAGTAAACGTTACAAATGGGGTTCTGGGTGTCGCGTCGGTGATATTGTAACGTATAGAAAACCTCTTGACCCGCTCGCGTCCATGTGTAAACGTATTACTGGAATGCCGGGTGATATAGTCGCCGTTAATCCATCTGCTGATGGCTGCAAACAGTTTATTCGTGTGCCTGAGGGCCATTGCTGGGTAACGGGCGACAATTTGAATCAGAGTCTTGATTCACGGACTTATGGACCTGTTTCATTAGGACTGATTAAAGGCAAGGTGATCTGGCTTCGAGATGACTGGCGACAGCCAAAACGGGTAGTGAACACGCTTGAGGATGCTGTGATCTCTACAGATGCTACAGATTCACCTCCAGAGCCTCTATATATATGGCTTGGTAGGTGATTTTTTCACTTCACCGGTATATTCCTACGAGAAAGTTTCCACGAGCACAGTTCCACGAGCCAGTTCCACCCTTTGCGCACTATCTTAGTGGTTGTCCACGAACACAGTTCCACGAGCGCCCTTCGTCAGTGACTGTCCACTGTCGTACAAAACTATGGGCTAACATTTTGTGTATTTATAAAGTATTTTAAAGAGATAATTGGTAGTCGAAATGTCTTGGAATCTTTGGCTAGATGTCATTGATCTAATTCTCGACCAAATTCTCACAGAATTTCTGTAACAGATTCGTAGTGAACTGAAAGAAACTTGGTTGGTCGATGGCTTGATCACTCAATCACAATTCCCGAGCATCTTCATTACGAAAAATGGCTACAAGTTGTGCCAGGACTTCCGGTGGTTCCCATTACATGACCAGTAAGTTGGTTGACTCTTGAAGACTCAACTGTCTAGTGTTGTCATATTAGAAAAATCGGACTACTAACTTCATAACAAGCTAAATAATTTACGAGTTGAAATGGACGAATTCTATCCAGCAAATGATCACATCCAATTCTCATGGCGGAAACCACTCATATACGAAGAAACAACAGCGATACAGAACATCCTGACCAGTAACTATGCAATTTCAGCTTCAATAAATATGATTTTCCACGATTTATATCATTTTTCTATTTTATATCCTGCTGCTTATTCCTACTCTTTTTATATATATACTTTTCAACTAACTCTACTTTGTTGACCAAGTTCGTCATATGCTCGTTAAGTACATTGCATATAGAGTACAGATTGAGCATGGACGAACTCAATCGGGCCAAACACTAAAACAAAAACTCTTTCGTACTTGAGACAAATACCCACATTCTGAATACAGTTCTATTGGGATTATAGTGTATTTTGCACTTTATCTGGCTATTCTCAAGGTCAATTGTCACTCGACCTACAGGGGTCGACTGGCACTACAGACGCTTATAAGCATACGCAACTAACCGCCATGAAATTTCATGACTTTGACCCAGTCAAACCGAAACTTAACATATAATCCTCAGTGTTTGGTCCAGTTGACATGTCCTCTGACGAACGGGACGAACTGGGTGACCGTGAGGAGCGCGCTGTGGTAGCAGCAGGATCGCCTGAAGAAGACGTCGATGACATCTTTGGCGATGCCAGCGATGACGAGGCCACCGAAGCTCCTTCCCGTCACAAAGTTGACGTTGGCGGTGATGATGATGATGCTGATGAGGAGGACTTAGGACTATATGGAGCTAGTGACGGCGATGACCGTGATAACGAAGATGAGGAACGCAACCATCGAGACCGACCGGTGACAATCCTTGAGACAACCGTGCCGCGATACGCGCCGTCGCATCGTCCGGCCGCCGAGACGTACTTTTGCCGAGTTCCAGCATTTATGACTCTTGATCCAAAGCCGTTTGACTCGGATACGTTTCTCGACGAGGCCGCTGCTGTCAAGGCTGCTTCTTCATCTGCCGACGACGGAGTGTTGTCCAAACTGCGCAACGAGAATACCATTCGCTGGAAGTACGCTAGAGACGCTGATGGAAACGTGACACGACAATCCAACGCTCGCTTCATCAAATGGTCTGACGGCTCGCTATCATTGCAGCTTGGAGCAGAGATTTTTAATGTTGTTGTGCAAGATCCTTATGAGACGCACTTCCTGGCCCTGTCACACCCGGCCAACGAGCTTCTACAGACATCGGCTCTGCTGTCCAAGAACATGACGCTCGTGCCAACTTCGACGTCATCAGCAACACACAAACGCATGGCTGAGGAGCTGGCAAAGCGAACGATGTCCAACAACTCGCTGGTGGGTTCTGTTGTGACGACAGATGACCCCGAAAAGGTGCAGCGCGAGGCCGAGAAGGCCGCGAACCTCACACTCAAGGCGCGTCGCAAGCTGGAGCTTAAGCAGCGTGAGATGCAAGAGAGTATGGGAATTAGTTCGTCAAGAACTCGGTCTGCATACCAGTCGGAACATGTGCCAACGCGGGATCGTGAACCGTACCGTAACGACGAGTATGAGGAGGACGATTTCGTTGTTGAGGATGAAGACGAAGAGGAGGCCGAAGCTGGTAACGAGGACGAAGATGATCTTGAGATTGCTGGTGCTGGTGATGACGATGATGAGGAAGAGGATGAGGAGGAAGAAGATGATGAGGAAGCAGACCGTCGTCGGGCACAACGACTGGCCGAGGTCAAGAAAACCGGTGCTGAGGCCTATGCGCAGCGTACTGTGAAAGACGACGAGGACGGTGAAACCCAGACACAGAACCGCAAGAAGCGACGTATCATTGGAGATGACGATGATGATGATGAGTAGTCCCCTAATTTAAAATGTATTATACGAGTGAAAAGAAGTGTATAAAGTGTGAAGCATCACAGTACCAAATAGTTAATGCCAGGATCAAATACTACACATCCTATCAATCATAATCAATGCATTGTCGTAATATATAAATGAGTACATGGAGTATCAGGAGTCACTCAACCGGTGAAGAGCAGCTCACCAGTTCACCGCAAACCATGAGATGAATGTCACAAAACAACAGATAAATGAATGGATATCTGGATGCAAAATAAGAAGTCCGCTTGATCAATGGAGATTTCTCATTGCTTTGAAGATGATAGGGCCACTGACTTGCCGTTCTTGACACCTGAAGGATAAGTTCCGTTTTCAATCTTCTCTGTGATCTCGGCAAGCTTCTCAAGATGGCTGTCCGTTCGGTCTTCAGATGCAAATAGAGCAATGTATTTCTGATCCAGAGGAAACTTCACGACGTAGTAAAAATCAGCTTCAGCAGAACGGAGAGCCTCACGGGCTTCTGAGCTGTCCGGGTCATCGTTGAGTTTCTTTACAGCCTGTTCGAGGCGCCGAGTAGCCTTTTTCTTCTCGAAAAAGCGTACCATATGATACTTTTTAGCAAGAGTACGAGCCTTGAGATTCGATTCGGCCGTGACAAGGTCTTCTTTCAGTGCAGCGACAGCTCGTTCCGTCTCTACTCGCTTTGTAGCTGCCAGGTCCTGTTTGCGTAACAGACGCTCTAGATCTCGAATCTTCTTCTTTATTTTCGACGTTCCAGCTGACTGTGATAGTGCACTGATCTCGGTAGGATTGCGTTTTGATTTGGGCATTTTGAACAGTGGACAAGTGGGATCAAAGAAGATCAAGTCGAGTCCAGAAAAGTTGGTGAAGTTGTTGCATCAAAAAATTTGTAGCCGTGCATATCAAACTAATGACTGGCGTAAAAAGTGCACAGAACGGCCAGTAATTTAGCACAAAAAAATAAAGGAAAAACTGGAAAAAGTGAGGGTAACACTAGAAATGATTAAGACGTGCAATTGACAAGTTGTACGATGAATTGCAGACTAGATGGGCACAAGAAAGAGGATCTAAGCGCTAGCAAATGTAGGTTTAGCTTTGTATCACCTCTACAAGGGAGTATCAACCATTTTATAAGCTACACAACATACAAATTAGTCATTTGAGTTATAATTCGTCAATTATCGATAATAACAAGCCAATTGAGCACAGTTTGAACATGTTATTGCAGAGATTAAAGGAACCCCCCCCTAGACAGCCTAACCCACAACTCTCGTTACCCGGCCCCCATCGTGTATAAGGGGACCCCTTACAGCTCTTCTCATCTCTCCTATCTACCGACTCATCGCTTTTACCTGTGATCCTCGGACCAGTTTTCATTTGATTGCTAATCATGTCTTGGCAGGGTATGTAGAGTACATTGTGCAATTGTCATTGTCGACTCAGCAGGCGAGAGGTGGCATTTGATTGCTGCCATCTAGTGGCAGTAGGAGTCGAATCGTTTGTAACGAGTCTCAAAGAGCAGCAGGGGAGGCGAATATGACAACAATGACACGGAAAGATTGCAGTTTTTATCGTATTGTCACACACAATGCTTGTATTGATGTGTTGTAAAGTGTCTATTTGACTCGTTGTTTGTGGTTGTCTCGTTGTGCTCAACATATTCGTTACTGTCTTTGTAACGGTTTACGTCGTCTCCCGGTACATCCGCTAACTCACAGCCTACGTAGATAACCTCGTCGGATCCGGAAAGGTGGACAAAGCCGCCATTTACTCACGAGCCGGAGACTCGGTGTGGGCCCAGAGCGCGTCATTCAACGTGTCAGCCCCCGAGATCGCCGAGGTGGCCCGTGGTTTTGACGACGCGTCGCAGCTTCAGGCCAATGGATTGCACATCCAGGGCCAGAAGTATTTTATGCTTCGTGGTGATGACCGTAGTATCTACGGTAAACACGAGGACACGGGAATCGTGGCAGTTCGTACCAAGCAAGCCATTCTCATTGCACACTATCGTGCGCCAGTCCAGGCCGGAGAAGCCACCAAGGTTGTGGAGCAGTTGGGTGACTATCTGATTGGTGTTGGATACTAGAATGTATGGATATACCAGGAAGCACTGATTTGATTGATTTCGATGTAATTGGCTAGCGACAGCTCAATGATATTGAATCCAAGTAACGAACAATTTGTCTTGAAGAGACATACGAAGATGAGTTCAACCTTTATAAGGTGATATGACCTGTGTTTCTGAAAGATCAAACAGTAGTAATGACTCTTGGTAGCATCAAAGTGACCAAATCCATCATTCTTGCTCATCTTTTTTAGTTCATATTGCTATTACCATAGTCAAACAGCCCGTTCGAGTCGAGAATATCAGCTCACCTACACTTTAATCTCCAGTGAATTCATCAATATAAACGACAGAAAACATCGTCAATACATCACATCAGTGGTATCGTCTCATCAAACATTATTCTATCAGCCAACTGACAGTCGGTCTTTTTTGTCAATCCTAAATGAGTAGGATATTAAACCGGCAGGATTCGTACTCCGGCCAATCGGTCCACCGTCTTTGTTAGTTAGATACACAGAAGATGTGTGATTTAGGATGGACTTTTGAGTGTATGGTGGTGGCTCTTGGGATCAGGACAATCGAACAGGGAACAATCAAGCAGATAAACGCCAGATCAAGTAGCAAGAGTCCACAAGTAGCTGTAGACCTTTGTAACAGATGCCAATACGCGGTACTCCACTTGTACTTGACTGTTTGACTGGTACTTGACTGGTACTCCACTCGTACTTGACCGGTACTCCACTGTTGCTTGACGCCTGGTTCGATCTCTACACATCACCACTCATAACCTCATCACCTCACACTTCACACCTCACATCTCATCCACTTCAACTCATCCACACCTCCCATCCCATCCACTTCACTTCACTTACAGGAGCAACGTAACGATTCGAAAGAATAGGTCCTATTATAGGCATGGAACGCAAAAATGACACAATGACAGAGAAAAAGTCGCCAAATAGCGCTAGAATGCCAAAAAACTCGATAGCAAAGCCAATAAAAGATCGCTTGAGAAGAATCAGTATAACTCCAAGTGCAAAACACAAAGTTCCACGCGCCTTGGCTGGTCGTGCAAAGAAAACAATCGTTTTGTTGAAACCAATAATCATCGAGATACCTGCAATGAACAACACATTTCCAAACGCGAGAAGAGCAGAGTCAAAAAACGTCACGACTCCAAGCCCAAAAAAGGTCACGCCAGCAGCCGTGAAACCGACACCAGCCTCTGTTTGTTAGCCATCTAAACGCGTCGCTCCACTCCACTTACTCTGAATATCTGACAACCACATGATCGCGCAGTCGTGAAGTCAAGTAGTTTATTACTGCTGCATCTTTTTATGCGATGAGCTTTTTGGCGCATTAGAGAATGAAGCAGTTCAATTGCTGATGAACTTGGATTACCATCAATTGGACCGTAATCACAGTGATATTTATGAAAACTCATCTAATGAGTATAAATTGTTGATGTAAAGTATAGAATCACTGATCCTGGGATCATATGGTGGTCGCCATGGTATGCCATTCTATAGACAACTTCATCATATTAATGAGGAGAGGTTATAAGAGTATATATACAGTTGAAAGGCAAGCTTAAATGAATAAAGCAAGAAGTTCCAGTTACAACGACTCACAACTTCACTCCAGTATGAATAGCAGCAATTCCAAACGACAGGTTCTCGTAACCGGGTCCTGCAAGAGTAAACCCAGCATCCTGGATCATTCCAGCAAACTGGTCCTGTGAAGGGAATCTCTCAATACTCTCAACGAGGTATTGGTATGAATCGCGATCTCCAACCAGAATCTGACCCATCAGAGGAATGACATTGAACGAGTAAGCCGAATACAAGGGGTTCAGCAGCGGGTTATCAACCTTGGAAAACTCGAGGCAAGCAAACACTCCACCAGGCTTCAGCACACGGTGAGCAGTCTTGAGTGCCGCAGGGATGTTGGTGAAGTTACGAATACCAAAAGCCACAGTGTAGATATCTTGCGAGTTGTCAGGAATGGCATCGAGAGTCTCTGCGTTCTGGACCTTGAAGGTCATTCTATGACCAAAGTCAGCAGCTTCCTCGAGAGTTTGAGCACGCTTCTCGCCCTCTGCCAGCATCTCAGGATTGATATCCACAATGTTCATGACACTCTCATGATCGCCGTGGTTCTGAGCAGCATGACGAAGAATGCGGAATGCAATGTCTCCAGTTCCACCAGCAACATCGAGAAACGATAGTGGCTGGGAGCCCGCACGGCGGCCTGGATCAAGTCGAGATACGAAATGGTCTTTCCACAGTCGATGAATACCCATGGACATGGCATCGTTCATGTAGTCGTAGTTAGCCGCGACACGAGAGAAAACATCCTTGACGAGATGCTCTTTTTCCTCTTCAGCCACCGTTTTGAACCCAAAATGTGTCGTTGAGTTCTTGTGCTCGTTCTTGGAACCGTAACCTCGGCTCAGTAGCAAGGGTCTTGAACCGGGTGCCACGGCCCGCAGACCTGACAATGCCGATGAATACACACGCATACCTCCGAAAACCATTGAAACAATGCTAGATGCTCAATGGAACGAATGTAAGGTGAAACAACGTGAGGAGAAGATGGTTGAAAAGATCACGCTGCCTTGAAGTTCGTACAATAGTGGCGGATAAAGGGATATGAATGGAGATAGCAAGAGTGCGCCGTGAGTTTGAGGAGAGCTGTTAAATGAAAACAACATACAATGAGACATACGATATTAACTTTAAATAACCCAGATTACCTAGCATCAACCATTGGCAGTAAATGTATCTGCTACTGGATACTGCCTTCTTGATAGCCCTCATGCCTACATGCGTACCCCCTTAACCGCCACTCTTAAGGAAATCTTGACTTAGTTTTTACTCTTGACTTCATATCGTACATCAGAAACTCTCGTTACCATGTCACGGTTCGAACTATTTTCACCCGAGGGCCTCCGAGTCGGTATGTATTTATTCTACGCAGTTGAGTTATCCTAACAAAGATGGCCGTAGATGGAACGAGCTGCGTCAGTTTGAGTGCGGACTCAACACCCATGCTGGATCGACTGCTGATGGATCAGCAATGGTCCAACAAGGAGCTACAAAAGTCGTATGTGTAGTCGAGGGACCCAAAGAACCGGGCTCTCAGACACGCCGAGAGGCCGAGCAGCGCGCATACATTTCAGTTTCCATCTCTGTTGCACCATTTTCAACGGCTGACCGCAAGAAGCGACCTCAACGCTCAGACAGACGCATTCAAGAACTATCGCTATCCATCCAGCGAACGTTTGATGAAGCTGTCATGGGTCATCTACATCCTCGCACTGAAATTGTTGTCCGGTTGCATGTTTTAGCACAGGATGGAGGCTTACTAGCGGCTTGTGTCAATGCTACGAGTCTCGCTCTCATTGACGCCGGTGTTCCAATGTATGACTATGTCAGTGCATGCTCAGCGGCTCTATATGACTCCAAGGACCCACTACTCGACCCCAACGCCGCCGAAGAGTCGGATCTATCGTATGTGACTGTGGGAATTGTGGGGAAATCGGATAAACTGTCGCTTGTGAGCCTCGAGAACCGAATGCCGCTGGACCGGCTCGAACCTGTATTTGCTCTGACACGAAACGGATGCCATGCACTGCGGGATCTCATGGATCGAGAGGTTCGTCGCCACGGCTCCCAACGAGTCTCTAAGATGGTTGTATAGAGAAAAGTTGTTAAAATCGGTCAGCAAGACGGGTCGTTTAACTCGTGACAGGAAAGCATCACAACCCGCACATGTGTCTGAGATCTACCAAAACATACTAATCTTCGTATCAAAAGCGAAATGTGTCAGTGGATTTAATTGAGTTTGTGCAGTCTTCTCTCGTGTGATCTTCTACCTTCATTTTTACCTCATCTCTTCAAGGCTTCGAGGACGAATGTAACAGTGTTTTGGACTTTACGGTCCATCGATCCTCAGTCCACCACGAGTCAAGTCTCTACTAACTGGACTCTTATGTATTATTATAGCAGTACCTGTTACTGATAATCGCATTGCATTTATTGTAGATTATACGGTATAGTAGCTCACTTGTCATCATAACGTCTTATAAACGTTTGGCAAGAACCATTAAGAGATGACCCATTAGGAGAAAACATGTACGCTTGTCGAGTGTAATGACAGAAAATAGAATCTACTACAATTCATTGTCATCATTTTGTAGTAGGTGAGAGAAGGAGTTGGCATATAGTCTTCGGATATGATCACTGTGAAGGGTTTGATTAGGAATTACTGAGCGAAACTTGACCAAAACTTCACTACACAAATCAATACATGAAAGAAGCATACTCAGCATCATAATTGATTGAATTATACTTGAAAAGTACATACTACAGTCTACTTATTCATACTGACACTCTCTAAGTAATCCTTGGGCCAAAGCGTAGATGATGCCCCTGGAATCCCACGGAGCTCTTTACCAAATATTCATTCGTCACTCTTGTCGATTCCTAGATGCCATCATAAGAAGCCAATGGAACGCGTCGCGGACCGGCTCAAGGCAAGCCCCGGACCTGAAGGTGTCAAGGAATTCCTAACAGAGGTCCAGAATACGTTTTCAGAGCAGACCTGGCATCCTGGTGTCGATTCTCTACGCCTCTTCTCGACTCTTGTCAACTCGACGATTCCTGACCTGTATGAGTTTCTAGACGTTGACACTCGCCAGCTTCTTCACGGCACATTACAATGCATTCCAGGAATCACAAGTCTCTCTACACGAATAACGGCGCTCTGTGAATCACTTGCTGCCGAGAACTTGTCGCTTCCACAGATCCTCGCAACTTGTAATCATGTGGATCTCGCTTCAAAAGTCCTTGTACAAGTCCTGAACTCACCAGACACACTTCAAATAGTGATGAGTCGAACTGACACATCAAAAGCTGTCGAAGCCCGTCAATTGGCCGGCATCTTTATGGGAAGCCGAGTTCTAGATTCTCTGGCTATGGCTCAGCACTGGCTGGCGAAGTATAAAACACAGACCTCTAAGGGTGCTCAATGGATGAATGACTGGGAGCATCTTTGCTCTGCGCATTCATATTGTCGACTTATGGCGGATCAACTGTGTCGGCTTAACCTCAACGGCATTCCATCGACTGTAACAGCTGATCTGTTTGAACGTCTGGTGAAGCTTGATAGACCGTTCACAGCAACAAGTTCGTTCTTCTCGGCTGAAAGATTTCCGCGGTTTATGGATTTATTTAAGCTGTTAAGGCCCTTGCAGAAGTGGTACACCCTCGAATCTCGAGTTTTGCCGTCACTTCAATCCATGTACCTTGACTTGCACGAAGAGAATGCGAACACAAGAGAGGCTATAGCACTGGTCTCGGCCGTCATTGCACAAATGTTCTTAGCGGCACCAACGGAGACGTATTCATGGCCCATTTTCAAGTATTCTGAGTCGGCCCGAGTCTCGTTTCACATGCGACGATGCATCGTGGTGGCTTCTTCTTCACAACAGAAGCTGCTGGAAGCACAATTTGACGAGTTGCTGACTCGCTGGGGGAATGTACTGAGTATTGGCCATACTCCAATAATTATCCAGGAAGCAGAGACTCAGCTCCTTCTGCTCAGTCTCAGGCATCTCAGCAAGCAAAAGCTGAGCACCATCACGTCTTCACCGGCATTTCTGGAAGGAATTTCTAATAGACTGAGTGCTTCTCAGGATCGGGCTCGAATATTTGGAATTGTGTTTGGAGAACAAGTCAGTACTCAGACAGGAGATGCAAAACCTCTTAGCTTTGGAATTGAAGTTATGAAGGAGGAGCAGGATTCGTGGAAGAACACCGTTGTATCGATAAAAGACGAATTATCGAACTCCCCAGAGATCTGGTCGAAGCTCGAGAAGCATACGAGTCTCTCTTCGGCTTTGAGAGTTGAGCTCGACTCAATACAGTCAAAGACTCAAGTCAAACCACCAACAGATGAGGTGGACTTTGTTCCAATGCAGTCAAAGGATACAGTTAATCGCGGCCCAGAAGGACCACGAATAACAGAGGTCGACAGTGACGATGACTCTGACGACTTGGAGGCGTATCCGTTCCCGGAGGATGACGAAGAGGACTCGGACGACGATCCTACGCTTGCTAATCGTGACAAGGTCCCGCCCCCAGTGTACATTAAGGATCTATTGGAGTACCTTGCATCAGACAAGAGCTACGACAAGAATTTCCTTGCCTTGTCACGAGCACCGGCACTCATTCGTCGCAAAGCACAGTTTGGTGATGAGGTCAAGTTCTATGCGAAGCCGCTAGCTGAGAATCTGGTTGCCATCAAGGACTCATTTGAAATGGATAACTTCAACGAGATGAAACTTCAAGGACTAATTGCTCTTGTAGCTGTGTCCGCTGCCGAGGTGGTACCACACCTTTCACAGCTTTTGTTCACAGCAGATTACTCGCTTCAGCAGAGACTGATGGTGCTGTCATGTATTGCCCTTGGAGCTCGCGAGCTGAGTGGATTGCAGGTGGAATCACGAGATGAGTTGTTGCCGAAAGTTAAGCTTCTACCCCCCGAGGTCCACAAGCTGTTTGCATCACCCGAAGACCGGCTACTTAGTACTGATCCGTTTGAAATGGCTACTAAACAGGTTCAGCAGGGGTTCCTTCAAGAATCAGCAGAACAGGCTGGAGAAGAATTATCAGATCAGATCAGCGGTCCCAAAGTTTTGCGCGTCTCTCAAAAGCTTGTTAGACAGCGACAGAGCCAGCAGACACCAGGGTCACGCACAATAATCTCTAATGAGTATGCCAAGATCGCAGCATCCACTTTCTTTTATCCACTTATTGGTCAATGGTTTGCAGCTGGAGGTCTTAAAGGGGTAGGAATGTACTCAGAGCTTATTGCTGCACATTTCCTTAAGACTCTGGCACTACTTCTTCATGCTGCGTATCCAACGAGCAATGATATCCCTGGCATGACAGGAGAATTCTTTGATGTCATTCTGAGTCAGAGCCTATCAAGAGACAATGTGCCAGTCATTGAGTCAGTTCTCACAGGAATCATTGTAATTCTGGACGTTAACGCTGCCGAATTTCTTGTCACGAGATGGCCACGTCAGATTGTCGAGATCCAGAGCTGGCTCGACGAAACGTGGCAGCAACTTCCAGATGAGAAGCTACAACAGATGGCAGCAGGTGTATTGTACCGGATGACAGCGATTGCTCAGAAATGGGAGCGACGGCTCATTGGAGAGTTCAATAGTCTCGAACGGTGAGCAATGGAGCAGTGAATTGGAGAAGCCGATGCCGAGCAAGAGATGGAGAGAAGCCTATTCCGAGTAAGAGATAGAGAAGCCTATGCCGAGCAAGCGATGGAGAGAAGCCAGACTCAGAGCAAGAGATGGAGAGAAGCCAGACTGAGAGCAAGAGGCAGAGAGAAGCCAAATCTGAGCTAGAGATGAAATGGAACAGACCATTATCATTCGACAGCTTATTCAAAATTAGTATTTATTCATGTACATATAGTTGGATGGATTCGAGATCCTTAGAACAGGTCGATTCAAGTTGATGAAGCAGATATACAACAACGATGAACAGCAAAGATTAACAGCAACGATAAATGAACTAACCAGCTATTAAACGAGGTCCAAGTAAAGGTCTATTCAAGTACAATACAGAATAAAGATCATGAGTCGAGATGGCCGAGCAACAAATGGAAGAATCAATCCAAGGAACGATCAATCCAGGGAACCATCAATCCAACTTTAGTGAGAATCAATCAACTCATCGATTTTGATACTCTTCGGGAGTATATGTTTTCTCAATTAGTATTCAATACTCTCTGAGCTTCAACTGTTCATATACTTACCTGTGTGAATGCGTGGATTGCAGCAATCTCCTCTTTGAGTGCACTGTTAACGAGTCTATGCCGTTGAAGCTTATTCTTGCCAGCAAACACGGGCGAGACAATGACAACCTCAAACGCCTGACCACAGCCTCCTGAAGAGTCCGAAACCTCGACATGAGTAGCTTCGAGGCGGCTCCGAATGCTCGACTCCAGCTCTTGAGATGATGGCATTGGGGATGACGGAGAAGTTGACTAATGCGCTTTGGAGAACATATATGCGTATAGCCAGGATCACCGCCATCGAACGAAAGTATCAAACCTATCAACCTACCTGTCACTGATTCAACAAACAGCTCCGACTTGTAATTGTTGAGAACCACAGAAGGATCAAATATTTGTACTTGTAAACTTCAATTGTTCAATTTGTCGTTTGGCTGTCGTGATAAGGACGTGAACTTGTCGCCTTTGGGATCATTGAGTGTCACGAGTGCTTCATTGATCTTGAATTCGAATTCTAAGAAAGCAACTACAAGTAAACACATTCAATATGTCGTCTATTAAGACAGTCCGCCGAATCTCGGCACTTGTTGAGAAAATCTACCCCAAAGAACTGGCTGACCGATCATGGGATAACACAGGACTGTTGCTCTCATGTCCGCTTGAAGATGAACACGTTTCTGTTGAGGCCGACAAAAACCCTTCGGTTCTTCTGACAATTGATCTAACGGCTGGCGTGGCAGATGAGGCCATCAAGGGCTCTCATTCAATGGTGCTTGCGTATCATCCATTCATTTTCCGTGGCCTCAAATCCATTACTCCACAGGATCCTCAACAGCGATCACTTCTACGACTCGCGCGGGCAGGCATCTCTGTCTATTGCCCTCATACTGCTGTAGATGCTGCGGTGGGTGGAGTCAATGACTGGCTGGCCGATGGAATTTCAGGAGGGGCTGAGTATGAAGCCTCCCGAACTGTTCTTGAGCCTGTGACTGGTGTTGCTGGCCATGAAGGCGCTGGAATGGGTCGCCTTGTGACTCTAACAACTCCCTTGTCTCTTCAGACTCTTGTCGACCGTGTCAAGACGCATCTTGGAATGCGCCATATCCAATTAGCACAGGCTCCTCGTCACGGCTCAGGTGAGCTCATCAAGACAATTGCTCTATGCGCTGGTTCAGGCTCGGGCGTGTTCAAGGGCGCCAAAGCGGACGTCTACTTCACAGGAGAACTGAGTCACCATGAGCTTCTTTACATGGTGGAGACAGGATCCTCGGCTATTGTATGTGGTCACTCCAACACTGAGCGAGGATTCCTTGAGACTTTCAAGTACCAGCTTCTTCGCGAGTTCCACAAAGACTTTGGCGCCGAGGGCTGTTCCTTGAACGTCGATATCTCCAAAGCCGACCATGATCCTCTGACCACCGTTTAAGAGGAGCAATAAAGAAATAGAAGAGGAGCAACAAAGAGAGCAGAGGAGAATATCAGCTCTCGACTTCTGGCTACCGGTACAGCTTTGATTACTTGCTCTATATAGCTTCACCTGTATATACATTATAGTTCGCTGCGTCGAGCATACGTTTCCAGCTCTTTGATGAAGTTGGGATCGGACTTGTTCTTCTGAGCCTTGATCCATTCTATAAGAGCCCTAATCTGCTCTACTCCTGTCACGTAGTAGAGGATGCGAGGGGGATCTGGTATGATAGGTTCGGGCTCAGATGGCTCATCAGTCTTTGCGTTCGCATTAACTGTGACTGTAGTCTCGGCAATTATACCGTTGGAATCAGATTCGGCTTTAACCTTGGCTTCTTCAACATGTCCGTTTGGCTGACCATGTGAGTAGCCGTTTGGTGTCATACCATTCAGCAAACTGCCATTCATTTGAGCAGTCGCTTTAGAAACATCCCCGTTAGGAATGGATCTGCTATCGACGTCCATTTGAGCTGGAGGAGTAGCACGTACAGACTCTGACACAACCGCAGCGGTATGTTGTATTGACGGCTCATCGACATGGTCGTTTGCAGGCGCACTGCTCACCAACTCTTTAACATCTCCGTTTGCAACTACTGTTGTTGAAGCTTTGGACTTTTTAGATGGCTTGTCTGTTTTGTCCTTCTTAACGGCCTTCTTTTTGGGATCCTCTTCAACCTTGTCATTCTCTCCCTCTTCTAGTTTTCGCTTCTTTGGTCGCGATGGCCTCAAGGCATGCACAGGATTAGAAAACTTGGGGTTCGGCTCACAAACTATCCATGATCCCCATGGACTATAGTCTGTGCCCTTTTGCTGAAAGTGCCAGTACGTGTTCCCAAGACCGTCAGTACCCAGCGGAGTTGTTCGCTGGTTGTATTTGAGATGAAGAAAGTAGCTTTCCTGCTCAGCACGACGGATCTTGGTTTGGTTATGCTTGTGCGCACTGGCGTACTTCTCATTCCACCGTTCTTGCTGGACAGCGGGCAGAGACAGCTGTGCAGTGCTCATTTTGAGCGCCTGCTCTTCCCAAGAAGCCTTCAGTTCGCGGATTTGTTCATACGTATCCTGCTGAATCTTCTTCAACTCCTCCATGTCGTGTTGGAGCGTAATGCGGATAGTTTCAGTAGCCAGCGCATATACTATGAGTTTGCGGATGAGTCGCAATCGATAGAAATCTTCACGCCATTGCTCCTCAATATCAAGATCTTTGAGGTGTTCTACCGATCCATCGTTGGTCATAGAGACTATTTCCTCAACGAACAACCACATGCGGGCAGACTCGGCGGGAGTCTTGTCGATATCTCCGAGAAAGCTCTTCGCATGCTCGACAGTGGGGACGGTGTCGTTGGCGATAATACGCATCAATGACACAATCAGAGCCTTGTAAAGATACTCAGTCCAAGGCTGGAGTGGATCATTGATAGCAGCCGAATGTCGTGTAGGCAAGCGGCACAATTTGTCGACTTTTTTGTTAGTTATTGGAATGCGAGGGTGCTGGTCACCAATACAGCCTTTTTACTTACAACGTAGAGCAAATTCACGCACGATAAGGCGCTCCCAGACGACATCGATGGGAATATCCGTGTCGATACGAACAAATTGAGGTGGTGGAACCTTTCTTTTGACCTTGAGAGATAGCACGAGCTTCTCCTCTGTCTTCTTCTTCTTGGCAGCAGCAGCAGCAGCGGGTTTCTGTTTGGGCTTGGCCTTGGGCTTTGGTTTCTTGGTTGTCTTGGGCTCCTTGACGACCGGTTTCTTCTTCTTCTTGGACTTCTTTGGAGGCGCAGGCGCGGGATCAGATTGAAAAACGCGCGGAGCAGATTTGACACGCGACGACATACGACGTGGAGTTAGATCATACTCGGCGAACGGGAACTCGGCGGGAGCAGGAGTGCCCGGACCCCCGTCAGACACGTTGACTGTGTCTACCGGCGCCGGTGCCGGTGCCGGCTCGGGCACGGGAGCCGCGGATTGCATCGATCCAAGATCAGAGGGATGTGTGGAACGAGATGATAGTAGAAGTTGGATCAAGCGTCAAAGAGCCGGTCAAAGCAGCCAGCGTCGTATAGTGAAGCGTATATTTCAATTGAAAACAGTCACAAGTAGTCGATAGTGACACAATAGAGACACAGAAATGGTAGTTGAGTGTGTTGCGTTGTATGATCAAGGTCGTGAAGAAAGTCGCAAAAAGTACAATACCAAGTTCGAATCAAAGATACACGCTGAGACGCGACTGGTATGAGCCCCGTGTGAGATGAAGCAATGGATAAAGTGAAAAGTCCACGTAGACCGTGTAATACAAAGGTAGAGACGCGTAACGGGCGGTCGAAGCGTGTAAGTTTGCAAGATGTAAGGTACAATTAGAAGTACGGCGAGAAAAGTTAGAGATCAGCAATACAAGGATAGACACGGAGATGTAGGTTAGCACCACAGGAGCAAGGAGAAATGTAGAGTTGAAGTATGGGTAGACATGAGAAATGGATATAGTTGACAGAGAAATACAAATGACCTAAAGTAGACAAGATTGGACGTTTTGAAGTCAAGAAGAAGCCGAGATGCCGGTAGTTGGAGGAGTTGAGGAGCACTTGACGAGGCAGAAGTAAGGAAAAAAACGAGATGTAACCAAATGATAACGGTATAAAGGTGACTACAAAGAATATTGATACTCTCACTACATTTTACAGTCATTTACATTAAATTTCAGCTGGCTAAAGACCGTATAGGAAGACAATATAGTTACAGTGTAGGACAATCTCGAGCAGAGATGCTATGCTTATATGCGGACTAATTAGAATGTATAGGATTATCGAGCAGCGGCTGTTCAGTAAGAGTAGATATGACAGTTACAGACTATTTAATTAAGAATCAACCAGTTAATTCATGTTATTAGTTAGTAATGAGTTTAGATTATAGGACAGAAATTAAAGTGCCATGGTATAAGGTAGTATAGACAGAGAAGCAAGAAGAAAAACAGTACGAGGTGCCCTTGCCCCGGTATATCACGTGACAGTGGGTTTTTTTGAAGTTTCAAGCAGCACGACATGTATTTTGTAACTAATTGTCGGTCATTAACTACTCGTCAGACTATGTCATTGCAGTATATGATTATATTATACACTTTCAACTAACACCACTGTCTACTTCTTCACCTGATAGCGTCCTTACGCATAGTCATCACGCCAGGGTAGGGGTCGTCAGAACAAAGTAGACGGCCAGCAAGGCTCAATTCAAGGGATCGAATAGCTCGAAACGGTAGAAAAAATGTGTCAATTGGGTCTCATGCAATTAAGCCGTATGTCATATTCTCGTCATAACGTTTGACGTTTCAGGGTCCTCCTTTTTTAGGTGACTATTTGGCCTGCAAGTGAAACAACGAGGGTTAGGACGGCCCAGCTAGGATACAGGGGCTAGGAACACCCTAATTAGGATACACGGCTAAATAAGGGCTAGGAACACTCAATTAGGGTACAGGGCTAGGAGAGCCCCCAGCTAAGGTATAGGGCTAGAATGCGGGCTAGGGTCGCGTCGCCATCATTCGATGGTCTTCCTTTGATCCCTTGGTAGAACCTCTCTTTTAACACTATCGAATATCGTACTCTTAACAGATATTACCATATTGAACATCAATATTCCTTTCAGACGTTCTCGAAACTCCCAGATTTGTACGGCTTCTTCTACGGCGCTCCTCGCGCCTTCCCGTAACTTCCACTTGCTTCCAGTCGGTTCCAAAACTTCGACGTCATGCAGGTGTCTGCAGCCGCACGGCTAAGAGGAAGCCCCCGGAACACTTAGGAAGGTTTGCCAGGGGCAAGCAAAAAAAGCTATAAATTGAGGGTGTGCAGCCCCCCCATTCTGGTTTTCCATTCTTCATCTTAATATTTATTATCAAGGAAGATCAAACACCAAAAAGCATCACATACAACAATGAGCAAAGCTGTTGGAATTGATTTGGGAACCACCTACTCGTGTGTTGCCCACTTTGCAAACGACCGTGTCGAGATCATTGCCAATGACCAGGGAAATCGTACCACTCCCTCGTTTGTGGCCTTCACTGACACTGAGCGTCTGATTGGTGACGCTGCCAAGAATCAGGCTGCCATGAACCCTGCCAACACAGTCTTTGATGCCAAGCGACTAATTGGCCGCAAGTTCAGCGACGCTGAGGTCCAGAACGACATCAAGCACTTCCCCTTCAAGGTCATTGACAAGGCTGGTAAGCCCCAGATTGAGGTTGAGTTCAAGGGTGAGACCAAGGTCTTCACTCCTGAGGAGATCTCTTCTATGGTTCTCACCAAGATGAAGGAGACTGCCGAGGGCTTCCTTGGTGGCACCGTTTCAAACGCTGTCATTACTGTCCCTGCCTACTTCAACGACTCGCAGCGTCAGGCCACCAAGGACGCTGGTATGATTGCCGGTCTTAACGTCCTGCGTATCATCAACGAGCCCACTGCGGCTGCCATTGCCTACGGTCTTGACAAGAAGTCTGACGCTGAGCGCAACGTGCTCATCTTTGACCTGGGTGGTGGTACCTTTGATGTGTCGCTACTGACCATTGAGGACGGTATCTTTGAGGTTAAGGCCACTGCTGGTGACACCCACTTGGGTGGTGAGGACTTTGACCACCGTCTTGTCAACCACTTTGTCGCTGAGTTCAAGCGCAAGCACAAGGCTGATCTGTCCAGCAACCAGCGTGCCCTGCGTCGTCTGCGTACTGCCTGCGAGCGTGCCAAGCGTACTCTGTCGTCGTCAGCCCAGACCTCGATTGAGATTGACTCGCTGTACGAGGGTATTGACTTCTACACCTCGATCACCCGTGCTCGTTTCGAGGAGCTGTGTCAGGATCTGTTCCGCTCGACCATTGACCCTGTCGAGAAGGTTCTGCGTGACTCGAAGATTGACAAGTCTTCGGTCAACGAGATTGTCCTTGTCGGAGGTTCCACCCGTATCCCCAAGATTCAGAAGCTTGTGTCTGACTTCTTCAACGGCAAGGAGCCCAACCGTTCGATCAACCCCGATGAGGCTGTTGCCTACGGTGCTGCCGTCCAGGCTGCCATTCTGTCTGGTGACACGTCGTCTAAGACCCAGGACCTGCTCCTGCTCGATGTCGCTCCCCTGTCTCTCGGAATCGAGACTGCTGGTGGTGTCATGACCAAGCTCATTCCCCGTAACTCTACCATCCCCACCAAGAAGTCTGAGATCTTCTCGACCTACGCTGACAACCAGCCCGGTGTGCTGATCCAGGTTTACGAGGGAGAGCGTGCTCGCACTAAGGACAACAACCTGCTCGGTAAGTTTGAGCTTTCCGGCATTCCCCCTGCTCCTCGTGGTGTTCCTCAGATTGAGGTTACCTTTGACATTGACGCCAACGGAATTC
Source organism: Sugiyamaella floridensis (assembly GCA_030556845.1). Classification (NCBI taxonomy): domain Eukaryota; kingdom Fungi; phylum Ascomycota; class Dipodascomycetes; order Dipodascales; family Trichomonascaceae; genus Sugiyamaella; species Sugiyamaella floridensis. The sequence goes on along the minus strand of JAKTUT010000003.1, from coordinate 26,514 downwards.
TGAACGTGTCTGCTGTCGAGAAGGGCACTGGTAAGTCTCAGAAGATCACCATTACCAACGACAAGGGCCGCCTTTCCAAGGAGGACATTGAGCGTATGGTGTCTGATGCTGAGAAGTACAAGGAGGAGGATGAGAAGGAGGCTGCTCGTATTGCTGCCAAGAACGGTCTTGAGTCTTACTCTTACTCTCTGAAGAACACTCTTTCCGAGGAGAAGTTCAAGGAGAAGGTTGACGAGGAGGACCGCACCAAGCTGGAGAAGGCCATCAACGAGACGATTGAGTGGCTGGACAGCAACCAGACTGGTGCCACTGATGAGTTCACTGACAAGCAGAAGGAGCTCGAGGGTGTTGCCAACCCCATTCTCATGAAGTTCTACGGTGCTGAGGGTGGTGCTCCCGGTGGAGCTCCTGGTGGCTTCCCTGGTGGAGCTCCCGGTGGATTCCCTGGTGCTGGCGCCGCGGGTTCTGATGCCAACGATGGTCCTACCGTCGAGGAGGTCGATTAAATGTACAGAGCACATTGAATGCTAGTAGTTAAAGGTTCATACCAATATACAATCTAATTTAACATGTCAAGATGAAGAGTAGTAGGATAGTAGGGTAGTAGAATAGTATGGTGATACGGTGAAGAGGAGATGGTGAAGCTGAGCCTCATGAAGTTAATGATGCTCTAGATATCAAGTGGATGGATGAAATGGTGAATTATGGAATGTAGATGAATGTCAAGTGGATAAAGTGGTGAACGGTAATGAAAGTAGATGATGACCTTAGATGACAAGACAGCTATTGACTTCAGGTGATCATGATGTGATGAACTTCATTAATGGTTTGCTTATAACTGCCAACGCAGAAGTCCTGATCATGTGGGCCTTCTGATCATACGGGCCTACTCCCGTTCGCTCTCCTTATAACACTCTTCACTCTGACTTGGCTATAGTACATATCTTCCATGTCATGAAATAGGCCACATAGCTGCAACCTGAAGCAATTATTCGGAAACAATAACAAAATGTCACTCAGAGAGAGCAGATAGTCACTTTCATAATTTTCCACGAAAATATATTACCCACTGTTAAACAATTATATCCAACTGGCTGAGCTTACATATCTTCACTGTCATGAAACAAGCTACATAGTTGCAAACTGAACAAATTATTCGAGAAATCGACAACTATCACTGTCTGAAAGCATGTAGTCACGTAATTTCCTATTTCTTGTTCTAATTCTTAAATGTATGACCTTGTTCCTGGCTCAACAATTACCAGATTTTCAGTCGATTATCGAAACTAAACCACAAGCTTGTTACTCTACTCATCCGCTTCTTCCTTCATTCTAACGCTCTACTAACATTCTCTATAGTAAGACTCCCTCACTTGATACCCCTAACTTCATGTAACCAAGAATAATTCACATATGTAATATTATTCTCAAGCTCGATACTCACATGCCAACTTCAGATCCACAGCCTTCTTCCAATTATTGCCTTACAAAAGAACCCAAACTCTTACACTGCCAGCTACGTCCATATCCTGGTGAAAACAAGACTTCCCGTCCGATCAGTCATATTTAAGCACCAGAGAGCCTTACCCAGTAGTGCAGTGGGAGACCATGCGCGAACGTGAAGGTGATGTAGTTCTTTTTTTTTTATGTCTTTTTGAAGGAAAGAAAAAAAATGTTATTGCTGAACATCGGTATAAACAGGGTAGGGGATTTACCCAAACAGGAAAGCATAGGGTGAGGGTGAGGAAGTTGGATAGAGATTAAGATAGATAAAACGTGGAGTATATGCGTATATGGGGGGCCCTTTGAAGCATTCAATAGGTTTAAATATGATAACAAGATATAGTATGGTGAGTTTGGTGGAGTTTCAAGTCCGTTGAAATGGTTCAGCTACCATAATTGCCATTCCATTTGTATGCTTATAAAGGGTAAGTAGGCCAATAGGATATAGTGTGTCTCAAGAGGACATAGTAGTGGTAAGAGACCGTTACTTGGTGTCTAACACGCCTTATACATTGTATTAATCTCTGACATTGTCTCACTTTTACACCTTTCACACACTCATCCCCCCGCTTATGTCACAAGGGTTCATGCCACTAACCGCATATCCGCCACCCCGTGTATATCTGAGTCTGGGCTTTGGGGCTCATATCAGCAGCACCTTAGATTTGGACTATTACTCCTTCTTGCGAGCACCGTATTTATTCCTACAATTTGGTTAATTGCATAGCCTAAGGTTCGGACCTTTCTTCTGCTGATACGACCAAATGAACGCCGAGTGGTAAGTTATCTTTGTGTCTTTGTACAATCAAGTGTCGACGCGTTGTTTGGATGGGCCAGTTGCCCCGTCGTTTCCTCTCCCCATGGAAGCCCTCGGTGAGCACATTTGGCGCCGGGTCGGCGTTCAAGTCGCTGAGAACAAGACGATATACGCAGTGGCAAGTACAGGTACATGTTATGGATGTAAGAGGAAGTTTCTACTGTTGTGGAATGTGCTATTGCGCTGGTGTAGTCTCCGAAACTGCCCGACGTGGCATTCGCGTCGCTTGCCAATACACGCGCCATCGCCTCCCAAATGTCTAAAGAACAGCGCAACAATCTGGACAACGGATCCTCGCCATGGTGATATGCTATTTGGCAGCGCTCGTTGTGGCTCGATGCCCTGTAGCGGCGGGTCCGGCGTGCTGGCTGTTTGGGTGGGGGCGGCCGTGGTGGAGCGTTGAATGGCACTTTATGCCAACAGATGCCTCGTCCGCGCCAATAAAGACATACCAAGGCAAAGCTGATATGTTTTTGTCGCTTTTTTGATCTTTGAACCGGTCATTTTGGTGTCTCTGGCGCTGCTATCGCACATACAAGATGTTCAGAATCATATAGAAGCGCATAATGTGGGCGTCACAGCAGTGAAATTGGACATGCTGGCCCGAAACTGAACTGTTCATGCTGGAATGTTTCTTCTACCGGCTGTACCTGTACTTCCATATGACACTTGATGGCATTCGTCTCCAAGACACATAACTAACTCCAGAGTACAATATGTAGCCTACAGGGATACTCATCATGATGGGCACTGCTTCTCATCCACATGAAGTTTACTAACTTAAAGATACGACTATCTGTTCAAACTCCTCCTCATTGGAGACTCGGGAGTGGGAAAGTCATGCTTGTTGCTGCGATTCGCTGACAACTCTTACACTGAGTCGTACATCTCGACCATTGGTGTCGACTTTAAGATCCGCACTATTGAGCTGGATGGAAAGACCGTCAAACTGCAGATCTGGGATACTGCTGGCCAGGAACGTTTCCGTACCATCACCTCGTCGTACTACCGTGGTGCTCACGGTATCATTGTTGTTTACGATGTGACGGACCAGGACAGTTTCAACAATGTCAAGCAGTGGTTCCAGGAGATTGACCGATACGCCACTGAGGGTGTCAACAAGTTGCTAGTTGGTAACAAGAGTGATATTGCCGACAAGAAGGTTGTCGAGTACAGCGTTGCCAAGGAGTTTGCTGATTCACTGGGAATCCCGTTTCTCGAGACTTCGGCCAAGAACTCGACCAACGTCGAACAGGCCTTCCTGACTATGGCCCGCCAGATCAAGGAGCGTATGGGAGGCTCGGGCGAAGCCGGTGCTGGAGATAAGGCTTCGGTCAACCTTCGTGGTGCCAATGTTGCCAACAACTCGTCGAATGGCTGCTGTTGAGCGGTTTGAGGCCGGCATGAGCCTCGAGTTGTCTAATGAGCCTAGAGTCTCCGAGGTCTTTAATATACTAGTCTGTGAGGTATTGTAGGTTGTAGATGGTTACGTTTTGTGACTTTCTAGATGTTGTAAGGATACAACTTGTGAAGGAGTGTCATGAAGTAGGGAAGTTAGGACTGGGTTAGAGCACACTGAATGGTGTCAAAGTATACGATGAATTGTGTAAAAGTCTACAGTGAATGATGTTAAAGTATACAGTGTCTTGACGGACTTCAAAAGGTCTTGGAGGAAGGTAGCCTTTGACAGGGCGAAGACTCCTTCATCAGATACGATCGTACCTCGAGGATATAAGAGCCACGATGATGAGCTTCGCAGCGATGAAGGGCTTTGTCAGAAGCAGTGTTTGTACCAATGTACATGGAGCAAGTTGACAGCCATTGTAAGCGTTAGAGTCAACTGTAGCAGAGAGAGTTGTTTCGTAGTTGGTCGAGACAACCTCTTTCATCTGTGAGGAATTACCATAGTCACCTCCTAAAACGGAAACCACTCTCACCCAAAGTGCATTCCAGTTTAAGGATCTTGAAAGTGCCAATTATTGGTCGAAATCGAAACAATACAAAACATGCAAATGTTTGGATAAGACTGCTCAGAGAACTTACAGATAGTGATGGTCAGGTAGTCGCTCTTCGTGCTCTTCAGTGTGCTGAGATAATTGTGACGGAGCATCTCAGAGAGTTAAGGGCCTTCCAACGGGTCTGTAGAAAGACCTTGAACTGACAGGGCCATGTAAAAATTACAAGACCTTGAAGTCCCATCCGTTTACATGTATACCTTGACATGTTTTAGGATCTAGTTCAGCCAGCTTCCAATACACATGTCCTCGGTGAATTCAAAACCCCTGTACAATTTCTCCAGCCTATAGTGCTGTACCTCTGCGAGATCATTCTTTCAGATCTTGTCTGTTCAGATGCCTTCTGCAGGACCCACCATTTTACGTTCCTGACGTCAGATCTGGCATGCACCAACAGTACAGCGGGACCTTACAATCCACGTGAAGGCTCGTGGAATGTGGACCTTGAGAACTTTCAAAACTTTGGTAGAGGTTTGTGCGCCCAGGCCGTGTGATTCAACAGCCGGGGTTATAGCAATGGTTATTGCGCGCCCTCTACGGCAAAGCGGAACAGGACATTGTAACCATCAGTTGCTGCGCCTCCCCTGAACATCACTTTATGTCCTCGGTAGTGTCGATCGCCCAACAGACGAGATCATCGAAGGTGCAGATCATTGAGTGTCGGAGCAAATGAACCAATGAGACACACATGAAGGCGGTCGAGGACCCGGCGGTCGCGGGATCGGCATTAGCCATGGCAGCTTGTTTGTATGTGCGGTTTTGCGCAGGTGCGAGGTGCAGAAAGCGGCAGGAGCAAAGGTGCAGAAGCGTCAAGAGCGGCAAGAGTCATAGTGGAGCAATGAGTGGAGCCACTAAGGGGGGAAGAAGGGGAAGCAAGGAGAAATGGGGTCCACGGGGGGTCCACGGGGGTCAATCAGCTGACAGGGGATGAAAGTCACGCCAAGTAGATGGCCTCAGAACTGCCAAGGACCCGCCGAGACGCTGTCAGGAGCGGGAATGGGGGTCTCAGTTCTAAGGTTCAAAGCGGCATTCGCCTAACGGTCACAAGTGTGCATGTTGCACTGAGATGAAACTGATAGGGGTAAATAGGGGAGGTTGGGAGGATAAAGTATACGAGGAGGAATGCAATTGGCACAGAAGATGAAACTGATGAAACCGACGAGAAGAAAGGGGTTAAAGGGGGGGGTATTGCAGTGTTGTAAGTGTTGGTTAGTAGAGAAAGGAACTGGAGCTGTTGAAGCAGAGGGGGATTTCAGGGCAAGGCAGTTACCAGATAGGGGCAAACAGGGTAGGGACAAACCGAATAGGGGAGCAGGGCAAGGTTGCCACCGAATAGAGAAGCAGGGCAAGGCAATTATCGAATAGAGTAGCCAGGGCAAGTCAGTTACTGAATGGGGAAACAGGCAAAGAGTCGAGTGAGTTTGAGCCGACGCGGGGTTTAATGCTGCGGGGTGCTCAGGTTGAACAATGGCATTGTGAATCGAAACATTGGAATGAAGAAACAGTAAGAAAAAAAACGTGCCATGGTCTGTGTTCAAGGAACGGAACCTCAGCATCAGTAAGACCCCTGCCCTAGGAATGAAGGAGCACAGAGCAGCAGGACGTGAGAGAAAGGGAGGGAAGGGGGGGATAAATTTGCTGCTGAAAGGTCTAACCCCAGCAAGAGACAATTGACCCCGCAATTGAGCAAACTGAGTAAAGTACCGGGATCCAGATATCGTAGAAACCACCAGACCATGCCGATTCTCCCCCGCACTGGCCGAAGAAACCGAGATAAAAAGAAGGCCACCTCGGCTAGCAGGGATTTGTCTAGATTAGGAAGGCCATTAGCGGGGTATCCGCATAGCCGTGCGGGGGCCTTGTATAAGGCGGGGGAAAGGGCAGAGAAGGAGGATGGGGCAAGAGAAGAGGACTTAACGGTCGACAAAATGGCTGGTTCGTCAATAGACAAGTTGAGATTCGGTTGACAGCTGATCCCCAGCTGATACCAGCCCGTCAAATATCCGTCGGTACCAGCCACTGCGTTGCAGTAGCGAGATATATTCAAACGGCTAAACCCATAATCTCTTAAGGCGGCATTGTCCACCCAATTGGGCAAGTCCTAATGCAGATCACCGCATCCGGAAGGAACACGACGCAGCGCGACAAAAAAGTAACCGATGAGCACCCCCCCTTCATTCCAGGTCGTTTGACGGATCAAGAGGCAGGTCCATATTAGTTTTGTGCGTCTGTTACATTCCAGTGTATCAACTCTAGGCAACTCATTTATCCTGTCAAGGTGCATCTTCATGAATCTGTTGGTTCTTGAGTACGTCGAGTCGTTATCTTTTTGTTGTTTGAACACCGTGGTTCACATTAACGTGGCCTTCTCCACGTATTCACTATGAACCGCCTCGGGTCCAAGATAATCGTCTTGCCGAGTCTCCCCCTCTCCTCGTCCCGCTTTCGGCCCATCGCCCCCGCACTAGCAGGTTTTTGTGCAATGATTTTCTCTCTCACTAACAAGCTCAAAGTATAAAGAAAAAAACACCAAGTGTATCCCCACTTTGACTCTCTGAAACAATCTTTTGTCCCCTGGATCTTATGCTGGACCCCTATGAGTCCCTGAACCAAGTTACAAGGCCATGGCTCTTGTAACTAGACATCAATTCCCCCCCCTCTCGGTACTTACCGCCCTTCTTTCTCTGTGGTGTTGCTTTTGTTGATCGAGTTGCTTTTTGATCCAGCTGCGTCTGTGCCGATCGCTAAACGTTAACGTTTCACGTCTCGCTGCTCCCCTCCCCCCACCTGCCCCACCCCCTCGAATCCTCATATATAAACGGCGCTTCCGCTCGATTGACAAGCTCTTCATCAACAGCACTCCTTTTTTTTTCTCCTCCCTCTTCCTCCTACTCCTCGGTTGGTTGCACTCATCGTCCCTTCCTTCACGATGCGTTTGTCGACTGTCTCGCTTCTCTCCCTCGCCTCGGCTGCGCTGGCCGCACCCGTTATTGTCTATGAGACTGAATACGACTACCAAACCGTTACTGTTTTCGCTGGTGAAGCCGCTGGTCCTGCTACTACGGTGCATAACGTCGTGGTTGTAACTGCTGCTGCACCTGCACCTGCACCTGCTGCTCCTACTACTGAGGAGCCTGCTCCTGCTGCTCCTGCTTCGACTTCTCCTGTCACCGTTGAGGTTGCTGCTGCTGTCACGACCACTTCGATTCCTCCTGTTATCGCTGTTGCCCTCACCACCACTTCCACCACTCCTGCTGCTGCTGCTGCTACTACTTCGTCGGTCGCTGTGGCTCCTAACGACTTTGCTCAGCAGCTGCTCAACAAGCACAATGAGGTTCGCCCTCTTCACTCTGCTCCTACCATGGTATGGAACGAGACTCTGGCCGATTTCGCTCAGAGCTACCTTGACAACCAAAACTGTGTGTTTGCTCACTCGGGTGGCCCTTACGGTGAGAACATTGCTATTGGTTACTCGACCCCCACTGCTGCTGCTGATGCCTGGTACAATGAGATCAGTCAGTACAACTTTGCTGCTGGCCAGTTCTCTGAGGCCACTGGTCACTTCACCCAGATGGTTTGGGTCGGTTCTACTGAGCTTGGATGTGCTCAGGTCGACTGTTCAGGCCGTCAGTTTGTTGCTTGCGAGTACTACCCTCGTGGAAACATTATTGGTTTCTTCTTGGAGAACGTTCTTGAGAACTAAGCTTCTGATTTTCTTGATTTGAAACAGTTCGTTTATGTTTCTCTTTTTCTTACTTTTTTTTTTGGACTTGTTGACGGACCTTTTTTTCATGGCTGGTCATCACAATGTTTCTGCCGTTAGAATCGGCTGACTTGTACTTCTGATTCCCCTTGACGCCGGCGTCGGGTCTTTCTGTCTCTTGCTCGTCTGTACATTCCTTAACTTCTGCTGTGGTCGGTAGGACCTCATTCTCATTCTTTCGCATTGACTGCTGAGCAGTCGTAGCAGCTGCTGGTACGCTCGCTAAAATATATTATGACTTGATAAAAGATTATTGTAGTTAGTATATTGGGTAAGAATCTACTGTTTCACACTTACCTGAGATGTAGGATGACTGTTATCTGTTCTTTGGCTGTTACTTGCTGTTGTATATTGAACCTGCTATCTGTTGGACTGTTCTGTTGACTGATATCTGTCATCTGTTACCAGCTGTCACCGTTTCTGTTGACTGTTACCTTGTCAGTTACTTCTACGTCCAACTTACCCGCTCGTGTTACCTTTTTCCATTCCTACAAGTGGCCCGTGCACCCGCGATCTCGTATGCGGTGCTCTGCCTTGGACTGCTGATCTAAACAACCTGGTACACATTCCCCCTATACGACCCCCTATTATTCGACAACTCTGTACCTGCGCGTCCCGTAGCATGCAGTGGACCGCTTTTGTGGCCTTGCTGTGCACCGCCTCCCGTCACCCCCTTTTCCTGCCCGTTTGGTACCCGCATATGCTTTGTTTCATATCCGGCATGTGTCATGTGTCGACACGAACGTCAAAGTATCAAGGCGCGTCTTTCATTTTAGAGGTTACCCCTGAGAATGACCCTGGATAAGGATATGATACCAGACGGGTTGGAATGCGGCTGACTAGCTCGTTCGGCGTGATTACGTGCCGAGACGAGTTGGTGGTCTTATGAGACGCGTTTTTCAAGTCAACAGTGACACCAATTAATATACGCATCATATATTGGTGGATTCAATGCTCCTGCTAGCTGTGGAGCCTCGCCTCGACGAGTTTACTACACTTTCGGCGCATACAAGCATATGCATCTAAAGGAACCAGGCTGGTGTGGAGTGGCTGGCTGTGGCTGGTTGATCCGAGAATGGCGGGACCATATACACATGTTTACGTACAGGATCGGTCTACCATGTCGAGTGGCACGCTCTACTGCAAGATTGACGTATGTGGCGAGTCTCGGCTATCTGATTATGGTAATGGCTGGTACAGCGTGTATGACCTAGCTAAATAGGGTAACTAGGCAAAAGACGGACAAAGGACGGTTTCTGCATACCCAATTGCTTTTATTTATAGGTATAGAGTTAGATCTGGCAGAATTATACGGTATCAGAAACAGCAGGAACCAACAGAGACGGAAATCATGGGATACGAAGCAGCAGAGCAGTTAGCAGCATCGGTCACGTGATTTCAGCAGAGTCCATGACATTGCCGGTTTAACAAATATGCTTATTGAGATTGGTCACGTGGCATTTAATGTGGGCTGGCGCTGTTTAGCGGATATTCCGTTAATGATAGTCACGTGATACTAATACGGGACAGTAGAGCTTGTTCCATCGTATTGACAATGCTCTTATACTATTCAACATTTACCTAAATAGTATTCCATAGTGTTCTGAGGCAAAAATTTACACTCACGTATCTGCTCTTTATCCGCTATTTGGTCTCCTTTGCTTCATTATAGTGACAAATAGCTAGGCAGAACCCCCGCCCTGGGCTAGTTTCCCCCCACTATTTCCCAGGGAAAACGTCTACTTCTACCTTAACACCTGCCATGCTGGGCCAATTGTCGGTTTTCTCGGCAGGAGGAATTGTCGTATGGTCCAAGAACCAGGCCAAGGTTCCCGATGCCGTGGTAAATGCTTTGGTGTCACATATATTCATTGAAAACGTGACTCAGAAGACTGCTTCCTTCACCAAGGATGGCTACACGGTCAAGTTCACGATAGCCAACCAGTTGGGCCTGACATTTGTTGCCGTTTACCAGTCGGTTCTTCAGTTGCGATACGTCGACAGTATTTTGGAGGATGCGCGAAAGATCTTCGTGTCTCTATTCGAGGAAGAAGCTAAACAGAATCTCCAAGAAGGCAAGTTTGTTGGAGATGGACTTGATTTGGACAAGTTCGACAGTCTTATGAGTGTACGACTTGCCGAAGTGGAAAAAGAGGCTTCTCAAGAACCAATAAAGACTGTTTCAACGCCAGAACCAGCTGCTCGTGAGCCTGAAGAACCTACGATGACGACGACTCCTGCTGACTCGGAAGACTCTCGACCTGCCTCTCCATCAGTCGGTACCGATTCACCACGCAGACGCCGTGGAGGACGCAAGAAGTCCGAGGCAAAGCCTGCTGCTGGAGCATCAGCAACGAAAAAGAAGGCCCGTCGTCGTTGGGATGACGATGGATTCGCCAACGAGGAAGACGACGATGTGGTTCTCGACTACTCTACAGGCAAAGCTAGTGATGAAACTGCTAGAGTCGATGACATTGATGACTCGGCAACAGATGTCGCCAAGTACGGATCTCGGACAAAGGGAGGCGAGTTCTTGTTCAACGAGCTTTCTTCAGAGCTCCATAACATCCTCAATGAAGACACCAGTGCTCCAGCCTCAACGGCAGCTAGTGCTACAGGTGGCTTTTTGCGAAGTATTATTGGAGGCAAGACACTAACGGATGTTGATGTCGAAAAAGCCATGACTGCCATGGAGACTAGTCTCATGAAGAAGAACGTTGCCAAGGATGTTGCCGAACAGCTCTGCGACATAGTGCGCAAGACTATTGTTGGATCCAAGACTCAGAGCTGGACGTCGGTGGATGCTACTGTGCGTGCAGCCATGGCAGACCGCCTGCGGAAGATCCTGACGCCAAATGCGTCTTTGGACCTGCTTCACCAGGTCAAGGCTAACCGCACCAAAGGATCTGGCCGACCATATGTCATCTCTGTTGTTGGAGTCAATGGTGTCGGAAAGTCCACGAACTTGTCTAAAATCGCATTTTGGCTGCTGCAAAACAACTACAAGGTTCTCATTGCTGCTTGTGACACGTTCCGTTCCGGTGCTGTTGAGCAGCTAAAGGTTCACGTCAGGCGTCTACAAGAGCTGACGTCACGGCTAGGAGCAGGTACAGATCAAGTACAGATTTTTGATGAGGGTTACGGTAAAGACTCTGCAGTCATTGCTCAGCGTGCTGTTGATTTTGGCCAGCGTAATGGGTTTGACGTGGTGCTTATTGACACTGCAGGTCGCCGACACAATGACGACCGTCTCATGTCTTCTCTCGAGAAATTTGCCAAACTGGCCAATCCTGACAAAATCATCATGGTTGGTGAGGCGCTGGTGGGAACCGACTCTGTTGAGCAGGCGCGTAACTTCAACAAGGCGCTGGGAACAAGCAGGAATATTGATTTTTTCCTTCTGTCGAAATGCGACACGGTTGGAGATATGATCGGAGCCATTGTCAACATGACTTACACAACGAGCATTCCAGTTCTGTTTGTTGGAGTAGGCCAAAACTACACGGATCTTCGACGACTGTCTGTTGATTGGGCTGTGAATCTTCTGATGAGCTGATTGCATTTTAATAGTAATGTAGAGTTGATAGCCCGATAATATGAGTTACGAGATCTGTAAGATTGTTTAATGAATCTGAGATATGAAGGACGCCATGTGATGCGGTCTCATTTGCATAATTGTGTCCAGCAGTACAAGACCCGAATTCCAGTTTGTTTCTGTCTGTTACAGCCTGGTATTAGCATTCAAGGAGGGGTGTAGAGGCATTTGATTGTTAGGAGTTTGCGAGGCCGCATACTGATCACGACGGTTTGTGGAGACGACAGTTAATAGTAGCTTTTCACAACGAGGCTTGAAAAACTTGAACAAAGAGAGCACGACACGGGAATACAGGACCATGTCGTTTACTTCACCGCTAGATTCAATCTATCGAACAGTAAGGGGAACATCGGTAGGATCCACTGAAGGCAATGATGCACCACCAAATACTACACCAGGAGCGTCACCTGCGGGCACTTTTGGGATGGAATCCAACTATGGTTCACCACCGCCAAGCTACGATGAAACACTACAACAAGAAGTCACTCGTCATTACGATAATATGGTACGAAATGCTGTTCCTGGAGCGTCTCAATCCAATGCTCATGGTGTTACAATTACCCAACCAAGGGTGACTCAAACTCAATACCCATTGTTACAGCAGACACAGAACATGGCGACAGCAGTACAACAACGAAGTCAATCACGGGTACACATCACTTTGATACCACAACTGTCAAGAAATAGACATCGAGATGAGGACTCGTCTGTTTTATGTATGAGCATTTACCTAGCGTTTATGGCGGGAGCCTTGGCCGGTGGAGCAGTGCTCTTCTATTTGGGCCATCAGTCGGTTCCAAGAAATTATTACATCTGGATACCTGGAATTGTTCTGCTCTCAATAGGAGTATCACTTCTTTGTGTTATTGTCACAGCAGTTGTTTTGGCAGATAGTACGTGTTAAGGGCTGATGTTGGAGAATACAATGGCGATGAAAGATCAACCACTTATTGCTTTGGCAGAAGAATTGGAGTCAAGTAACCAGTAACAGCAATATTTGAAACTCAGTCTTTTTCAATATATCTAGATGGAACCAATCTATTAAGTTAAATGAACTAAAGTGGTAGTTCCTTTCACATCATGAAGTATACCCGCCAATGCAGAGGGTCCCGCCGCAGTCCCCGCCAAACGCACGGCTGATCTACACGGCTGCCGTGTGCCCCGCCAACCCGGCGGGGGTTTTTTTCCATGACAAGCTCGTCTCGTTACCCCTGAGTTTTACCCCTGAATCTGAGCCCAAGAACCTCATGAAAAGCTTCATTTTCAAGTGGGTCTAGTGCTACGGGGGTCACAGTGGCCAGTCCGCGCGTCAACGGGGCTTTGAAGCCACTGTAACAGCACAAAAACTCACGACTTTGAACACTCAAAAGAACCCTTGAATACCCTCAATCAACAGCTTGTAAAACCTCGTCTTTTCGACACTAACCGTCGCATATCGATAAGGAAGACGTGCATGAAGAGTGCAGATGAATCTTGAACGGCGCGTACAACGGCGTTTCAGTGTCGGGAAGTTACGTACGCAGCATCGGCTTGGTAGACAGGGGCAAAAGAGTAGAAATATGCCTGAATACAATGCTTAGAGGCTCATGGTATCCCGTCAAAGTATTATCCAATAACATTCCATCTTCACCATCAAGGGTAAGGGCTCATGATCCAGGGCAAGGGCGTAAACAACCAAAATGGCCCCTCACCGGGTTCAGAGTAGCCCAATAACAAGATAAGAGTGGATAAAACAGGTTGAAAAGGTGCTAAAAGCTCGAGTTTATAGCCTACTAGGTTCTCTCGCCTTATTACGCCGGTAATTTGTGCATTGTTATACGGATCCGCCAGCCCCAAATCCACTTGCCGCACGTGACTCCCGTACCCCGATATCATAGCTACCTTCCATCCTTCTTGATTCCTCAGCTAAAACTTGACTTTTTACCATCGTTTAGTCCTCCCGCCCTGAAGCCTTCCTCTGTGCCTCACCTCGTTGACGTGGTGCTGACAAACACCGTGTACAGGTTAACAGACACGGTTTTACCCGCGCTTCATTGTTTAAACACAACGTTTCGAAGGTTAAACCCTGGATGACTTTTCTTGACGACGACGACGACGAGCTGTACAGCTCCAACACTCGTACCACAAGCCGGCGCCGCACCACTTCAATCAACTACGTCGAAGATAGCGACGACACCGACGTTAGCAAAGCGTCCGACTCCTCGTCTGGCTCGCGCCACCGCTCTGTAGGCGGTAAATCGACCAACGGCCATTCTCGACCCGCGTACCCTGTAAAGCTACGAATCGGTCGCCGTAACGCTCAAATGGTGACGATTTCCGAGCAGAAGGCCGAAAATGGCCACGTTTCACGCGACAACCACTCGGATGAGCACGCTGATTCGGATTCAGACGCGCCTGTAGCCCGACGTAAGCTACGGTCGGTCAAATCTGTCCCTGCCGCCGACGAAGAAGATGAATATACCGAGCTGAGCTCCGGGTCTTCAGGATCTCAAGACGACAGCGATGCCTCGGTGTCGTCTCCAAACAGAGATGCCGGATTCGTTGTTGACGATTCTGATTACGATGCTCCCAAACGAAAGAAGAAGAGACGACCTCGTGCAAGACCCGCAGGATCTGTCCGTTCGCGCGGCCGGCCCCGCACGCGACATGCTAGCGACGACGACGACTTTGGTGGCTCTTCCGAGTATTCTGATGGTCCTCGTCGCAAGCGAAACAGACGCAATGAGATTGAGGACGAAGATTCAGACCTCGATGAGGCAGTAGAGCTAGCCGAGGAACTGCGTGAGCTTCGTGAAAGTGCCTCACCACCCCCAGAAGTTCGCAAGGTACAGCTACGTGAACGCAAAGAAGTCAACTACCAAATCTTACCGCCTCCCATGCCAGACGATGAGGGCTTGTTTGATACGGTTCCGGTCGCTGCTCCGCCCAAAAGGGGACGAGGCGCAAACGCTGGCGCTATTCGTCGTCTCTTCCCCACAACGGGCCCGTTTGGTGGCAATGACGTCGTATCCATCTTTGGGTCAAAGGGAATGTCTGGGCTTGGATCTATTCCTGGCCTCATGGGACCGAACCCGAACTTACAGCCCCTTGATTCCGACTCTAGCGATGATGAAGGCGGTGTTGGAAAAGTGGGAGCTGGCGGCTCTAATGCTGCAGCCAGCAAAGGTGCTACGGGTGTTGCTAACCTTGGTATCATCAAGCCCAAGAAGCCGGGTCTTGCTGACTCAGACCCTCTTGGTGTTGATATGAACATTGATTTCTCCTCAGTTGGAGGTCTTGACAACTACATCAATCAACTTAAAGAAATGGTTTCTTTACCGCTTCGGTACCCTGAGGTATACCAGCAGTTTGGCATCACTCCACCACGTGGCGTCCTCTTTCACGGTCCCCCTGGAACTGGTAAGACGCTAATGGCTAGAGCTCTGGCAGCAAGTTGCTCAACGGACGGCAAGAAGATTACCTTTTTCATGCGTAAAGGAGCTGATTGTTTGTCCAAATGGGTGGGAGAAGCAGAGAGACAGCTGCGAATTCTGTTTGAAGAAGCTCGTAACCAACAGCCCTCCATCATATTTTTTGATGAAATCGATGGACTGGCACCTGTGCGTTCGTCCAAGCAGGAGCAGATTCATGCTTCTATCGTTTCAACTCTTCTTGCTCTCATGGATGGTATGGATAACCGAGGCCAAGTCATTGTTATCGGTGCTACTAACCGTCCGGATTCCGTTGATCCTGCTCTTCGAAGACCCGGAAGATTCGACCGTGAATTCTACTTTCCTCTTCCTGATCTTGATGCTCGTAAGCAGATTATCTCGATCCATACCAAAAAGTGGGATCCGCCTTTAAAGCCACAGTTCGTCGAGCACGTTGCTGAGCTGACTAAGGGTTATGGAGGTGCAGACCTGAGAGCTCTCTGCACTGAAGCGGCACTTAACGCCATTCAGCGGAAGTTCCCCCAGATTTATTTGTCGAATGAGAAGCTCCTGGTGAACCCAGCCGATATCCATGTTACTCCAGCAGATTTCATGAAGTCAATTGACAAGATCGTTCCGTCTTCGGCACGGTCAACCTCTTCTGGTGCAGCTCCACTGCCTGAATTCATCGAGCCATTACTAGGATCTGCATTCAATCGTGTCAAGAACAAGCTCGATCACCTGCTTCCTCGCACCAAAAAGCTGACTGCTCTAGAGGAAGCTTTGTACGAAGACCCACTCGCACTAGAGGGTGGATTCGAGCGCCAGGAAGCTATTAAGGGATTCCAGACCGCACGTGTGTTCCGCCCACGACTACTTGTTTGCGGAGAGCCTGGAATGGGGCAACAGTATGTTGGTGCAGCTATTCTGCATCACCTCGAAGGATTTCATATCCAATCCTTTGACCTGGGTACTTTGATGAGCGACTCCGCTCGCACTCCCGAAGCTACCATGATTCAGTTGATGGTTGAGGCCCGCAGACATACCCCCAGTGTTGTGTTCATCCCGAACATTGAGACTTGGTTTTACACTATTAGTGACTCAGCACGTTCTACTTTTCGAGGCATTCTTCGCAATATCAACCCTACGGAGCAGATTCTTGTGTTGGGGCTTGCTGACGTCTCCGCTGACGAACTAGATCCTCAACTTCGTGACTTGTTTGGTTACTCCAGTGAAGCATATGAGACGCTGACTACGCCTACTGGTGCCGAAGGTGCTGCTGCACTGCAGCAATTTTTCTCAAAACTACGACACTACGTGTGTAGTACGCCAACCGACTATCCCGATGAGGTAAACCGCAAGAAACGAGTGCTAGAAGAACTTCCGGTTGCTCCAGCTGTACCTGATCGCGTCCCCACAAAGTCAGAACTTCGTCAGCTTGAAAAGAAGGACATGCAACTCAAGAACCTATTGAAGGTTCGTTTGAGTGGACTTATGGATCTGTTCAAGAACCGTTACAAGCGTTTTAAGAAGCCGGTGATTGATGACATTTTACTTGTGCACTTGTTTGAGCCACAGCCAGAGGGACTGGTTGTTGACCATGCCTATGTTAAAGCACCTGATGGAGACATGATTCTTGAGGTTGCAACAGGGAAAAAGTACTATAATATTGACCTTGATGTGATTGAGGAGCGGCTATGGAATGGATTTTACTCTGAGCCGAAACAGTACTTGCGTGACATTGAGATTATTTACCTTGACGCTATGACGCTCGGTGACCGAGAGCGAATGGTCAAGGCTTCGGAGATGTACGCCAATGCTCAGGTTGCTATTGACGAAATCTGTGCCGATGCTCAGTTTGCACAGGCGTGTAAAGAGCTACACCAGCGCGAGATTGAGCGCCAGAAAAAGGCCCTGGAGCAGCTTCAAGGGTCAGCTGTTGATTTGACTGGCGAGGATGACAACAAAGATACCAATGGTCATGTTGATACTGTTAAAGGAAATGGAGAGGTGACTTCTGCCGATGGTGAAAGTGGCTCATTGCCTATTGACAATGCTGAGCCAGAAGACGTGGATATGAAGGACGCGAGTATTGCTGAGGAGGCTATCCAACCCAATGGGAACTCGGTATCAACTAGCCCTGTGAAGGCGGAGGAACCCGCATCGCCTTCTGTCGCGATGGTAGCAGAGCCGGCTCCTGTCTCCAAAGAAACAGCTGTCGTTGTTGCGGCTCCAGTTGAAGCAGGGCCTGAAACAGAGCCGGAGCCCCTACTGGTCCTTGACACTGCTGTTGTTGATGCATTTGAAACTCATCTTGTCACGAAGTGCCTTGAAGAGCGTCTTGTCATTGAACAGCTTGAGCAGGTAAACACCTGCCTGGTGGATACTGTGTGGCAGAATCGCAACCTATGGAACCGAAATGAGGTTACTGCAAAGCTTGGGGAGCGGTTCGACAAGGTTCTCAAATCTATTATTGACGGTCGTCGCTTGGCACAGACTCAGCTATAGACTGGCAGATGTATAGTATATATTAATGTGTTATGATATCTAGTTTGCAAGGTTCTTCCGGCGAGAAAAATGCAATAGAAGACAGCTCCATCAAACATTAGACGACTGAAATGACTCGTCATTATATAAATATAAGGTGCTCACTTGAGAAGTAATTCGGCAACAGACAAAACGGTCGTATCATCCCCGTACTGGCCCCATACTTGCATACCGACAGAAGGGATGGAGCCCCAAGGAACTGAGATGGCAGGCAATCCTGCGTGGTTGGCGGGAACTGTCAGAACATCGTTTACGTAGGATGAAATGGCCGATTTGGAGTGTGTGATGGAGTCAAAAGAAGGCGCTGTCGTTCGGGCTGTAGGGTGGACAAGAACGTTAATAGACCCAGTCTCTGTGTTGTCGTAGAGCGGATTTGGCGCTGAGAAAACGCTGTTGAGCTCCATCTGGAACTTTCGTCGCACTCGCTGTGCCTTTTCAAAGTGATTACCATACGCACCAGCTGTCAGGTTATAGGTTCCCAGAAGAATTCGACGCTGAACCTCTTCTCCAAAGCCTTCAGATCGAGTAGGAGCATAAAGGGTTCCAGCAGAGTCTGAATCGGCAGTTTCGGAGCGGTGACCATAACGAACTCCGTCGTAACGAGCCAAGTTCGACGACGCCTCAGCAAGAGACACAATAAAGTAGGTGGGAAGAGCACTTTTCAGAGCTGGAAGAGACACAGGAACAATTTTGTGTCCCATAGACCGAAGGTGCTCGAGACATGAAACCCAGGATTCGCGCACCTCGTCTGATAAGTCGATAATAGCCTCTTCGACAACACCAATGTTGAGGGGTTTTGAAGTATCTTTGACTGGCATCTGAGAAATTTTGGATCGCAGTTCGGGCGATAGAGATGTTGGATCTTTAGGGTCATAGCGGTTTAGTACGTGAAAGGTATCTCTGACGAGATCGATGCTTTTTGAGATGATTCCGACTGTGTCGAGGCTTTGAGCATAAGATACCACGCCATGACGGGAAATGAGTCCATAACTAGGCTTATACCCAATAACACCACAATAAGAGCTAGGAAGACGCACTGAGCCTCCTGTATCACTTCCTAGTGCAACATCACACATACCAGCGGCTACAGCAGCAGCACTTCCTCCTGAAGAGCCTCCTGGACTGACAGCTTCGTCGGGGAATAGCGGGTTCAGCACACGACCAAAGTAGCTGTGTTGGTTATTTGATCCCATAGCGAACTCGTCCATATTGGTTTTGCCAATGACGATACCACCCGCTTCTTTGAGAAGTGACACTGTTGTAGCTTCGTAGGGGCTCACATAGTCTGTATTAGCATGGTGAAACGGGAGCAAAAGCCATACAGTACACACCTTTCAGCATATTTGATGCACATGTTGTAGGAAGATCGGTGGTACAAAAGTTGTCTTTAATTCCAAGAATCTTTCCCTTGAGTGGTAGTTTTGCCGAGTTAGACGAATCCATTGCCATAGCCTCGTTCTCGACTACCGACTCGCCTCGTAGCGAAATAAACGCGTTGACCCGTGCATTGAGAGCGCTGATGTTGGCCAGGCATGCCTTGGCCCTGCTCAGATGCGACATGGGCCCTGATAACCGAGTCAAAAGGCCTGCAAACTGCTGTGAACCGGAGATTACAGTGTTGATAATGGAAATTTTCCCTCCGCCCTTAACCGAAGTGCCGTTCGCCTACCCCTGAGTTTCCTAATTGGGACGCAAACCGATTATCTATACAAATCTTAGGAGACATTTAAATGTTGTTGGACCTCAAAATGTTTGAGTATTACATTTATCAAGAGATGGAAAAACTCGTATAAATGTACATGCTTGTATTCCTGAGAGTATTTCGTTTACAAGGAGTTAGAGAAATGAATGCAACTTGTAAGACTAGTCACGAAGGGGATGTGAGATGCGAGACTTCGCGATAGATATTAACAATAGGCGAATGTTGATTAAAGCTTCTGCTTTTGAAGTGTTTCATGAGATCCAGCGTTTGGTAAAGCTTGGGCGAACGAGTACTACTCGTCAAGACGAGGCAGCGTTTTAAGACGAGCTTCCACTTGCTCAATACATCTCTTGACGTCAGCAACATTTGCTTCAGATGTTGAGCTAGCGTCTGAGATTTGTGACTCGACTGAAGTCAATGACTGCCTCCACTGAGCAATTTCACTCTTCAATAAATCGACTGTAGAAGTTACAGCCGCCAGTCTTGCGTGCGCCTCAGCAGCATCAGCGTGCACGACTTGAAGACTGCGTAGTCTTTCCACAATACCAGGTAGAATAGGCAGGTAACGCTCAACTCTCTGTAACTTCATATACAGCGACGTGATTTGAGATCGTTCAGGCACAAAAGGCTCAGCTGTTCCAGCAGGTCTTGAGTCAAGGGCCGTAGGCTGCTGGAGACGGATTGATTCAACAAGTTCAGAGACCTCCTTCAGATTTGCAGTGGCCTGGTTAATTGCATTCATATCGTTGGTGAATAGGCTCAGTTTGCGCGTCATGTCGAGAATAGAGACACCAATAGGCCTATCGAGCTCAAGCGCTTTCGTAGCTGAAAGACCCAGCTTTTCTTCTAGCCCAGTGACTCGTGCTTCAAGGCGTGCAACATCAGCAGTACTTGAACCCTGTATCGGTTCTGGAGAGACCTGATGTGAGTTAGCCTCTTCATGTGTCGTGGATTCATTTCCTAACGATTTGTAGAACTTTTGCTTTACTGGCTGTTTCAGTTTCAGTTTTTCAAGAACTTTCGACAGTTCAATGACCTTATCCAGATCAGCGCTGCCAGCAGCACTTGATTCGTTTGATAATTCTGTCTGCAGTTCGGCAACTTCGCGGACCAGTCGAGTCAACTTGCCCTCTCGAGTCTCCGGAACACTTCGCGTCCAGTAAAAAGCCTTGTCTTTTGAGATCTGATCACTGAAGTCGACATTCTCCGAAACATAAACCTCCTTATCTTTGAAGCGGGTCTTTGATTCGCTTATTGAGAGCGCAGATGTTTCAATGGCTTCATTAGGACGCGTTTCCTTGGGCACTGTCGAACTGTGAGCTGTGTAGTCTGGAGTCTCGTAAACATCAGGAGATGATTGATCCTACAGTTAGAAAAGGCAAAGAAACCGCACTAAGAACATACAATATCTGGTAGCTTGAGATATTTGGAAGCCATCTGGACGGACCGTCAAAAGTACCGAACAGCGGTTTAAGGATACGCGTTCATACCTCACAAAGTGTAGCCAGTAACTAGTTACCCTATTTCAGCAGGACTTTAATTAACTTCCTGTTACCCTTCTTCCTCACAAAATTGGGCTTAAGACCTGCGAAGGTGCCTGGCTGCGTTTTCAACTGCTAGTAAAGACGGTGGATCTAATCGGATCAAATAAAGGCGTCTAACGACGCTGTATCAGATTGCAATATGTACAGTAGCTAGGAATCTCCTGCAAATGATAAAAAGGCATGCGAGAAAGCTTTTAGAAAGAAACCTCTGTGCAAGTGCGCAGCAGGTCACGGGGGTTACCGTTTCCTGACAGCAAGTAGCGTTCTTCCACGAGAGCATTGGATACAGGGGCCTGAAGAACCTGGGTGGTGCTGAGGTACTCGAGAGTGGCACGAGTCTCTTCAATAGTGTAACGAGGGACTCGGAGTGCCGTGACACCTGAAAACTTCTCTGCCAACTTGGCATCGTAGACGGAAATTTTCGAGTAAGCAGGAGCAGCAACGTTACCTAGGCCAGCCTCGATAGTGAGGTTGTTCTCGGTGGTGCGGAACTTGCCCGAGGTAGCAGTCAGTACGACTCCACGCTCAAAGTTGCGCTTGCCTGACAAAAAGTCCAAGAAGTAGGAAGGAACTTGCAAATCTCCGTGGTAAATGCGATGGTTGGAGGTATCACGGTTCATTGAGTAGACCTTGTCGGTGAAAACATTGATGTCGTCGAGAGTGAAGAGCACGGGGGCAACCGACTGCGATTCTAGCTCCTCCAGGAACTCATTCATCACAATAAAGGCATCTCGACGACGACGACCTTCGAGAAGAAAGTTGTAAAGCGATTTGAGTGCCTTAGTGCCATGAGGCTGGTAAGTTTGACCACTCGTGCCTGGGCGTGTGTTCCAGTCTTTAGAAACAGGGATTTTCGAGAGTACATCCTTGTTGGCACGGGCAATCTGTTTCATCCAGCGGCGAACGTACATTGGCTGAGCAAACAGGTGCAGAGACTGGCTGAACAGCGCATCCGACTTTCCAGAGACGAGCATCTCTGCGTGTGGCACTGACAGAACGACGTAACCGTTCATGAGACCAAATGCCTGAGCGTGAGCAACGAGCGTCGATTTACCGGCTCCTCGGTCACCAAGCAGACACACTCGATTGTCCTTAGACGATGACTGTGTGCCTTTCTCAATTGTGCTTAGAAGAGCACTGGAGATTGATTCGCGAATCAGCGTTCCGTGGTATTTGAACAGTTCGTGGCGCTGGTCACGCTTGAACGAGCCAAGAATAGCCAAAGAGTTGCGCACACTACCTGGATATTGATAATAGGTTCCGGGGGCCTTGGTGACGGCTTCAAGAGAAAGGATCTCTGCGCCAGGAATGGCAACGGATGAAGTTTCGACAGCATCGGCTTCAGCTGTCTCAGAAGCATCGGCTGTTTCAGGGACATCCTCAATAGTCACATTATCTTTAACTACAGTGAAAGGCACGAGTTCAGGGGCCAAGCGACCAAATCGCGAGTGCGCAGCGGTGTTCTTGAAGTCGTGGATCGAGCCAGCAGTTTTCTTAGGCGTTCCTCTCTTGAACAGATTGTTGGCGGAATAGTCGGTGCTTGTCTTCTTCTTGTAAACAAGAGTAGCAGCACTCGAGTGGATTCCACTTCGAGCATCCAGGCGGGCCACCCGAACGGCCACACCAGCTGCTGACGGTCGTCGAATCATGGTGTTACACACTGAATGGAGTGAATAGACGGGAATTTTTCAACTAGATATCTGGGCTAGGGCTAGGTATCAGGCGGCGGATAAACGGGTACGTGTGACGGGTAAAGGGATAGTATTTATGGATACATCCTCAGCCTACGTTCTCGTACTATTCTCAGTCCTAGAAACTCAATTCATAATACAAACAAATAATCAGCCTGATAAAAAAGTACGTACGAATCCAAACTTATGCGTCAGCGTGTTCCACCAGCTCAAAATCCTGCTTGTCCTTGAGTGTGATCTCACCATCAACAACACCTCTGTTGACCGCGATGATGCGCTCGGCTTCACGACGACGGTGAACAGCAAATCCAGAGATTGAGAACATGATGTCCATGTCTTCAAGACTGAGACCTTGTGTTTCAGGCATCAGGAAGTACACGAATGGAAGACCTACCAGCATACAGGCACCAAAGAAGTAAAAGGTTCCAAACTGGATGTTGGTCATCATGAACGGGGTGCTGTACACAGTAACGAACTGGAACAGCCATTGTGACAGGATCGCCATGGTGAAACCAAGCGTACGGATGTTGAGAGGAATGATCTCTGATCCGTAGATAGGTGTGATACCACCCCACGAGAAGGAGTACGACACTGCGTAGATATAGATCATAACGATGGCAACATATGAACCGGCATCGCGGCCAGCTTTGTCAGAGAACGAGCCCGAAGCCTTGGTATAGATGGCCATGTAGAACATGGCAATGATCATGGGGATCGAACCAAACATAGCGGCTTTACGACGACCCATCTGCTCGATACCAACAGCTAGGAAGAGAACGCAAGCGCTGAGCTTGATGACACCAAAAATTCCTGTAGCAAACAGAGAAACACTGTTACCCTTGAAGCCAATACTCTTGAAGATGGTGGGTGAATAGTAGTTGAAAGCATTTACTCCTGACAAGTTTTGGAACATGTTGACAGCAAGAGCCAGTCCAATACGATCGCGAATGCCCTTCTTGGTGCACTCCTTAAGTTTTGACCACAGGTTGCGGCCCTGAGCCAACTCAAGCTCATTGTTAATCTGCTCCTGGACCGAGTCCATCTCCCACACGATGTAGCTATCATCGGCAGGGAGTTTGCGAATGTAGGTGAGGTGCTTGAGTGCTTGCTCGTGGCGGCCCATTTTGATCAGCCAACGGAATGACTCGGGCTGGAAGAGCATAGCCACGACGACAGCAGTTCCAAAGATGAACTGGATAGCAAATGGCAGGCGCCACTGAGCGTCAGTATTGGGGTTCATGTGGATCTGGACGCCGTAGTTTACCCAGAATGCAATCATACTTGTAGACTGATAGACAATCTCGTAGAATCCCACCATTCGGCCTCGTACTGCTGGAGGAGCCCACTCGCCAATGTAGATAGGAACAACCATGGTGACAGTTCCAACTGTGATTCCCGTGATGGCACGACCCGCATAGATCATGCCGATGTTGCCATTAGACGCGACCTGGATAACAACACCAATATCAAACAAAACACCACATAATATCATAGAGAATTTGCGACCAAGACGTTCAGTCACATAGTATGTCAACATGACGCCAAAGAAACAGCCAGCTTGGAAGGTGCACACGATGTTGGAACTCAGAGATGCCAGTTCATCGCCCAACTTTTGGTCAAGCTTGAACTTGCGCTGGAACGACGGGAGATCGATGGTACCACCAATGAATCCCGAGTCATATCCAAACATACTTGTACCCAGTGCGATGGACACGGCCAACAGCACGAGGCGGAAGTTGTACACCTCCTTAGGAGCTGGGTGTTCCGAGTTATCGTTGACCTTGAGAATACTCTTCACCAACTGAACAGGTCCTTTCATGTTGAAGAAGTTGCCGATGTCCTGACAAGGGCTCTACTTTCATCTTTATAGCTAAGTAATGAGGTTTGCCGATGAGGGAATCCCGAATCTTGTCATGCGCCTACCCCACACTTTTTTGTTGGTCCCCTTCCCCGCATCTATAGCCTAGTGTATGTCTATACGCAGCACTTGGTGGCCAGTCTCGCCTACTGAGAGTGGAGTGGAATGTAAGAAGCCAAGTGAACGTGGCGTGTCGGGGTTGCTAAAATGCAGGGATCTCCAGTCCTTCATGTGTCGGCTAGCTGCCGACACCCCACAACGGGACTAGCCCCACTGCCGATCGCGGGGTAGTATGGCGGGGTAAGAATCGTCTCGTCCGTATCCAAAAGTTCAAAAAGTCGGCAGTAGAACGGTGTTTAACGGACGTTGAATTATATTATTTGATATAACTGCAAAAAAATCACAACAAATCTATTACTAGCAAAAGTGTTACAATGGCTCATTTTGAGGACCGTTTCAACACAAAGCTCGAGGCTGACGCTGCCTTGGCCCTGGGATCAGTTCGTACTTTTGATTTCTTGGATCTACTACAACGAGCATGTCTTTTGGGTCTTTTGAGAGCCAAACTCATTGATTCTGATTCTGCTCGTCAGGTGGCTCTTGGAATCCAAAAGGCCATTGATACTCATGATGCTCCTATAACGCCGGAGGCTTTGGATTATCTCAATTTTGAGCAGCGCATGGAATCTTTCGTTGGCCCCGTGTGTTCTCTGCTTCATATTGGAAGAAGCCGTCAGGATATATTGACGGCTATTGTCGCCTTCAACTGTCGGGAAGATGTCAATGACACTGTTGATGGCATTTTGACCATCCGCCAGAATGTGCTAAAATTGGCTTCGGAAAACATCACCAAGATTATTCCCGAGTATAAACACGGACGCCCCGCGGAGTCTACTACATTGGCATATCACCTGCTAGCATTTGACAGTGCTCTACAGCGTGATACCCACCGTCTTGAAGAGATGTACGCACGAGTCAATCGCTCGCCAATGGGTGCAGAGGTCAACTCGACTTCTCGGTTCAAACTTGATCGCCAGTGCGTTTCTGACTTTCTGGGTTTTGATGCATTTACCGAGAATGCGTACGATGCCAACCATGGATATCCTGTGGATGCAGTTGTTGAGGTAGCTCAGTTGATGATGACTTTGGCTACCCACATTTCTCAATTTGCTCAGGATCTGTCCACCTACCAAATGGCATTTCATCCTTGGATCAAGCTGGGTGACGGAGAGCCCATTACACGAGTCCGCGAATTATCTGCAATTGTAGATGGAAGATGTCATACTTCTATTTACATGTCGCGCAATATGAACACTGGAATGACAGATGTTCGAGAGACCGTTTTACGACTTCCTCACGACGAGCTCGTTCGGTTGTGTGAGATCGTAGCCGGAATAATTTTGTCTATCAAGGTCAACGAGCGCAATGCTCTTATTGAATGTTCTAAAGACGAGGCTTTGAGCACAAGATTTGCCGAGGCGCTTGAAAGTGAGTACCAAGTTCCACTAGCTGCTGGAGAACAACTCTATAATCATCTTGTTGAGCTCGCTGACGGAAATGCGCCATGCGAATTATCGGATGCCGTTATTGACAAGGCCGTCGCTTCGTCTCAAATTAGCCATCCGCCTTCCATGCCACGTCTCAAAGAGCTACTTCAACTGAAAGCCGATGTGCGGTTTGTTGCCGACATTGGTGGAGCCCACGCTGCCAACGTGGCGCAGCTGTTGACGACGCATGAAGCAGATCTTGCTCAAAGCACTGCCAAATCGATTGCTCGAAAAGAGCACATTTCTAAGCAAAAAGCTCAATGTCTCTCTGAGTTTCACCTGCTCCTATAACCAATTCAAATAAATTCTAGTTATATCCTCTATTATTTATATATTTTTTCCAAAGATTTTGTAGTTTGATAAATAAATAAAAATAATTAAAAAACAGTTATTTTGATGCAATTGATATTATACACTTGATTCGGTAAATAAGACTACGAGGAACATGAGATCATGATGTCAGTGAGTTGGGGGGGGGGGGGGGGGGGGGGGGGGGGGGGGGGGGGGGGGGGGGGGGGGGGG